>VZRO01007575.1:36404-67218 GCA_013397915.1 Daphoenositta chrysoptera
CACTGAGAGGACTGAGGGGGCGGTGGTGGCCCCGGGACTGCGGCTCGGGAGGCAGCGGGGACACGGGGACGGTGCGTGTCCCCAGGGAGCCCCAGAGTGACACTTCACGGGTACATAGTGACAGGACAAGGGGGCATGGCTTCTCTCTGACAGAGGGCAGGGTCAGACGGGATGTTGGGAAGATTCTTCCCTGTGGCGGTGGGCAGGCCCTGGCACAGGGTGCCCAGAGCAGCTGGGGCTGCCCCTCGATCCCTGGCAATGTCCAAGGCCAGGCTGGACGGGGCTGGGAGAAGCCTGGGACAGTGCAAGGTGTCCTTGCCTACGGCAGGGGTGGCGCTGGGTGGGCTTCAAGGTCCCTTCCCTTCCCACACAGCCCACTCCATGATTCATGAATACACCTCATGCCACCATCACTGGACAGTGTGGGTGCTGCTGGGGTGCCCCTAGGAAAGGAGACTCCAGCGTTCCTGGGCTGAGAACAGAATGTCTCAGGGCTAGAGGGACACGACTTGAGCTGGGTTTAGGTGATGGGACACACCTCAGCTCTGGCCAGCACCAAAGGCTCAGAGAAGGGCAGGTTTGCAGGACGGGGGACAAGAGCTGCTGAACATCTCCTGAAGACCTTGCTGGGGGAGCCATGCCCACCCTGCCCTCCTGGGCTGGGCACGGGGCTGCCCATCCCTGCTGAGCCCCAGACTCTCTCCTGCTGCTGGCTCACATTCCCATTGCTCCACAACAGAAATGTGGAGCAGTTTAGAAAGCAGAAAGGCTCCTCTAAGTCCCCGGGGCTCAGAGCAGGGGATCTCCCACCCCAAAGCATCTGCCAGGCCCATGACTGATTTCCCTGCCTCTCTGCCAGCTCAGTGTGTACCCAGTGCCAGAGCCCCATCCCTGCCCTGGCATGGAGCTGCTTCCCCAGGCGAAATGCCTTCCTTGAAGTTTGGGAAGGGTGCTGAGCTGGGAGGGAGGTGACTATGTCTAAAAAAATCCCATGACAACTCAACCCTCCTGGCTGTTCTCAGGAAAAGGGCTCAGGACCTGCAGAGCCAGGTGAGGAGGGAAGAGCTGCAAAAGGCACATCTGGAGAACAAACAAGTGCCAGCCTGGTCTAGTGGAAGGTGTCCCTGCCTGTGGCAGGGGGTGGAAAGGGATGAGCTTTCAGATCCCTTCCAACCCAAGCCATTCCACGATTCTCTGATGTGCCGTTTGGGGCATGGATGTTTGTGCTGAAGGAACCTGGGAGCACTGCTCTGAGTGCTGCTCCATGGGATGGGGCAGGAGCACAACTGAGCTCTGCTGAGGAGCAGAGGGAAACCAGGAGCAACCAGAACCCGGGAGCTTGGGGCTGCTCTTTTGGAGAGAGAAGGTTTGTCTGTGAGTCAGGGCAGGACCAGAACTGGAACTGTGCAGAGAAAATTGGGTGGGAGCCAGCGGGAAGAGAATGCCTCAATCCTGGCTGAGGAGTTGTTTTTCACTTCTAATGTTTCCTGGTCTGTGCACTGCGAGAGCTGGGTCAGGCAGAGCCTGGAAATTTGTTTCCTCAGTGCCCCATGGAGCAGAGCAAGTGCAGGGGAGCAGGAGAGAGGGGCTTATTGGGGTCTCCTGGTGCTGGCAGTAAGGCTGGGATGGGGGAAACCCGGCAGGAGATGCCGCCGTGGACATGGAGCTGTGTCTGGGATTTCTCACCCTGTCCCTTGGATTCGCTGCAGTTTGCTTCAGGCAGGATGGTGGAACGCGCGATTTTTGTTGTTTTCCATGTTTTATGGGATGGCCAAGGCAGACCCCCTGAGCCGGGTCAGTGCAGGATGCTCCTCCCCGGGGAGGTCCCAGGGATGGCTCTCAGCTCCCCCCGCTGCTTCTCAAGCCAAGCCCAGGCCGGCGCTGGCTCCGGCCGCTGCTGACTCCGAACATGTGCTGGCCACACGATGCTCCCTCCCTCAGGAAACAGCAGCCCCTGGGACGTGAAGTCATCGCGTGCGGCTCAGGAGCTGCTGTAACCTCCCTGGAATGTGCCCTCAGATGCTTGTCTTTCAATTGGAACTCATCCGTTCCTGTGCTGAGGTGTTTTTTGGGGAAAAACCACTTCGCCATCACACCGTACTTCCAAGGGGAAGGTCAGGCACCCAACCTCTTCCCTCCAAACCCTAGGAGCACCCCGGCCCTTCCCTGGGTCTCTCCTGCCCGGGGGCTGGGCCCGGGGTTTGTTTGTCCCTGTTAGAGCAGAGCAGGTGGAGACATTCCCTGCCTGGTGGCATCGGAGCTGCTCCAGAGCTGCTCCAGCCTCACACGTGCCAGGCTGGAGAGATGGAGGGATGGGTGGTCACCCAAGTGGGACAGGACGTTGGCTTGGGTGGGTACAGGCTGGTCCTCACAGCCCTCCCTGGCCTCTGGCTGGTGGTGGCAGCTGGACACTGGGAGCCAAGGGGCAGGGACAGAGGGAAAGGAGGAGCAGGGAGGCCCCGTGGGACCCAGGGCTGCTCCCTGTGCTGCCGGCGGGAGTTTGGCACGGGACGGATGGATGGAGGAGCCTCGTAAAACCCTGGACCCGCGAGCTTCCCCAGGAGGGATGAGGAGCAGCACCCTCTGGAACATGCCAAGATGGGACAGCAGCTCCCGAGACATCCCAGCCCCGGCCAGGAGCGTCCAGGGCTCCGGCAATGGAATGACAGGGAAGTTCTGCTGCAGCTCTTTCCTGGGCTGGGTTCCCTGATCCCAGTGCCTCCGCCGGCTCCTCCCACACCGATCTCCTCTCACACTGATGTCCTCTCACCGCCGATCTCCTCTCACAGCCGATCTCCTCTCACAGCTGATCTTTCACACCGATCTCCTCTCACTCCCATCTCCTCTCACACCGATCTCCTCTCACAGCTGATCTTTCACACCGATCTCCTCTCACTCCCATCTCCTCTCACACCGATCTCCTCTCACTCCCATCTCCTCTCACACCAATCTCCTCTCACAGCTGATCTTTCACACCGATCTCCTCTCACTCCCATCTCCTCTCACACCGATCTCCTCTCACAGCTGATCTCGCACAGCCGATCTCCCCGCTCCCTCTAGTGGGGTTGGGATGGCTGCGTGGGCTCCTGCCTGGGCACACCTGTGTCCCCGTTCCTCCTCCTCTGATGTCCTCCTGGAGATCCTCCCCATGCCATGCTGGCTCTTTATTTTTTTGCTGCCACAAAGCCCCCAGCACTTCCCAAGCTGCCCAGGTGATGGAAACAACCTCCCGGGGAAGGAGGAAAACATTGTCCTGATCCCGCCTGGAACATTCCGAGATGAATCTCCTGCAGGAGCAGTGTCCCAGCAGTGTCCCGTCCTCCCCACAGCCCTGCCTGCAGATGGAAGGGCTGCTCCAGGAAATGATTAAACCCCCAGTTTTTGTGGCTGAGGTGGGATCCTGGGTACAGGGGACGGGGTGAGGCCATTCCCCCGGTGCCCTTGAGCTGGGATTTGGGGGTTTTACACCGCGGCACGTAGAGGAGGGACAGGAGGGACGGGAGGAGGCAGCGCCTTGGGGGGTTCTGTGTGTTGGGTTTGGATGTCCTGGAAAGGGGAGAGGGAGGAGGAGGAGGGGAAGAAAACGGAGAGGAAAGGAGGGGAGAGGAGGGAAGGGAAGAAGAGGGGAGAGGTGTAGAAGAGACAAGAGGAAAAGAGAAGCTGGGGAGGGGAAGGGGAGAAGGGGAGGGAGGGAAAGAGAGAANAAGAGGATGAGAAGACGGAGGGGAGGGCCCGCCCCGTTCCGCCCCGTTCCGCCCAAGGAGCCCCCGGAGCCCCGTGAAGGAGCTGTCGCCGCACCGGCCCCGCAGATGTTCCCCGTCCCCCTCCTCCTCCTCCTCCACCTCCTCCTTCTCCTCGCTCCCGGCAGCGCCGCCGCTGCCCTGGGGGTCACAGGCGAGTGTCAGCCCCGGGCCGGGGGTGTCCGGGACGGGTCGGTCCCGTTCCAGGGGTACCCGGGGGTCTCCCCCGGCGCTTTTGGGGAGGTTTGGCCGAGTTGGGCCGCGGGGGGAAGGCCGGCGGCCCCCTCCACCACATGGAGCCACTCCCGGCTTTGGGAAGCTTTTCCTGGCGCCTGACTTAAGACGCGAAGGCGACTCCAGGCTCGGGCACGCCTTGATCCCGGAGGAAAGCTTTTAGGGGAAGGTCGGGAAGGGACTTGCGGCTTTTCTCGGCTCTCAGCGGTGTTCCTGGCAGGGCCCGGGGTGGGGGGAGGCCGTGCCCGGGGGGCCCGCAGCTCCATTTGTGCCCCCGCAGAGCAGGAGGGAGCATTTCCATGTCCCCGCTGAAAGACTGGGGAGTGCTGGAGTGTGAGAAGGTCAGCACGGCCCGGCCACCACGGCTTCAGCCCCAGAGCATGGGGAGGGGAAATTCTGTCCCTCTGCCCCAGCCCTGGGACCCAGCACAGGGAGGACGTGGAGCTGTTGGAGAGGGCCCAGAGGAGGTCCCGGAGCTGCTCCAGGGCTGGAGCCCCTCTGGAGCCGGGCTGGGAGAGCTGGGGGTGCTCACCTGGAGAGGAGAAGGCTCCAGGGAGAGTTCAGAGCCCCTTCCAGGGCCTAAAGGGGCTCCAGGAGAGCTGGAGAGGGACTGGGGACAAGGCATGGAGGGACAGGACACAGGGAATAGCTTCCCACTGCCAGAGGGCAGGGATGGATGGGATATTTGGAAGGAATTGTTCCCTCTGAGGGTGGTGAGGCTCTGGCACATGGTGCCCAGAGAAGCTGTGGATGCCCCATCCCTGGAGTGTTCCAGGCCTGGCTAGACAGGGCTTGGAGCAACCTGCTCTAGTGGAAGGCATCCCTGCCCATGAAACCGGGTGATCTTTAAGGCCTCTTCCAACCCAAACCCTTCCATGATTCATGATTCTATAAATAATTCCCTCTGCAGCTGAGCCACCGAGGGCTCCCGCAGCACCTCACAGGTGGATGTGGTGGGATCCCTGTGTCTGTGGGGTGACTCCTGGTTTATCTTCCAGCCCGAACGCTTGCTCCCTGCTACTCCGCCGACCTGCGCCCGGCCTCGGGGAGCCTGGTGTCGGCCGTGGGCTGCACCGTGTTGCTGACGGCCCCTCTGCTGCGGGGCAGCGGGGCCGTGTCCTGGGAGTACAGAGCGGGCACGGAGGAGGGGGTCATCCTCAGCTATGCCCACAACCACCCCGCCATCATGTCCCGGCTCTACGAGAACCGCACCACATTCAACGAGTCGGACCTGTCGCTGCAGGTGGTGCTGCAGCGCGGGGACAGCCGCCTCTACCGCCTCCGCTCGCAGGAGGAGGCCACGGCCTGGTTCCGTCTGCACGTCGTGGGTGAGTGGTGCTGCGGCCAGCCCTCCTGCACGGCTGGGAGCCGGGATTGCCGCGCCCTGGGAGCCCTGGGGCCACGGGTTTGAGCGCTGACGCTGCCTCTGCCTCTGCCAGCGCCGCTGTCCAAGCCAGAGATCGTGGGCAACTCCTCGGTGAAGACAGGAGGCAACACCAAACTGGTCTGCAACGTGCTGCAAGGGAAGGCAGATGCCTACTGGTGGAAGAAAAATGGGCGGCTGCTCCTGGGAAGTGAGCGCATCCAGGTTGTGGAGAACACCACGCTCTGCATCCTGCGGGCGTCCATCAGCGACAGCGGCTACTACACGTGCGTGGTGAGCAACGCCGTGAGCCAGAACGAGACCTCCTTCCTGCTGCATGTCCACCGTGAGTGCCCCAGGAAACAGCGGGGGGACAGCCCCAGCAAAGGGCTTCCCTCTCCCTGCCTGTGCTGAGCAGGCAGTGTGCTGGGAGGGTGTGGGTGGGTTAAATTCAGGTTAAATTCGCTCTGGTGCAGAGGCTCTGGGTTCTCCACTTTGCAGACTCTGCCAACGTGGTGCTGCCCGTGGTCCTGGCCTGTGTCATCATCGGCTCGCTCGCAGGTGGGTGCTGGGCTGGGCAGGTGGGTGCTGGGGTGACTCTTTGCCCCGTTTCTGGCTGGTGGGTGCCGTGGCAGGTGCTGTGGCCACAGGAAGTGGGTAAGAGGGTGCCATACAGCACATTCCTGCCAGGACCTGGCTTTCCCACCGCAGCATCCCGTGGGCAGGGGCTGGGCTGTGTCACAGCTGCTGTTTCCAGCAGGGTGTTCCCAGTCCAAGGAGGTCATGCTGGCCTCCACTGTCTTCCTTGGCCTTCCCTTGTCTCCCTCCTCCCAGACAAGAGTGGGAAAATCTTCAGAACCCCTCCTGCATGTCCAGAACAGGCAGGAGATGATTTTTGACTGTTCTGAGCTGATTCACCCCCACAAAACCTGGGGGATGTCACACATCCCTTCTATGATGACAGCACCGAGCTCCCACCATGCTCTGAGGGTCTTCTGCCCTCAGAAGGGAGAGGTGCCTGCAGTTGCTTTTCCTCCTTTTTTGGAGCTGGAGAGTGTGTTTTCCATCCCATCCCATCTCTAATCCCTGGCAAAGTGAGGATTTGAATTCTCAGACTGCCAACTGCAAAAAAACCCAAGACCCAGCCAAGCCTGGACGTGGATGTGGATGGAGTGGGAGGTTCTCCCTGGGGGTTGTGGGTGTGTTTTTGTATTGCACAAAGATTTCAGGTTTTTCCTGTGAAAGCCTCTGGGCACTGGGGAGATGCTGGAAAAGCTCCTGGCCATGCTCCTGCTGTTGTCATTCTGTCACACTCCCCTTGCCCCGGGGACACAGGTCACACGTGGCCAGAGATGGTGGCCAGTCCCCTCCCCAGCTGTTGGGGTGGGACCTGTGGGGCAGCGTGGGGAGGGCAGGGGGTTCTCCCCCAGACCCCATATCCCAATCCTGTGTTGGGGAGGGCTGATGGCCTCCTGGATTGAGGTTTCTCAGCTGGAAAAGGCATCTCCAGGGTGTTTAATGGAGAGGATGATGGTTGTGATGATGATTGATGATGATGATGATGATGGGTCTCTGAGCAGCCTGGCCTAGTGGATGGTGTTCGTGCACATGGCAGGGGGTTGCAACTGGATGGGCTTTAAAGGTCCCTCCAACCCAAACAGTTCCAGTGTTCTCTGATGCTGCTGCTTTGTCCCCAGGTGTCTTTGTCTGGTGGCAGAGAAGGGAGAACGAGTGTGACAACTGTTGGTAAGATGCTTCCAGCCCCCTCTTGGGGTGGCCCCCTTGCTCCAGCCAAAATTTACTCTCTACAAGCCCAAATTTATCCTTGTCTGCATCTGAGTGAGCTGAAACAGTGGCAGAGCTTGGGGTGCTGTCCCAGCCTCTCTGGGAAGAGGCTGCTCTCCCACCCTGAAGGCTCAAAGGATTTGTTGTCCCCTCTATTTAACCTCCACTGGGATTTCTTTCCTCTGGAGATATTCTGGATTCCCCCACCCAGAGCCTGACACTCCTGGCTTTCTTTGCTCGGAATAACAGGTGGGCTTTTGAGATTTCTGGGAAGTGAGTGGTTCTCAAGATTTTCTCAGGAATTGCTCACTCCTCCTGACCACAAACACCCTCAGGGACTCACTGGATCTTCCTGGAGGGTGGGGACAGGGATGAGTCCCTCGGGATGGAAAGCCCATCCCATGTGGTGGCGGGTTGCAAGCAGGAGAGCTCTCGGGTGTCTTGTGCAGCCAGATCCAGGGAACTCCACCCAGAGACAAACTGGCTAAGGTAGCTCCTGGAATTTGGAGTAGGGCAGAAGTCCCAACCTGCCGGTGCTGCCGCTGCCAGCACGAGACACTCGGAGCTGGCTGAGGCCATGGAGGGGTCCAGGTGCCCAGGACGTAGCTCATGTGGGGACCTCTCTCCTTGCAGGTAGAGCTGGGGCAGCCCTGCTGTTGCCCCTCCCTGATGATGGATCCTACTGGGAGTGCCAGGTATCCCAGCCTAGCCCAGCCTTTCCTGGGCTTACCTCTGAAGTGTTCCAGCTGCCAGAACCTGAAATTTTCTTTGGAAAACACTGGTTTGGACTATTTCTGTGTTGTCCTGCTCTTCTTGTTGTGCATCCCTGGAGAGGGATGTACCTGCTCCTCCCTCCATCCTCCTGGCTTCCTCCAGAGGCCTATATAGGCTCATGGCTCTGGAAAGAGCCACTGTCCCCGCTGGGCAAATCCACAGTCCTGGGAGCCAGCCCTGCCTCCCCGGGGCCTCCCGGTGTCCTGCTGTGCCAGGGGTTTGCCAGGGGGCTCAGGGACTGACGCTCTGTGTGACCCTCGGAGGGAGGAGAAGGGGCAGGATTGTGCTGTGTGTGCATCCAGGCGGGAGCGGGGGCAGCGGGAGCTGGCAGGGAACGGGGAGCAGTGAAGGACTTCAGTGTCTCAAAGCACATCCCAAAGAAATCCTGCAGCCGGCTGAGGCAGGCATGCTCCCAAGCTCATCTCCTCCAGCCCTGGGCTCTGCAGGATCTGGGGATATCCCTGGGGACATCCCCTCCTCTTCCCAGCACAAGGAAGGAGTGCTGGTGCCAGCTTGTCCCCTGTTTGCTGCTCCTGTGGATGACATCAGCCTTGGCCTGGTTGGATACAAGGAGCCCTGCTCCTGTCCCCTGCTGTCCCCTCCCTCCCTGTGCTTCTGCAGGGCTCTCCTGGGCTGTGCTGTGAGGGGATGTTCCTCCTCCAGCTGAGCCTGGAGGCAGAGCAGGCATCTCCAGCCTGGAGAGAACTGGATGCTCCCCTGGGTTGCTGGACCCCACTGTTGGGCACCCTGCGACATCTGCACCCCTCTTTTAATCTGAGGGGAAATCCCAGCTCCAGGGCCCTCCCTGAACCGGTCCCTAGTGCCTCTGGAGCAGGCTGGGGACCTCTCCAAGGCCAGCTGGAAACTTGTGGGAGAGATCACTGGGATACTCAGGGGCTGTTAGCAATGGGCCATCTCAGCCTGGGGTTTCATGGAGCCATTGAAGGAAGCAGAGGAGTTTGGGTGGAATAAATGAGATTCCAACCCCGTTGGAAGCTGCAGGGCAGGTTGTCATGTTCTCTGTTGCACTTGAGGGTGTAAAACGTAGCCACACATTTTACAAAAAATACTTTTCTAGTTGGGGAGTTGTCTGTGAATTGTTTCTGAGACTTTGTGGTTTGTTGATATCTGTTGCTGCTAATAAAGAGTGTGTGTTATCCCAGAGGGTACAGATGTGGTGCTGAGGGGTGGGAAATGCCCCCTCGGGGTAGCAGTGGGATGGGGATTAGCCCCTGCTGGGCTGTGGCTGGTGGCAGCCCTGGGAATGCTGGATTTATCCCCGTGTCCGGCTCTGGGAGAGGATCCATTGCTCCTGAGGACATCATTTGCTCCCCTTGTGGGGTTCCTGCCTCCCCATCCCCTCCCTCACTTGCTCCTGTGGCAGTGACAGTCTGAGGGCCTCAGCTAGGGTTAAAAACAGCCCAACAGCTCTGCTCCAACTGCGGGTGAGGGTATTTTTAACCTGTCCCCATTCCCTGAGTCACGGGAGCCTGGCATCCGCCCTGGCTGTGCCCAGGGAGGAGCTGCCTCCCAAGGAGCTGGGTTGGGGCTCAGCCAGGACTCACCCAGGGGGCCTTTTTGGGGAGATTTGGGGTTCATCTGGGGACCTTTGGGTGCAGGGTTGTGCTCAGCAGCTGTTTGGGGTTGGAAAAGCTTCCTTAGTGCGTTGTGACAGCCGGGAACAACAGCCCCTGGCAGAAGCTGGGTATGAGTTTAATCCTGCCGCGAGTGAATAAATCCGGGAGTGTGCCAGACGCCCTGGGATGGACCCGAGGAAGGGCTGTTGACAGCATCCACCTCCTCCCATCCCAGTTTTTGTCCTTCCTCTGCCTTTACTATTGGTAAAGCCAGGATGTATTTCAAGTTACTACAGAGTTACTCCCAGAAAAGTACTTTGTGCTACTGCCAGGTGTATCTTACATAAACAGCTGTAAACATGGCATTGGAAGTGGCACCAGAGCCCAGCCGCCCGCTCCAGGAGAGGAGCAAATCTGTGCTGGACAAAGCCTCCCTCTCTGGATGATCCATGCTGGGATCCAGGGTCAGGCCACTCCTGGTGGTTTTCCCACTTAACTACTGATACTCACTGCATTCTCCTCCTAAGGCAGGTTTTGGAGAGCAGTCCAAACCGTGTGGAAAACAGGATTTCTCCCCATTTTTTTGATCCAAGAGGCCCAGGAGCTGTGATTTTCCTACACAGGGACTGTAGGAGGTGGGGGGTTGAGATATGAACGTGATGCTGCCGGTTCAGGCAGGAAAATCCAAGGAGGAAGACATGAAAAAATATATAATATATAATATATAATAAATATACAATACATAATATCACATATATAATATTACATATACTCTATAATCTATAATATATATTATAGATTATATAATATATATAAAGTGGATAAGGAATATGTATTAAATAATAATAATATGGATAAGGAATAGTGGATAAAAGGGATAAAGATCCATATTCCTGCTGGCCACAAGGAGCGAGACCTCCCCAGCCCCAGTGCACAGGCAGGGCCCTGTGGGGAGCACCCCAATCCTGGCCCCTCAAACCTTGCTGGTCCCATACCAAAGGGGACAGGCAGCAGATGGATTTAGGGGGAGAGCACCCCAAAACATGCCTTGAAATACCTGCCCAGGGCGTGAGCAGCAACCTGTGCAAGGGTGGGGAGGGTGTGTTGGGTTATCCACAAACATTAAATAAAGATAATTCAGTGAGACTCCTGCAGATGCTGCTAAAGGGGCTTTTCTACTTCAGGCCTTGGTTTTCTGGAGAAAGAAAGGGGAAAATGTGCATTTGGCCCCCCCGGGTCTGTTTTATTAAAAAAAAGGCAGAATCAAGTTAATTTCATGGACATTTATTATGAGGATCATAGAGGAACCAAAACTGAGAGCCCTGAACCCACTAAACCTGGGGGAAGGCTTGGGCTGACTCAGCTAAGTGAGAGACACCGCGATGGATCTCTAACGGCTGGGAATGGTGTCCTTGGGGCCTGCCTGGGACATTTCAAAGGAGCTGGAAGGAAGAGGAGGGGGGACATGCTGAGCATCAAAATTGTTCCCTGTGAGGGTGGGGAGGCCCTGGCACAGGGTGCCCAGAGCAGCTGTGGCTGCCCCTGGATCCCTGGCAGTGCCCAAGACCAGGTTGGACACTGGGGCTTGGAGCAGCCTGGGACAGTGGAAGGTGTCCCCAGCCATGGCAGGGGGTGGGGAACTGGAAAATCTTAGAGTTCCCTTTCCACCCAAACCGTGCTGTTAATCCGTGAATCCAGGAGGAATTAAGGCTTAAAAGTTTCAGGCTGAGATCATAAGGGGGAGCTTTGAGTGGGTTCTCAAGGGCTTTGCTGGATGGGGACCCCACTAGAGCCTCCCCCTGAACCCAACATGAACCCAGGGGCTGCAGGGCAGTGCTGGGCTGAATCTTTCTTTGGGTCTGGGTCTTAAACCAAAACACAGGATGGTTTCCATATCCTGCTTCTGTCACTTCACGATGTACAAATTCATGCGGAAAATAGGGATTTATGTGGAAAATAGGAACAAAGGATCTACCTGACGTTGTCCATCCATGAGACGTCACGCTCCTTCCGCCAGCCCTGCGTGGTGTGATCTGTGAAAGACAAATCTCTTCCCAGATCAGGAGAAGGAGTGAGAGGCACAAGGATGGGGTGTTGTACTTGGGGTACCAGGGGAAGGAAACCGTCAGTGGGTACCATTGACCATGGGGGCTTCCCAAAGCCAAATAAACCACTTCTAAATAATTCCTGTGGCTGCTGGACGCTGTGGGGACCTGAAGGCATTGGGAAGATGATGAAGGAGCAGGCTTACAGCAGAGGCCGATGGCGAGGAGTGGGAGTGTCGACACGGCTGCCGTGCTGGCCACCAGGATGGTCACGTCCATGAACTCCGCACATCCTTCTGCTGCCGGAGAAAACAGAGCAGCGGGAGGGAAAGGAGGAAG
This sequence comes from Daphoenositta chrysoptera, assembly GCA_013397915.1. Classification (NCBI taxonomy): domain Eukaryota; kingdom Metazoa; phylum Chordata; class Aves; order Passeriformes; genus Daphoenositta; species Daphoenositta chrysoptera. Next base: position 48,262 of record VZRO01007575.1, read on the forward strand.
GCAAGTTGCCACCACGAAAACACACATGCATGAAAAATAGAAAATAAAAAAGATGGAGGATGTCAAATCTGAATTTCGCTTCTGCCAAGATTTCACTTCCCCAAAACTCCCAGTTTGTTGGGTTTGTTTTTGGACATCTGTCTCTAACAGCTGAATTGAAGGGATGTGGGGATGACACAAGCTGTGGCCTCGGGGTGTCCCTGGGGGAGCTCTGCTCACCATGGCGGTGGTAGATGTTCTTGATGAGGAAGGTGGCGGTCAGCACCACGGCCACCACGGCCCCCGGCGCGGCGTAGCCCATGGTGAGCTGTGCTGCAGAGGGAGATGGGAAAAGGGATGTGGAGGAGTGGGTGCGGGGCTGGCCTCAGCCAGGCTCTGCTGTGTGATGAGCCAGCCTGAGTCAGCACAGGAGTTCTCATTTTAAAAAGTCAGGGATGACGTTTTGGGCAGGATAACCCCCTTTGGACCAGTTTGGGCCATCCTTGGTGAGACTGCTCACCTTTTTTGCTCTTCAGATGGTTGAAATCTGTGGGCTGGAAAATGACAGTGGTGGCTACCAGGAAGGTGACCACAATGAGGTAGCTCAGGGCGATTTCGGGCAGGATGACAGCAACAGAAGGGCCTGAAAGACAATGGGACGAGGCAGAGACCCCGATATTACACTGCCCACCCCCTTCATCACCTGGGAACCCTGCATTTGATCCCTTCCCCACCCTCCTCTGACTCCCAGCCTTTCCTTGCAAGCAGCCGCTCCCTTCTCGGATCATTTTACTGTCCTTGGGACTCATCCTGGGATAGGGCTTGGGGAAAAGGGGAATAACTGTATTAATTGTACAGGGGGTGTGTAATGCACGTGGTGGTACAGGCTCCCCCTGACCTGGAGATCACACGAATTGCTCTGGATGGGTCTGTCCCCCCATATTCCATGGTGTGACTCCCCTGTCCCCCCCGCCTCCCTCTCTGGGCCCCACTGGACTCCTCACCTCCCATGGGACCTGTACCCACTCCCTCCACACTGCCCCGCAGCCCATCTGACCTTCCTCCCACATCCAGAGGATGCCAGCGCTGCCATCCAGGATGCAGGCGATGCACACCAGCCCGCAGGTGTAGGAGCTGAGCCACCTCCAGAGCTCCCCCCCTAAAACCCAGAGCAGAGTGGGGTGACTGCTGTGACCTCTGGGAATCCCGTGCCAGCCACAAGCCCCTCCTCAGGGGGGGTGCAGCCTGTCCCCACCCTGATGCTATGGGGTGTCCCAGGACCTGGGGGTTCCCACAGCAACGCTCTTTGTTCTCCTCAACCAGACACGGGAAAGGGGGTCCCGCTCCCCCCAACTCACTTATCCTGAGCTTTTCGGACTGGCAGACGGGAATAATTAATCCCCAGGCCGAGACAACAGCGAAGACCACGGCGACCACCGCAATCCTCAGGGTGTCCTTCAGTGTGCGGGAGAGACCTGGAAAAGAGTGAGCCTGAGGGGTGGGACACAGGACATCAGCAGGACCGGCACCACTGGCTTTGGTGGCCGCAGGGATCCTCCGTCACCAGGACAGATTCCCTTTATTTGCCAGCTGGTGGCCAAATACCCTTCAGGAAGTGTCCAGCCTGGGGTGGGTGCTCCCCACAGGCTTCCCAGCCACATGTCCTGCTCACATCACCTTGGCCAAGGGCCATCATTTTGGACCTGCTCCCAGAGGGAGTGGCCCATCTCCTGCCAAGGACTGTGCCTCGGTGGGGTCAGGGACTGGGAACAGCCTGCTGCTCATGCTGTGATGGGCAGCTCCTGTCCAACAGTGTGTGGGCAGCACCGCACAGGGAGGGCGGCCGGACCGCAGGGGATGGAGGCTGAGGTAGGGGATGGAACCCCTGAGGCATCCCCGGAGAAGGGTGGGGAGCAGGAGGAGCAGTGGGAGCTGAGACCTTCAATGGTGACGTCCAGGGAGGTCTCTTGCCAGCTTATCCCGTTGCTGGCGTTGCAGGAATAGGAGCCGCAGTCCGGCCTCTGGGCTGGCCTCAGGTACAGAACGCTGCGGCTGCCGGAGAGCTGGGAAACTCTGCCCGGGGGAAGGGGCCGCCCATCCTTCTTCCAGGTGATGTTGTCCACTCTGCCCTCTGCCACCTCGCAGACAATCTTGCCAGTGGACCGAGCCAGAAGAGCGCTGGTCCAGAGCCGAGGGCGGGACACGGGCTCTGGAAAGGGGAACAGAGACCCCAGCACTTATCTGAGACACAGAATCACAGAATGGTGATCACCTCCATCCCACCCCCATCCATGGGCAGGGACACCTTCCGTTGTCCCAGACTGCTCCAAGACCTGTCCAGCCTGGCCTTGGACACTTCCAGGAATCCAGGGGGAGTCACAGCTGCTCTGGGAAGCTGTGCCAGTGAATGTGACCTGGAGCATCCCTGATGCCACCTTGGGCTGCAATTGCCACCACAGCCACTGCCACAGCAAGGTCACAGGTGCCTTTCCCTTGGGAAGTCCATTCTGCTGCTGTGCTTTCCAGGACTGTTTTTTTCCCATTTGAATCACTGCTTTTAATGGATGTGGGTAAATACAGAGAACTTTGAAATGCGTCGGGAAATGAGAAAATAGCTGAGAAGGGAGCAGATCCCACTCGGATTGTGTGTGGTTGGAGGGAGAGGCGGGTGGTGAAGGGCTGAGATGGCATTATGGCTGTGGAGTGATTAGTGAGAGGCTGGATAAGCCAGAGCAAATTAAGGGAATTGCTGGGAGCAATACTGAGGAGGGACTTCTGGGCCCTCTCAAGTGCCTCTTATCTCTGTGGTGGCAGCAGGCGCCTGCAGAGGGCAAACGGGACAGCCTGGGCTGAGGGGTGGTGGCTGCTCCAGAAACCTCAGCTTCGCTGGCTCTGCCAGCTGTCCCCTGGCAAAGGGCCGGGGGGAGAGACCCTGCAGGAGGCAGAGTCACAGCAACCCACCACTCCCTCCGTTATCCTGCTGGTCCCTCCATCCTCCCTCCAGTCCCTCCGTCACCCCACCAGTTCTTCCATCCTGTTACTAGTCAGTCCCTCTGTCATCCTACCAGTCACTCCATCATCCCTTTATCCTCCTGTCAGTCTCTCCATCCCTGCACTGAAGTGTGGAAAACAAGGGAGGGAATTGCCTTTCCAGGACAGAACTTATCCCTCTGCCCTAGCCAGGCCCCCTGGAAGCTCTCACTGGGCAGCGCTTGCAGATCTGCTCCCCTAGGACAGGTTGGGAACCTCTTTCCAAGGTCTCTCGGTGCTGTCTCCCCACAGGACAGGTGCAAACACGCTCAGGACTGGCCCATCAGCCTTGGCTCAAATCCCTTCTCCAACCCCCTGGTCTGGTTCTTGGTCCCTGTACAGACAAATTCTGCTTGGATCCATAGCCCCGCTCCTCCCTCCCACCCCTACCACTCACGGAGCACTTCCAGCCAGACTTCCAGGCTCTTCCTGTTTCCTGTGCCGACAGTCACTCTGTAGGTGCCACTGTCACTTTCCTGGACACCCTCCAGCATGAGAGATCCATTGGATGGATGGAAAACGGCTTGTCCCACGTAAGGGGCACGGATGGCAGGGGGCTGAGCCCCGCCACGGTGCTGCAGGATGGTGTGGGAGCTGCTGCCATTGCGGAATTCCCAGTGCACGCGGTCGCTGTGGGTGAGGTTGTCCGGCCCAGGGAGCAGCACGGAGGATCCCACCGCAGCCGTGGCTCTCCGCTGGGGAGGTCCCGCTGCCTCCAGAGCCGGAGGGAACGGCACCAGCAGCCCTGGAGGGAAGAGAGGGGTGGGGAAGGGGCTGGGAGCAGTTGCTGTGGGGAAAGGTGTCCCTGCCCGTGGCAGGGGGTGGAATGAGCTTCTCCCACCTGAGTTTTTGTCATACTTACCTGATGTCCAGGGCTCATTCCCAATGCATAGAGCCCTGGAATGGTTTGGGTTGGAAGGGAACTCAAAGCCCGTCTCATTCCAACTCTGCCACCTGCAGGGACACCTTCCCTTAGACCAGGCTGCTCCAAGCCCTGTTCAGCCTGCCTTTGAACACTTCCAGGGATGGGACAGCCACAAAATTCCTGGTCTTGTTTGGGGTTGAACGTGCCCACATGCTCCCAGCAGTGCAGCAGTGTCATCTTCCCGAAATTTCTGGTCTTGTCACAGCTGGGGCTCTAACAGCTGCTCAAGGACTTAAGGAGGAGCCGCTGTGGGGAGGTCACAGTTCCCAGAGCCCCATCCCCAGTAAAGAGGACTCCAGGAAAGAGGAGAGGGACAGGAAGGGGCAGAGGGAGGGGGAAAGTTCCCAGCCCCCGTGGCTCTGGAGCTGGGCAGGGTGGCCCAGGGATCCTCGCAGGCTGTGTTTGCTCTTGGCCCTGTGTCAGCTCCTGCCCCGATAAGCACCTGTTCCCCTGCATTCCCACTGCACCTGCCACGCAAATGGCCCTGAAACTTCCTGCTGCTCCCACGGGGGATGGTGCAGCCCAGGTGGGAAGGAAAAGAAGTGGGACAATCCAGGTGAGTCAAGTTAATCAGGTGATTTTAATTTCTCACTCTCATAACCTTGAAAGGTAGCTGTTTTCATGCCTTCCTGTCTCCCAAACCATAGATGTGCAGGAAGAAAATACAATTTAAGGACTAAAAATTATTTTTCTCTGAAAAGATTCTTTTTTTCTGCTGAGAAAACACTATTTCTAGAGAACAGAACCACGAGCTGAAGGAAAGAGGAAAACGCTCCCTTTTTTACAGCTGCAGTGGCCAAAACTCATCCTACAGACACTGAGAGCTCCCTGACATCATCCCAAAATCAAGCTGTGGGGTAACGGGCTTCCTTTCTATATCAGATGCTCATCCTAAAAATCTTTGTCCATTTGGACCTAGCACAGGTTGCCCAGAGAAACTGTGGCTGCTCCATCCCTGGAAGTGTCCAAGGCCAGGTTGGACAGGGCTTGGTGCAACCCGGGGGTGGAATGGGATGAGCTTTAAGGTCCTTTTCCACCCAAACCCTCCTGTTATTCTGTGGTTTGTGTCTCAAGGCAGCTAGTGACTATTGAAGGAGCACAGTGAAAATGCTCACATGAGTTTAACCACAATAAAGTTTGTGGGTTTAAAAACATCACATATCTTTACAAATATGTTTTTAACAAGCACACGTATTAACACATATCCACATATTTCTGTGTCAGTACATCTATCAGCCCCATTACAAATCTAGCTGCAGCAGACTTTTATCCCCGGAGCTGTGCCTGGCTCTTCCACCTCCTCTCTCCTTGGACAAACGCACCTTTGCATTCCAGGTTAAGCCTTTTACCCACCTAAAAATTCTGGCCCAGAGCTCGCCATGCTCGGCTCCAAAGGGATTTGGAAGAGGCGAGAACCCGGGGCGGCCGCGGCCGCGGCTCCGGCTCCCAGCCCTGCCCAGCCCTGGGCCACCTTACCTGCGAGGAGCACCCAGGCGGTGCCCAGCAGCTCCGCGGGACGGCACAGCAGCATCTGCCAAGGGAGCGCAGCCCCAGACTCCCCGATTTCAAATATCCCCTCGGAACCCCGCGCTGTGCTGAGACCCGCAGGTGAGGCTGTACCGCGGGGTTTGAGCCCTGGGATGGATTCCCGGTGCCGCGGGTATTCCCAGCCTGTTTTCCCCTCCCTCGGTGCCGATTCCCCTCCCAGAGCCCCTCCCGGCAGCAGTGGCAGCTCCCGCTGTCCCCGCGCCGGCCGCTCCCCGGCTGGGAAGGAGCTGCCGACGGCTCCGGCACCGCGCCGGGATCGATCGGCGGCTCCCGAGCCCCCGGGGGCTCTGCCGGGCGGGGCAGGGCACGAGGTCCCACAGGAATGAAAATTACGGGGACATCCCAGGTCATTTCCATGCCCCCAGGCCAGAAGATCCATCCCTGTCCCTTTCTCACCGCTCAATCCTCTCCCAGCTCCTGGGACAGAGTTTGAACTCGCCCCCAGCCCGGTTCTGAGGGGAGCAGGGGCTCAGACTGGCTCTAAAACACCTGCAAGCAGCTTTTTCCTTCCCCCCTTGAGGCGTGCCTGGGATCATCCGCGTCCCGCAGGCTTTCTGGAGATCCGGCCCCGGGGAGCGAGGGCCATCTCCGGCCTGAGCAGAGAGGGATGGGGGACTGGGGGAGGTTTGGGCTGTGGACAGCCCCAGCACGGTGGCACTCGCTGGCACCATCAGATCCGGCCGCCAGCCAGGGGAGGCACCCAGCCTGCACTTCCCACATCCCCAAACATCCCAAAGCACTTCCCATCACGGGCCGTGCTCAGCCCCACACTCACCTTCCCACACCTTCTCCCACTGCCTGACCGTTCCTTTCACCACCTACCTTCTTCCGTACAAACCTGCTTGTAAAATTACCTTTCCCCATCGGCCCTCATTTTGTTACACCCATCCCCAAATCACGGAATTCCAGACGGGTTTGGGTTAGAAGGGACCTTAAAACCCATCCCGTTCCACCCTCCAGCCATGGGAAGAGACCTCCTCTACTGGACCAGGTTGCTCCAAGACTCAGATGAGGAGTGAAGCTGAGAATGGAAATACTTTTCAGCTGGGCTGGAAGCAGCTTCCCCCTGTTTTATCCGAGTGCTGTGAGGGGCCAAAGGCTCTTGGTGGCACCAGAGGGGACCATGAGGGACGCACCAAGAGCTGCACCTGCACAATCCCGAGAGCTGGAAGGGAGCAGGGGGCTCTGGAGCGCACTGGGGGAAAATGGAAAGCTCTGGGAGATACTGGAGGGAAAATGTGGCCAGGAGGTAAATAGGGAGGGTTTGGTTTCACTGCAGGGCTGAGGACTCTGGGAAGCCCCAAAAGCTGAAGGAGGGGCTGAACTGCAGAGCCGAGAGGAAAGGGAGGGGTCCCAAGGGAGGAATTGGGGTCCCGGTGGGACAAGGCAGAGAAGAGGGATGAGGAGACTGGAGCCAACTGAAGGTCCGGGTGTGGTGGGGGACACGCTCAGGCTGCACCAGGTGAGGAACAGACGGCCACAGTGGCAAAAGGGACCGAACTGGGGGCCCTGGGATGTGCGGATGGGAACGGAGAATCCCGGGACACAACAGCACCCTCGCAGCTCTGCTCCGGGTCCCATCAGCTGGGCTGGGCTCAGCTCAAACCAGCCTCCAGACCAGCCCCAGTGTCCTGCAGGCACCCTCAGGTCCCCCAAACCGCGATCTCCAATTCCCCCTGAGCATTCCCGCCCCCTGCTCCACCCCCTGTTCCGATGGGCACCACATCCCCAGCTCCGACAAGCGCCCACAGCCACAGGGGCTCCGAGCAGCAGTTCCGGGCTGATGGAGCGATAGCAGCGGCACCAACGGGCCCGGCCCCGCCGGGAGCCCCGCGGCCGCCCTGGGGTGGGACTCGGGGACTTTTGAAACACCAATTTCTGGCATCTTGTGCCATCGTGTGGCCGGGGAAAGGCCCGCGCAGCGGGACGGGGGATGCCGTGGGTGGGGTCACCCCCAGCCCGGGGGTCCCGCTCGCCCAGGCTGGGGACGTTCAGCGCGTTTTCGGTCGCGCTGCCCCCGCCGCTGGAGGAGGGCGGCTTCCAGCAGGGAATGCTCGGACACTGCCAGCAGAACCTTTTTTTCTGTCCTTGGTTGTGGCTTTGTCCCCTTCAAAAACTGGAAGGATCCTCTTTCTTTTGCTGGGCTCAACCCAGAGGGAGCCTCCCCGCAGGTCCCGGCTGCCACCACGGCCACCTCTCACCTTTGTCCCAGGGGTCCGGTGACACCTTTTGGTGGTAAATACCCTTTTTGTGGGCAAACCATTCTCTTTTTGTACAATCTTTTATTAATATAATTGTGATTATGGCGATTTCTTCAGTAAATTGACTCCAACTCAGAATGTCCCCTAGTGTTTTTCCTCTACCCTGGAAAGGGGGTGGCTGGAGGGGGCTTAATTTTCCTGCCGAGTTTTAAAATTGGCACAACTGGCTCTGCCCCGAGGAAAATCCAGGCTCCTGCCGGGATCCAAGGCTGCCACACTGGGAGCTCTACATGACAGAGGGCAGCTCACCTGGCAGCACCTGCCCAGCCTCGGCTCAGAAATCCCTCTGAGCCCTGCTGACTCCCCGGGGCTCACCGGGCATGGGAAGCACTGGGAACACTGGGACAGGCAGCCCAGCCCACAGCCAGAGCAGGTTTCAGGAGTGTCCTGGCACCAGGATCTCTACATTCAACGTTTGGATTACACGAGGGCAGCAGGTTGAGCACTGCCCCTGCCCTGACGACACGGAGCACCTCACACAGCACAGCCAGAGGGGAAGGGGCCCAGTCCTGCTTTAAGGTCTGGTCAGAGTGGAGGGAACACCCTCAAAGATAAGGCAGAATGAAAAATCCTGTAACAGCACGATTTGCTTTTGTTCTTTACCCTGTGGCCCTTCCAGTGTGCCAGATCCCAGTTTACTTTCCCAGCTCCCAGGAGCTAAAAGGCACCTCTGAGTTACATTCAGAGTAGGAGAATTTTGGGGAAATATACACCCAAAGAGTGAGGTTTGTACAGCAGAGAGTGTGATGGTGACCTAATGCCAATTCCTTAAGAAAGGATGGAAGAGGAGGCACGGAGGGAAGTTTGTCAGAAACCCTGCAGCTGCTGAGCGTTGCCCTCAACACAAGCACAGTGCAACAAGCAGAGGGAACAGCAGCATGGCAGTACTGGAAGCCAAGGAAAAGTGGGAATCCCATCCCTTATGGGGATGTGGGGGGATATGGGGATGTGGACCATCCCTAATATGGTCATCTCTGCTTCCCAAAATGCAGATCTTGCTGCTTCCCTTTACCTTCCCTAACCTAAACCTTCTCAGAAATGCCCAAAGTACACCAGGATCTCTCTGGGCAGCTTGGCTTGGATCAGTGGTAAGAGACAAGACCCCAGAGTTTTCCACTCTGCTCTGCTAAAAGTCCCCTAAAACTGGCAGCTGAAAAGAGTCTAAACAGGGAATAATGCAAAGCTCCCAAATCCTGAAGGCACTTGCTTGGAGGAGCACTTCCTGGGGTGGGATTAACAAGTGAGCCACCCTGGCTGGGAGCATGGACAGCAAGAGCTGACCATGCTCAAAGGCAGAGTGTGGTCTCAAAAAATGGTCCCACAACCTTTGGTTTCCCCCTCTCCCGAGCAGGCCCTGGGGAGGGTGGAGGTGTCTGAGGTATCGTGGCGTCGTTGTGGTGGTGAGGCACCGGCACAGAGGGCCTGGAGTGTCTGGGGGGCACCAGCCTAGCTGGCCTGGCACAGAGCAGGGCTGGAGGCTCCTGTCTCTCCCAGAGGTGGGACTGGGGGCTCCTGCCTCTCCCAGAGATGGGACTGGGGGCTTCTGCCTCTCCCAGAGGTGGGACTGGGGGCTCCTGCCTCTCCCAGAGATGGGACTGGGGGCTTCTGCCTCTCCCAGAGGTGGGACTGGGGGCTGCCCAGCTCTCTGGAGGGCTGGGCTAGGCCTGCAGCCCCAGCAGGCGGGCAGTGTTCAGCACATCGTCCCTTGTCAGGTAACAGCCGCAGAGCTGCCGGTACCCCGTGAACGCTTCCCGGCCGTGCAGGACACGCCAGTTATCCACAAACAGGGCCTGCAGGGAAGGGAAAATGGCATCAGGAGGAGAGCAACCACGGTAGGCAGGGCCAGGAGCCCCTGGCAGGCAGGTCCTGGGGATCCCCGGAGACGGAAGAGCAGGTAAGGGTGTGCCACAGTGGGCACGAACCTCCTGTTCTACACTGGCACTGGTGAGGCTGCAGCCAGCTGTTCATGGCATCCAGCACAGCTCTTTCACCAGCTCTTTCTGGAGCCAGCCCAGAAACACATTTTGGGGTTTCTTTGCTTTTCTACTGGCAAAGAAATCGTTCACCAGCAATAGACAGTGGCCATCTTATCCCTGAATCCCAGAATGCTTGGGTTGGAAGGAACCTTAAAGCCCATCTTGTTCCATCCTCTGCCTTGGGCAGGGACACCTTCCACTATCCCAGGTTGCTCCAAGCCCCACCCAACCTGTATTTGGACACTTCCAGGCATGGGGCAGCCCCGACCTCCTGCCTCTGCGGTGTCACTTACCCATGTAAGGGCTCAAATATAACCTCAGAGCTGTAATTTCTTCTGGAAGAACTGCAAGCCTGAACGTTTAGTGTTCCGGCCTCTCTGCTCCTGAGGATTCTCATTTCAGAGGCTGGAAACTGGGACTAACTTTCTTCTGAGGCAGAGCTTGAACTAAACATCTCTGTTCCATCTGGAAGCTCATGTTGCTTTAGCACAGCAGGGAAACACACGCAGAGGCACCACTGTAACTTCAGAGCACCCAGAAAGAGGAAAACTGCTGGCTATGGCAGTGCCCAGACACGGCACACCCATGGAGCACCTTGCCCCTCTCCTTGTGCCAAACCCACAGGATTCAGCTCCCAGTCCCACCCTGGGCCAATCCCAGAGGATGCAGCTCCAGGTCCCACCTTTCCCGGCTTCAGCTTGACCCAGAGCTCGTTGTCGGGCCGGCGCAGCTCGGCGGTGAGGGCGCGGTGCGCGTGGTACCAGCGGCGCACCACGTCATGGGGCACCGTGTTGATCACGGCACGGTCGTAGTTGTTGTACCTGCAGGGAGAGCAGAGACAAGAGACTGCCCAACGTCGCTCCAGCTGCTTCCAAGAGAACCTCAGGAGCCTGTGGGATTAGTTGGTATTTAAGGGAGGCTGCAGAGGTGACCAGAGAGGTTGTGCTGCCAGCACAGGACTTTTGGGAACAGAGCACTGAGGGCAAGGGAAGTTTACTATCAAGTGTGAAGCTTGGTTTTCCGTGGAAGGACATGGCAGGACTGAAGGTTGTTTAGAATGAAAGTGCAAAGCAGTGCTGGACATCCTCCAGAACTGAGCCAAACTGGAGTTTCAAAAACCAGCCCAAATTCCCTTTGGAAGGGGATCACTCTGCGCTCTCCCTGTTCCCTGTGTGCCAGGATAGTTTCCAGGGGCTTCTCCAGAGAAGGGCTGAATTTTTCTGCATCTCAAATGGAATGGGATGAGGGCTTGGAGCTGAAGGGGGATGCCAGGAGTGAAAAATTAAAGCTCAGCACCAACAGCCACTTTTGTATCAGCACTGCTGACGCTTCCTCTAAAGTGGAAGGAACACTGGGCGCTTCTGTGGTTTTATCCCTGCTCCTCAAAGATGCACTGGCTTTTAGCCCATGGAATGTTCTGGAAAACCACCCCCCCAAATGCCCTCTCCTCCCCAGAGGCCTCCTGGCCATTACCTGATGAGGTACAGCTCGTTGTTCCAGGGGTACACGTTGAGCACCGGCCCCACTCCGATCATGTGGTTGTGGCAGCCGCCCACGCTCTCCACGTACTCGTGCTTGAGGGGCACCTTGGCGAGCAGCTCGAAGTGTTCCGGGGCCCGGCGCAGCACCTGCTCGGCCGCGTGGAACCCGTCCACCAGCAGCGTCCGCCCGCCCGTGCCCTCGTGCTTCAGGCAGTGGAACACCTGGATGCTGCACGGAGACAGAATCCAAGAGGAATGACCATGGCTACCTGTCCCCTGGGCAGAAAGGACACAGCCAGGTCTGGATGGATGCACCACCTGCACCTGCCGCTTCTCCAAACCCAATCCCACACGTTTTGCTGGGTGAGGAGGCAGCAAACCGCCTGTGCCACGTGCCCAAACCCAGTGACATGAGTCTGCGAGACTTCAAGAGCTGCAGGATGAAGCCTGTGTCACCCAAAATCCAAACACAAAGAGGCTGTGTCTGCCCATCCCTGGAAGTGTCCAAAGCCAGGCTGGATGGGGCTTTGAGCAACCTGGGAAGTGCTGAATAGTGGAAGGTGTCCCCTGCAGGGGGTGGGACGGGATGGGCTTAAAGGTCCCTCCCAACACCAACCAATCTGGGATTCTGTGATCAGACACGCCCCAGAATTGCTGCAGTACATCCCATCAGAAACTCTGGAGACAAGGACGTTGTGCTGGCACTGCTGTGGCTCCCTCCTGCTCCTGCCCCCCATGGCTGGGCAGCAGCAGCAGCAGCTCGTACCCGCAGGGCTCCTGGAAGTAGGTGGTGTCCGTGTGCCGATCCAGGGCCAGCTTGGTGTAGGCTGTGTCTCCCCGGGAGAAGTCAGAGGTGAAGTACCACATCCTGCCATAGATGGTCTCCCTGGAAAAGAGACGGGCAGTTATCATGGATCAGTGTCTGGGTAAGGCACAGCCTCCCCTACACTTGAGTTATTCCCCTCTGTCCCATGTACAGAACTATTAAAGCAGAACAACTTGACAAAATTCACATTGTCAGGGATGGTGTTTCTAATCCCTCCTCTGGTGTTCAACTCCTCTTTTTCCTCCCCAAAAGGCTGGTGGTGACAAGTCTTCCCCTCCACAAATACTCATGTTTCCACACCAACCATCATCCCCAATACTGGAAGTGACACCTGGAGTCACCTGAGTGCAGCCAGCTGTTACATGTATCCACACAGGGCTGCCCAATAATTCCATTCCTTCTTCCCAGAATCCTATTTTCACTACCTCCCCCTGCCAACAAGCACAGGAGGGAAGGGACAGCAGGCAAGGCCAAACAGCACTCAGGGGCTACAGGGGGAGGGTGCCTGGAGACAAAAGTTGGTTGGATATTCCCTAGAGCCCCTTGTTTCTATTTCATTAACAGGAATCCCTCCTTTTCCAATGGTCCCAGGCAAACCAAACTGTTTCTACAGCTTGGATAAAGGCTCAAACGCAGCCCCTGGCCTGCCATGCTGGTCACAAACACAAACCCAGCATAAACACCTCTCACTGTTTTTCTTTAGCAAGAGCTCCAACTGGTTTTTGATCTCCCTGGCTCCCAGGGCCAGGCTGCCCTCCTGACCCCTCAAGTCATAACAGGAAATGTCTCTCCTTGCAAAGCTCTGCTCTTCTCAGACAGCCACTTCCTTCAGTCCCTCCTCTCTGCACAGTCCCACTATCACAAAAGTCAATGGATGCTCCGGGGCAGCTCAATGAGTGACTCCCAGCTCTCCCACAAAGGAGATCCCACAGTGGCATCCTCCATCCCAGGTCAAGTGGAGCAGCCAGAGGCTGTAGAAGACTCAAAGCATTTGCCTGCAAACCAGGCTGTGCCACACAAAATACAGGGTAAGGAAGGAGCAGCTTTCCAAACAGAAAGAAAACAAGTTTACCCTTCCCAGGACAGCCCAGATACCTGATTATGCTGATCCTCTCTGCCAAGATTTCCGTGTCCTCTTTGGTGGGAGTGACATTCTCCACAAAAGCAATCCCGTATAACAAGAAGTTCTGCAGGAATTCCTTCAGCCCCTCGTCTGTCTCCAGGAAGCTCCGGCAGTCGACGGAGGGGACCTGGGCTTGCCGGTAGATCTCAGCATTCCAGAGGATCCGGGGGTGCATGACCTGCTGCTTCTGCCCCTCGTAGCTGTTCCTCACCAGCCACTCCAGCCCGTACCGTGTCACGTGTCCGTCCGGCCCTGGCACAGGGAAAAGGGCAGAGTCACCAAACGCCACTGACCGCCCCGAGATTGTGGCACCCGTCAGCCCAGGACAGGCCTCAGCCTTGTCACCTATCTGGGGATGAGCTCTTTGCACCCTGCTGCCACCCAGAATAGGATCTGCAAGGCCACAGGTCCTAAAGGTGTTGTCATTGCTGCCACAACTCTAAATTCAGGGTGGCTGCAACTCCGTCCCAGTTTGGGGTGGCTGCAACAGCTCACTCCAAATTTAGGGCAGCTGCTGCAACCCCCTCCAAATGCCCAGCCAACTGTCACATCCTCAGTGGTTCTGGTTTTTGTTGACAGGACTCCAAGGATAATCAAAGCTCTGAAGTCAAGCCCTCAGATAAAGGCAAGCTCCACCAAAAGGAAGAAAGCAGCTGGGAAGGTGAGGAGAAAGGATGGACAATGGGCACCGTGAGCAGGGCTGACAGCTGCTCACCCAGGCTGGGGAAGGAAAAGAGAACCAACCGTGCCATGCCCCATCTGTTCACCTGCACTGCTGGGGGAGTTTGACCAAACCAGACACTGCACACACACAGAAAGGGCTGGGGGAGGAAAACCCCACCAATTTGATGCTGAGGTGTGTTCACAGTGAGAGCAGCGTTTAAAACCTGCTCACGGCTCAGTCTCTTCCCAGACAGGCAGATTTGGGAATACAGCTGCCCTTGCCCAGCAAAGCAGGATCGAGCAGCAGGCTCCCTCCACAGCAGGAGGTGCTCAGGACTCACAGGTGAGGAAGAGCGTGGTCTCGTCCAGCCGCACGGCCTGGGGCCGGATGGCCAGGTCCACGCTGGCCGTGTCCAGGCTGCGCTGGTTGGTCTTGGCGTTGTAGCAGGAGGCAGAGCGGCAGTGGTCCCGCAGCCACACGAAATCCAGGCGCATAAGGGTGCTCCCATACCTCAGCTCTGCCAGGGATGGGAGCAGAGGATGCTTTGGGGCAAAAGGGAGGACAAACAAAGCCAAGAACTGAAGCCCAGAGCCCACACCTTATCATCCCAATTATAGGGAATGCAGTGGTACCCCATAAATTGTCACGTGAGGAAGACCTGGCAGAGGATCTTATCAAAGGCCTGGCTCCTTTGCTTGGAGCCACTGTGTAAAATGCTGAGCAACTCCCTGCTTGCAGGTGACTCGGAGTACTGAGGTCCCACTGGCCTCAGCTGCCATCACCCGGCACAAGGTGGGGCAGCACAGGTGGGCACACACCAGACCCGAGGGGGGCTCTGCCAGGGAGAGCCTGAGCACAGCACAGAAAATGGTGCCTGACAGGGAAAGGCTCAGACAGTTTTTGTTCAGGAATCCCTGGATTTGGTTACTGACTTAGCACTGCCTCACTTGTCATAGAAGACAAGGCTGCTCCATCCTGCCTTTGGGAATTCCTGAAGGGAACATGAAACAGCCCCCAGTGTGCATCCCTCTAACACAGCCTATCTCAGAAGGAAAGCACACCTCATTCAAGGGAACAAGGGCTGGAAACCTCCCATGCTGTGCCCGGGCAGAGCATGAACACCCACACCCAGCACACCTACCGAGATGGTCCTGATGCAGCTGCCAGGCACACCGGGGGGACGCCGGGGCCGTGGGGAGGCAGCGCGCCGGGGCAGCCGGGACGGGCCCGGGGTCCCGCGGCAGCCACGGCCAGCGACGTCCGGTGCTCCCACGCTGCCCCCGCAGCAGCCCTGCCAGCCTCTGGCACCACATCCTGGCAGTCAGGAGAGAGGGGACCAGGTGACCTGGATGTGATACTCTGTCCTAAACCCCAGCAGGACACAGCCCTGAGGAGACACAAAGGAGACACCGGGATCCTGTGAGGGCAGGGAGGCCCTGGCACAGGGTGCCCCTGGATCCCTGGCAGTGCCCAAGGCCAGGCTGGACGGGGCTTGGAGCAACCTGGAACAGTGGAAGGTGTCCCTGCCCATGGCAGGGGTGGAATGGGATGAGCTTGAAGGTCCCTTCCAACCCAAACCATTCCTTGATTCTGTGATTTACCAGGCAAAGCCATTCCAGGAGAGACAGCTGTGTTCAATGTTCTTGTGCAAAACAGTGGCAAAGCCTCATCTCTGAAGGTCTTGTCCCCCCTCCAGCATTCCCAGTTTGAATTCACCGTTCCTGAATGGAACTGCAGCAATCAGGGAAGCAAAGTGACCTTGGTTAGGGAAGCAGTAACAGAGGAATCCAGTAATTAGGTCAGTTCTAGAAAAAGCAGGCAAAACTATGAGGAGGAGGAAGATCTCTGCTGCTAGTGAAGGACACAGCTGGCATGGAGGAGAAACCACTGTGATTAATTTTAGGATAGAGATTAGAAGGCAATTTCTCAGAGGGAAATTTGTAACAACACTTCAGTGCAAAGAGAAAGGGCAAAAACCTGACCAGTTTTAGGAGATGAAGTCTCAGTCTAAATGCCCATCATGTTTATGAATTTCTGGGGGCCAGGTCTAAACCCAGTAGGATTTTAACAGCTCTTTGAAGTGCACTGAAATGTGGTCTCTCTGGATAAGACACAGGCTCAGAAAGCATTTCTTGTCCTAGACTTCTGATTTTCCTTTGTTTTCTTATCTGGAAAGTCCAGGCACTGGAGCTCTGGCTGTCCAAGCTGCTTCTGCTCTGCAGAGATCTCAAAAGCTGGTGATAACAACCAAATCCACAGAGGTGCCACATTCCCAGCCAGCAGCTTGTTCAGCAGGGATAACAGAATGCAGATATCTCTAGGGAGAAAAAGTGGGAATGTTTTAGAAGAGAAGGTTTGAGATGCAGGCACACTGACACACTTCAGCCATGGAGCTCTTTCCATGAGGAATTTTCCCAACATCCAACTAAACCTTCCCTGGCACAGCTTGAGTGTGTTTCCTCTCGTCCTATCCCTTGTTACCTAGGGGAAGAGACCAACCCCCAGCTGGCTACAGCCTCCTTTTCCAAGAGATCCATTTCCTGTTACCGCTCCCCAGCTTTGAAAATCTGGTGTGGGAAAAGGAACGAGGCCCATTTGATGCGCAAACCTCATAACCAAGAGAATAAAACCTACAGCCACAAAACCCAGGAGCTGTCCCTGATGTTGATCAGCTTTAAAAGCTTAAAGAAGTTATTTAAATCCCTGAACCAACAACTCACAAAGCTTAAGATTATCTGAGAGGGGGAAACTCTGTCCAGTTTGCCTTTTGGATCCACTATCCCAGTGAGGGGTGGAAAATAGAAGGAATCTTCTTTGCATACACAAACAGGACCCAAACTGCCAGGCAAGGCTCACCCCCAAACCCATTCAGCACATGGCATGTGCCTGGGGCAGCCCCAGCCTGAGCTTGATCTTTCCACACACATTTCTTTATCTCCTCCTCTCCCAATATCAAAACTGAGCAGGGAATTAACACAGGCAGTGGGAAGTGAACCAGATATTTAAACCTAATCAGGGAGATCTCGTGCTGCTCTTACTGGAAGAAAGCACCACAGGCAGCTCACCGGGAGCCTTAAATTCAATCTTTCCAAGAGATACTAAAACTAAGAGGCATTAACCCACCCAAAATCTGTATGATTAGGGAGGATTTACATTTTTTGTTGTTTCATCAGAGCTGATAGCTGGATGAACTACGTGAACAGCAAACTCTCTTCCTGCACCTCCTGCCACCTCACCTTTATGTTTTATGTTGTCCAGACACCTGGGCAGCAAGAAATGAGAGAATTCCAGAGAAAATTTCCCTCAGAATTCAAAGAGAAAGGGCAGGAGGGAGAAAACATTCCCAGTGCATAAACACACATGGTGGGTAGCACAGGAGCAGGCACAGAACACACAGGGTGAAGGAGAACAAGAGTGCTGGAGGGAAAAGCAGAAACCTCAAATCTATTGTCATTTGAGGATTCCCATCAGTCTCTGGAGAGAAAGGACAGGAGATGCTGTGGAAGCAGTAGAAAGGAAGGCTGGGTTTCACAGGCCCTGCAGTTTGTCTCACTAGAAACATTTTAAGAAACAAAACTGGGTTTAACCTCTCTGAGGAAAAGCCACAGCCCCCATTCTGGGCAAAGGAAATGGTGAAAAAATGAGTGACCAAAGAGTTTCAGCAATGGGAACATCTAAAAAAGGAGAAACCCCACAAATCTGGAGGCTTTCACCAGCTTTTAGCTAAACCCTCCCGGGCATGGGATGACCCCACTGCCCTCCCTGCTCTGCTCCAGCACCTCCAGCCTGTTTGTCCAGCTCCTCTGAAAAGAAAATGGGGAGTTTTCCATTAAAAACATCTCGAACATTCAGCTGCTCACACTCACATGGCCTTTTTTACTTCTGGAAGCACCTGGCTAGAGCCAAGGTTTCTGATCCATATGAACAGGGAGATGTCAGCAGCACAGCAGTGCAAAGTGAGGGAAAAGAATTTGGGTTTTGATCCTCTGGGATCCTTTAACCTGACAGCTCTCCCTGCTGTGAAGGAACACCAAGAAAAAGGAGAATTCTGTAAAGGCTGAGCTGCCCTGAGGGCTCTGCCAGAGCCAGAGGAGCAGAGAGCACAACCCCAGGTGACAAACCAGATCCCCTAGGATGGCAGCACCTCTTGGACAGGACACGGGCAGAGTTTAACAGCCTGAGCTGACTCAGTTAATTACAATTAATTACCACAGAGACAAAAAGCAGACTGGCTGTTCCCTGCTGAGCTCCTGCCTTCACCCTGCAGACAACTCCATCAGATCTCAGCTGTCAGGAACCAGATTCCCCTTCCAGCCCTTCCCCACATGGGATTTCAGTGAAATTAAGGAGCTAATAAAGACATCCCAGGCACTGCCAGCTTCACAGCTACTTCATTTTCCTGGAAGCAAAGGGAATTATCTGCTCACCCCATGTCTCACACTGACCACCTGACCCCAGGCCCCATTCCCAGAACCTTATTCCAGCCTCCTGTTTGCACCTCTCCCAAGCAAAACCTTTCCAGGCCACACCGAAACAAGTCCCAAATCCTGTTTTTTTCCAGTAAAGCAGCCAGCCCTGGTGGTAGAACTTCCACGGAGGAGTTACTGGAATAAATTCCTATTGCTAAATCAGTTGAGGCTCTGGGTCCTGCCCGGGCAAAGAGGAGCCAGGTGGCTCTCCCGGGCATGGAGGGGTTGTGTTTTTCCAGGGAATGAGGGAAAACAGCTCTGCCCACGAGCTGCAGCCTTTCCTTCCCTTTCCGTGGGATCGCAATCCCTGTGAGACCCCGGGCCTGGCCTTACCCGAGACCCCGCGAGCGCCGGGCGGAGCTGGGGCACGATGGAGAGAGGCTTCGGCCGCGCTGGGGCTGCTGGATGGACGGGTCACGGAGGGGCTCTGCCCGAGGGGAATCCGCAGGGTCTGCGCTGGTGCTCCCGGCTCTTCCCTGCTCCTTCCTCCTCCTCCTCCCTGCGCCCACCAGGCCGAAAGCGCCGCTCGGAGCTCTTCCACATCGGCCGCTGCTGCCCGAGGGAACCGGCGCCTCGGTGACCCTTTAAAGGGGAATAAACAAGGAAAAAAAACTACGTTGCAAACGGGATCCTCGCCGAGGGGGGCCAAGCGCAGCCCCCGAGCCCCGGGGCTCC
>VZRO01007575.1:87920-118937 GCA_013397915.1 Daphoenositta chrysoptera
TCACCTTCCGGGATTGGGATGGGTGACCTGGGGGTTCCCCAGACTTTGGGACACCCCGGCTGGGTGGCCGGGGGAGCTGGCACCGAGCCGGGGGGTGACAGTGGTTTTGCACATGTGGGAGAGGGACAGGAGAGGCAGAGCGAGCCGAGGGTGCCCTCCCTGGCTGTGTCCCACAGGGAAAGGTGACCCAGAGGGTCCTTGGGGCTCTGCCCCCCTGGGGAGGGTGACCTGAGGCTCCTCAGGACTCTGCTCTCCGCAGTTTTAGGAGCTGCCCCACAGCGTGGTCCTTATCCATGGGGGAGGAGACAGGCCAGTGCATCCATGTGTGAGAGCCCCTCGGGAGCCAGACCTCCTCCTCCAGCTCTTTCTCCCTCTCCAGCACTTTCCGTGGGTGGCCTTTCTCCCCTCAGGTGGCCATAGGTCCCTTTCCCCCAGGGGCTGGGGTGCCCAGGGGTCTCACCAGTGGCAGTGGCTTCCCTCCAGGCTTGGAAGCCACTGGGAGAAGTGAGTGAGCTCCAAAATGAGGTGGCACTGTGTTTTTCTGTCTCAAAGAGGAAGAGAAGGTGTGGGAAGCTTTAGAAACCTTCTGGCAGGGGAAGGAGCTATCGGAGGCAGCCCAGCCCACTCTCTCCTGCCCGACTGCAGCAAGGGAAAGGTCCCCTCTGGGATTTGGCTGAGAACAAGGAGCTGCTTGGAAATTGCCATTAATTTCTCCCGGCCTTGGAGGGCTGCCTGAGGTGGGAGCTGCCGCCTGGCCCCATCCCACCACCCAGCAGATGCCACAGGCACCGGCTTCGTGCTCGAACCCTGATCTGGTACCTTCCACCAGCACTGAATTCACTTTAGAAAAATATGGCAAAGTCAACTGTGAGCAGCCACCGCTCCAGGGACTCCCCAGCAGGGGCTTCGGTCACCTGTGTGGGGCTGGAGAACACAGAGAGCAGGAGGGGGTGTCGAAGCTGGGGACCCCGACCTTCCCTCCCTGCCAAGTTTCCTTTGAGTCCTCACCTCGCTGAGGGGGTTCTGCCACCAACGGGCAACCAGGAACAGGGCTGGAGCAAGCCCTGGGGCTGGGCCATCTGCAGAGCAGACGGACGCTGGAATCCGGGTCAGGGCTCCGGGTTTCCTTGCTGGGATGATAATAACCCCGACTGGTTGCTGTGGCTGGGGGACTCCTGGTGGTCCTGGGCTCAGCCCCATCTCTGTGTAGTGCCAGCTGCTGGTTGTGACCCTGCTGGCACTGTTCGAGGGGGGTTTGGAGAGGGGATGGTGTCCTGGAGCTTGGCCCTGCCTGCCTGTGCCCCCTCCCAGGTGTGTGAGCACAGAGAGGAGGGAAAGGTGCCCCTGGAGAAATATATGTAACATATCCCTTGGCTTCTCCAAGCCCCAGCTCCTGGGGCCTGGCCATCGCCTCCTCCCAGCCGCCTCGTCCCGTAGAGTTCTGTGGATCTATTTTTGTATATATAAATATAACGTTAGGATGGGTAGGTCTATTACTAATAATATTCGTGATACTGCTGTGAACGGTGCCAGGTACAAGGCTTGGCTTCCTGGTGCACTTGCACATGCTGGAAAAGATGATTTCCCAGTCAGTTCATTGCTCATCCCAGACCCTCGGTTCCCAGGGAAGGGGAGAGGGGGAATGGGAGGAGCATGGATTGTCTGGGGGTCTCCTCTGTAGGGAGCAGGGATTCAGTGCTGGCTGAGGGGTGAGGCAGAAGTGGAATCTCACTGTGGGACTCCTCTTTCCATCCATTTGCTTTCTAAAAACTGTGGTGGATCCAAGCTGTTGCGGGGAAAAGCGGTTCCAGGGAGTGATTCATCCCCTTGGAAGCATTATTCACTAAATCCTGTGCTGCCAGTGCCCGGCTCCCTCGACTCAAATGGCACCCAAACATTGAACTCGAGGTTCCCTGGGGAAGGGGGCATGAATCCCATCCCTGGTGGGAGGTTTGTGCTGGAGAGTGTGATGGACATGAGTGAAATCCTCCCCCTGATGCGGCCCAGAGCCCGGGGGGAGATGTGGGAAGATCTGTGGGTACCTCAGGACGATGCTCTGGGATACAGAGGGACCTCCTGGCATCAGGGAGGGACAGAGCCCCATCTGTGCATTGTACATCCCTGGGGCCAGCCTGGGCTCTTGAATCATTTGGATTTTGATCCTGAACGTGTGTGAGCTCCTCTGAGATCATTCCTGTGGCAGCAAATACAAAATACGTCACAAATATATTTATCCTCATGCCAATAACTACTTGGCTCCCTACTTCCAGGTGATGTTGTGGGGAGACACTTCCAGGAGTCTCCTTCCTTTGGAAGGCTCAGTTCATTCTTCTATTGGTGCTGATTAAACTCCTTCTTCATGAAAACCAGAGAGCGTTTTTAGGGAGAAAAGGTCCCTTTTCCCCTGTGCGTTGGAGGAACTGTCTCCCTTGAATGAGAATGTGAAACAGTTCATTGAAACTTTTTAAAGAAAACTAATGAACAGAATATTCCAACTTGCTCTACTTTGATTTTTTTTTCCTCCTCCTTTTTAAACGGATCCCACTTGTAAATTTAGTTACCACCTCTGTATCTTTGCAATTCATTGCTTCCTCTCCTGATGGTGGAATGACTCAACATGTGAAGCTTCATCATTTTCACGGCCTCCCAAGTCATGCGAGTGCGGGGTGACCTCCCCCAGGTGCTGGAGCTGGGGGATGAGGAGAAGGCTGCCCATGGATCTGCTCCCCAGAGCCAGCTCCGCTTGGCACGGCCGCTGCAGCACAGTTACCTTCAGGAGCTGGGGGGAGGCCAGGACTGCCAGCAGCTTCCACCTAATGGGCTTTTTCTGGGTCAGTGCAGCAGCTGCCTTCCCTCCAGGGACTGGGGCCACAGCCCGGTGAGCGCTGAGGAGCGTGGCCAGGGCTCTGGAATGGCTCCTCTTGGTCAAATGTCAAACCTGGGAGATGCATTTTATGGAATGCTGGACATGTAGAATGGGAGGGGTTTAAAAGCTGTGGAGATGTGGCACTTGGGGACACGGTTTAGTGGTGGTTCGGTAGTGCGGGGGTAATGTTTGGACTCAGTGGTCCTAGAGGGCTTTTCCAGCAGGAATAATTCCATGATTGTAGGAAGTGGAGAGCAGGAGAGCCCCGGCTGAGCACTGAGGGCTGCTGGACCAGAGCAGGGCTTTGTGTTCACTGAGGGCAGACACGAAAGCCACGTGCAGGGGGCTGGAGGAGCTCAGCCTGCTGGGCTCTGCTCTGCTCATGCGGACAGGTGTTCACCTGGAATTCCTGCTGCCCACTCCCTCTGGGGCTGCTCAGCACATTTCCCTTCCTCGCTCTCGGCAGCCAGGAGAGCTTGGGAAACAACAAAAGCTCTCCAAGGAGAAGCACCCGAAGCTCTGTGGTGGGGAAGGCTGTGGGCAGCCTCAGATTCCTTCCCCGAGCTTTTCCCAACATCCTCTGACCAGATCCATCCTGCTCCGTGCCCACCACACCAAACAGTTTGGTTTGCCTGCGGAGAGGGCCCCGGTTCTGGTTGGGGTTGGGAGCCCCTTTCCTGCCCCACCCTCTGTGAGTCAGATCCATCTGCTCGGGGTGTTTGTTTGCAGCTGCCTGTCCCAGCAGTTGGGTTTCTCTCTGTCCTGACGTGTCTTCTTTGGTTTTCTTTTGGGAGCGCCACAGGTGGAGCCCTCTGCTCTCCCACAGGGACGGATCCGCGCCATAAGGGAACGTTCCTGGGTTGTTGTCTTTCCTTTGCCAGGGAAGGAGGGCTGGGGGCAGACTGAGGCAGGGAAAGAGGTTCAGGTACCAAAGGAGCAGGAAGCAGGAGCTGCTGAGCAGGACCTGAGCTCCCCCTGCTCTGCTCCCCATCCAGAGCCTCCTTCTCCCACCCAGGAGTCCAAAGCTCCATCCACGCCAGAGCCTTGGATGTTTTTTTCTTCCTCCAAGGCTTCCCTTGGTCCCACTTCCCTTTTTCCCCACTGGCAAATCAGTCCCAGCACTGGTGGGGGAGGGGTCATGGGGACCAGGCTGGAGTGTCCCTCCCATCCCACCCCCACCCCTCCTGGTGGAAGGGCCGAAGAGGTCCTTGGGCTGCTGTCCACTCATCCTTGAGAAGCATCAGTGCCTCAGAGAACAGGGGAAGCTCTTTGTAACTCACAGATTCCCATAAAATCCCACGGAGCTCACTGCTGCCCATCCCCAGAGGTGAACCCAAAGACTGGAGGGCAAAGCCATTGACCAAAAGCTGCCAAAGCCTGGAACAAGAGATTGGGCATGGCTCTGAAGCGTGGCAGAGAGGGATGAACCGAGGCTGAGGGGAGCTGCTGTGGGATTGGCATGGGGAAGGAGCCCACTGTGCCCCAAACCCCTGTTCCCAGCACTTCTGCTTTGCCAGGTCTCCGGGGTGTTCCGGGGCTGGAAGAAGCTGGGAGGTGCTCAGACACTGGGAGGTGGAATGTTTGTGACAGGAATGTGAAAGGGGCTGACCCCCACCCCAAAGCTCACGCTTGGTCTTTAACAGGATCCAGCACAGGCTTGGCTCCTCCGAGGAGCCTGTGGAGCCCATGGGATGCTCACTGGTCCAGGGAGCCCAAACCTGAGCTGGGACCTCCTGGGGCTCAGTTTGCTCTGGCGTATTTCTCCGTGAGCACCAGGATCTCCTGCAAACCCTCCTGGAGCCACGCTGGGAGCTGGGATCTGTTCTCCTGCTTGCAGAAATGTCCCCTGAGGTCACAATCCCGGGCTTCCCTGGAGGGGCACGGCAGGCAGGAGGGCTTTTGGATGGATGGGAAGAGGTCCTAGGCCTCCGGGGCAGCGGGAATGTGTGAGGGAGGTGGTGCTGGGCCCCTTCTGCTGCCCCCGAAGTGTTTTGTCACTGGCAGAACCAATCCCACCCAGCAGAGCTGGGCTGGGAGAGGAGGTCCCGCACCCCAAGTCCCAAGGTCACCCCGAGTCCCAGGCCTGGCTGGTCCCACCTTGCCCCTTTCCCCCGTTCCATCGGGACGCTCTCCTGGCAGTGGCCCCGCATCCTCCTCCTCCCCTGGTGTCCTCTGCACAAAGCTCTCCTGGGAAGATCCCCCTGGGCTCCACAGGACAGCCCCAGGATCCCGAGGCTCTCTCTAATCTCGAGTTCCTGGGTACAAAACCCTTCTGTACAGCGTGTAAAGATCAGTCCCCAGCTCTCTCCATTCCAGTCCCTTTCTGTAAGGTATAATATATGTTTATAACCTGATGGCTGGTTTTTTTGACAATACTCTTGTACCTTTTAAGGGGAAAAAAAAATTTAAAAACCAAAGTATTTATTTGAAAAGTTTATTTTAAAGATAAGAAAAAAAAACCCTATTTATTTTACTGCACCCTCTTCTGTTTGGTTTTCCTCTCTTGCAAAGCTGATAACTGTTACAGAACCACTGCTGAGGTGAAAGAAGTGATTCTATGGGTGGCTTCACAAGCCCACTTAGAGCAACTATACAATAAAAATATATATTAATTTTCAACATGGCCTCCTTCTTGTCTCCGTGGTGGCCGGGGCATGGCTCAGGCTTTGCCTAGAGTGCCGGATGCCTGGGCAGGGATGGAGCAAGGGGGGGAATCATCCTGGCCTCCAGGAGGTCTCCCCTGGGAGCCTTCTGATGCTCAAACCTCCGAAATCCAGGGTGGGTTTCCCCGCTTCAGCTGTCCAAGAGCCCTGGGGAAGGGCTGGCTCCGGTGACAAAGGGCAGGACCAAAGCAGGGGGGACCCGGGTAAGAAATTCCTGAGTCCTTGGGGGTTTCCAGTCACCCCACAGAGATTCCAACATGCTCCCGAAGCCTCTCCCGCTGCTGGGAGAGAGGGGGGCATGCCACAGGGCCATGGGTGTCTTCTGCAGGAGGAGCTGCAGCTGGGACCTGGCTCCCTCCCCACCCTGCTGGAGGCACCTTGGAGGTGGGTTTGGCCCAAACCAGGAGGAATTTGGGCCACACCCCAGCAGCTCCTGGGCCGGGCTGGTGCCTCTGGTCGCTGTGCACATCACAGAGCTGCGGATCCCAAAGCCCGGCCCGCATGGAGTCCAGACATCCTCATCCTGAGGGGCTCCTTGCTCACCCAAGGCTCTTCTCTCACATGGCTGGTGGAGCTCAAGGCTCCAGAGCACGAGAGCCTTGCATGCAGGTTTGGGGGCTGATCCCTCCCATGGCTGGTGGCACCCCCTTTACTCCTCTTTAATTTGTTGGCTTCAGCCTCTGTCCCTGGCCTCCGGCTGAACCTGTTTCCTCTCTCTACAAGAGTCTTTCCTTTCCTGGGATGGTTTCCCCAGGCCTGACTTGTGCTGAAGAGC
Organism: Daphoenositta chrysoptera; assembly: GCA_013397915.1. Lineage (NCBI taxonomy): Eukaryota > Metazoa > Chordata > Aves > Passeriformes > Daphoenositta > Daphoenositta chrysoptera. The sequence goes on from VZRO01007575.1 coordinate 94,225, forward strand.
CTTCCCAAGCCCTGTGCTGAATTAAAACCACACACTCTCCTCGTCTCTCACCATAAACCCTTTTCCCAGGCTGCTTCCCTGTTTTTCCCTGGCTGTGGCATTGCTGGTGTTGGAGCCTGCCTTCCAAAATCGGTTCCAGTGCCTCATCCCCAGCATCCAGGATGTGCCTGAGGGCTCTGGAGCACAGATGTGAGTCCAATCCCTGCTGTGACTCACTCTTCCCCTGCTTCTCAAACAAAAGATGGCTCCGGGCCATTTGTCACCCATTGGCTCCTCTCAGTGCCAAAGTCCCTCTTTTTTGGGCAGAGCCAAGCACTTTCATTCCCAGATGTGCAGCTTTCTGTTAACTGTGTTAGAGCCCTGTTGGTGCCTCCAGTGCCACCTTCCCAAGCCTGCCCTCCCCTCATGCCACCAAACCTCCTGGCATCTCTGGGTCTCTCTCCCATGCTCCCGTGGAGGAAGGCTCAGGAGCTGAGCTGCAATGTGAGACAGAGGTAGGTGAGCTACAGATCGTGATAATCTGGAAAAGATGTCAATTGCTCACTGGAACATTTTCCTTCAGTGTGAAGTCATGGTGGTCCCAGGAATGACCAAAAAACCTGCAAAAAATGGGATTTTTCCTAAGATTAGAGTAGTTCTTTGAACTGCACAGTTGTTTTCTCTTTTGCATCCATGTGAGGACCAGGAGAGGCTCCCCAGGCTCGAGCATCCCACGGCACCTACCCCAGGTGAGCTGGGCTCTGAGCCACCCAGAGGGTTTAGCCTGGAATAAACCCCCTCCTGTTCCTGGCTGACACAGGGGTTGTCCAGAGCTGAAATGTCCTGTCCCGTCCCATCCCAGCACCAGCACAGCCCGAGCCAGCTCAGCTCCACGGAACCCTCCTTAGACACGGACACCGTTTTCCACAAGTGCAATTCCACCTTTTTGGTGTTGAAATCTTCCCTTGCCCAGAGCAAGCGAAGCCAGGCCGAGCTCGGACCCTTCCGAGGACGCCCAGGTGTGATCCAGCCCCGTGCCTGGCAGAGCATCCCTGGCATCCCGGGAAGGAGCCTGGCGGGCTCAGGAGAGCCGGGGAAGGTGTTTGCAGTCGAGAGCTTGGCTGTCTAGACAGGAGAGAGAGAGAAGCCCTCGGAAGGAGTCACTCATCTCTCCCTAAGATGGCTAAATAGGTCAGATGACTCATGCCCTCAAAGTGCCGATTTCTCCGCGCTGACTACAGAGAGGGAAGGAGCTGCCGCCGTCCCCCCGCGCCGCAGACACCGAGGGGAGCGGATCCCAGCCCGGCTCCCTGGGGCAGCAGGGAATTCAGCCTCCCCGGCCATCCTCGGTGCTGCTTCCTCAGCGACCGGGATGGGGAGATGGAGGATTAATTAAACAGGGGTGGGTTTGACTCGTGCTGGAGGTGATGCCCGTAGGAACCTGGGCGTGCAGAGCTGGCTGGGATCGGGCAGAGGGTCCAATCCAGTCCCTGCGGTCACCCTCGGCTGGAGGGACAATGGGACGGGAGTTCAGGCTGGAGGGATTTGCAGAATGGCTTCTCCACCATCAGAACCCCTTCCTTGCCTGGCTGTGGTCGTGCTCTGCGTAGGGCTGAGGGCACCTTGCTGCTCTCACACCTCTGGCCTCACAAAGCTGCGGGCAGAGACAAGAGGCCATTCTTATGTTGCCCCACCGCTGTTCAGAGCTGCTCAGTGAGGTTTAGGAATCCCTGGAGGCATCACAACGTTGAGGGGGCAGCTCTGAGGGCAGCCAGGAGCCTTTGGAATATCCCCGACAAGGAATGACCCCCTCAGAAGGGTGAGCTGTGCTGTGATTGCAGCCCTGGGCATGTGGGGGATTTGCTCCCTGCAGGGAAGAGGGTCTCCAGGACCCCAATGTGTACAAAAAGGACAATTTGCACCCCCAAAAACCACCAAAAGGCTGCAGGTTTCAGCACTGCCCGGGTATCGCAGAGCCACACTCTGTCCCTGCAAAACATCACAAGATTGGCTTAAAAATCAAGATGCAGCTCACAGCAGATTCTTGTTTTTTGCTGCTGCTTTTGGAAGCTGACTGAGTCATGCTCACAAGCCTCCTTTGCCAGACACCAGGGCTGGCAGCTCGTGGGATCCTCCCGCGGGCCCGGAGCGGAGCTGGGGTGGCAGCCGGGGCCAGGGGTGGCCTGGGCACCCCTGACACAGCCAGGGTGGGCACAAAACAGCCAAGGATCCAAAACTGGGGCTGCTGCCCAAAACCCAGGAGGGGTGGGAGGTTCACATCCTGATTTTAGCCCGGTCGCTGACAGGATCCTTCCTCCGGCCACCTCACTCTGGCCTTGGCAGCCCAAACCACGGGGCTGAGGGCCATCCTGGGCTCCAGCTGCATCCCAGCCCCTGGAGCAGCAGCTGCGGAACGCTGCAAAGCTCTGCACTGGTGTCTGAGGCAGGGATGTTTTCCCCTGGCTGGAGACCCCCTCGCCAGGGTGTTCCCTGGCTTCCTTCCTCTCCGGGTTCTGCTCCTGGGATGCACCCGGAGTGGAGGATATTTCTTCAAGGCACATCTAGAACAAAACTGTTTTCCTGATGTGGAGCTCCAAATCCTCCTGGGGAGCTCCTAAAGGATTTATTTCCTGTATCCACTTCCCCTGTGCCTTGCTGCTCTTCGTGAGGACATTTGCATGGAACAGTAGGAACTCAGTCTTTTGATGTGCAATTATCATCTGCAGAAATGACTAATCAATTAAGGACAGTCACTCCCAGGCTTTCTATTTATTTCTTTCTCATTGAAACCAGAGCAAATGTGCCTTTTTTTCACGGGGAAATGATGCTTTTTTCCAGACGTGGCTGCCGAAAACTTCACAGTGGATCCGAAAATGACATCGTGCCCTTCTTGGTCCCCACTGTTGTCACCGTCAGCACTGAGCTGGCCCTGCTGCTGACAGTGAGCCCCTGTCACCAGCCCTGCCGGCTCAGCGGTGCCAGCAGGAGTGGGGACACGCCAGGAATGGCTCGGATCACACTTGGAGAGCAGCTCAGGCAGGTAAAAAGGACCCAAAGTGAAAGCAAGAGTGAAGACACTTCACCCTAAAGGTGGTGAATCCTGAGGGGAGAGAGGGCCTCTTTACAAGGACATTGAATAGCAGGACACAGGGAATGGCTTCCCACTGCCAGAGGGCAGGGATGGATGGGGTATTAGGAAGGAATTGTTCCCTGTGAGGGTGGGCAGGCCCTGGCACAGGGTGCCCAGAGCACCTGGATCCCTGGGAGTGTCCAAGGCCAGGCTGGACACTGGGGCTTGGAGCACCCTGGGATAGGGGAAGATGTCCCACTCATGGCAGGGGTGGAACGAGATGATCTTCAAGCTCCTTTCCAACCCAGCCAATTCCAAATGGCAAATGGACCTCAGAGCAACGAGCCAAGGGACAGGGAGGTTCAGGTCCTTGTCACCTGCACGGCCACATGCACTCGGGAAGGGGTTGTGCAGGAGACCTTTGCAGTGGCGGGGCTGGGCACCGCCTGTGCTTGTCACCATCAGTGCACCCCGAGGAGCAGAAGGAACCTCCCACCCAAACCCCTCTCTGCTCTGCCTGCTCACACCGCTGCCCCCAGAGCCCCCGGGTGACCTGAGCAGGGTCACGGAGCTGGGGGTGGCCCGGAGGCTGAGCTGGAGCTGAAAGAGAAGCGGAGCTGTTTTGTAACAGCCTCCCCCGGGGATGGATCACACCACACCGGAGAGCGCCTCCGGAGAGGCGCGGCAGGCACGGAGGTGACCAAATGAATTGACACCAGGCAATTCTCAGCGGAGCTCCGGAGACAAAGTAATTGAAAATAAATGAAGGAACATGACACCTGGCTGGCAGATCAGTTATCTATAGCGTCCCTTTCCTGAAATAACTGCCTCCCCAATGCTGCCCGCCCAGGCAAAACCAAGGAGATGCTCACGTAAAATAGGCCACTCCAGCAGGGACCTGCAGGCCCCTTTATTTTTAATGGAAGCTGCCAGAAGGGTTAATTGGCTGGTGCATGGCAGTGCCCTCCGTCTGGGGATGGCCCGCCCTTGCCACCACTGCCACGAACGCAGAGGATGAGGTGCCCCATCACTCCTGTCCTTGGGCAATGCCTGGGTCACAGACCAGGGCAAGAGGGGCTTTTCCTCGTTCTCCAGCCCCTGACACCCTGGGGACAGCCAGGCTGTGCTGCTCTGGCCCCTCAGGTTTTGGGTCATTAGGATTAGGGGTGAGCCATCAGCACATCTGCACTCAAAAATGCCCCAAAATCCCTCAAAGAGGGGTCCTGCAGAAAGCACTGACCCCAAACTGCAAGGGTTGTTCAAAAGTGCTTTTAGTCCTGATGGGACTGAGCTCCTGCAGAGCCTGATCTGGGCAGGCCCTGCCCCTGTGGAGGGGTGGAAGCAAAGGTAGGGAGGAAGGAGTTTGTGGGAAGACTGGTGTGCACAGCCCTGGGGCCAAACCCTTCGACTGCAGCAAATCCCAAATCACCCACCGGCCTTCCCAGTGCTGAGCCAGGGGCACACCTTCCCCCTGCAGACACCTGGGCAAGGGGACATCCCAAAATCACGGAATCATTGGATATCCCGAGTTGGAAGCACCCACAAGGATCATCGATGGAACTCCTGGCCCTGCACAGACACCCGAACAATCCCACCCAGGACCATTCCCTGGGGAGCCTCTCCCAGAGTGGGGAGGTTGGATGGGGGATGAGCTCAGAGCCCAGGGGTGGCTGTGCCATGGCCATGCTCTGTCCTGCTCCTTCTGGAGGGCTGGGCTTGTGCTGGGGAATGGGCTTTTCCTGGCTGTGGATATTGGCACCAGACAAGACCTCTGCCCATGGAATCAGCGCCTTCCCAAGGGAAGGGGTCTCTGCCCATGGGAACTGTGTCCCCCCAAGGGCAGAAGTGTCCTGGTGACTTGCAGACAGGGACATTGCCACCATCGGCCTGGCCCTGCCACCCCGTCCCTGTCATTGCTCTGCCAGGACGATGGGGACGGGATGCAGAGCAGCAAACGGAGAAGATCCTGGGGACACCTGGTCCCTGCCCATTCCTAGGGGAATGGTTTGGCTGGGACCTTGCTGCTCGTTCTCCTCCCTGGCAAAGCGAAGCTGGGTTAAATCTCCCTTTGGGAGCAGCCCCATCAAAGCCCTTCTGTCCCGAGGAGGCACCACCTGCTTTTCCCTTTCCACCCATTCTCCTCGTTCCAAAGATGAAAGCAGCCGGGATGGAGAGCAGGTGCTGGACCTTTCGAACAGAGCAAAGGAGAGAATAAATGGCATGGGGAAGGCCTGGGCCTGAACGAGGAGTGGCCTTCAAACTGAGGGGCCTAGAGACATCCCAGCTCCCACAGCCCTGGCACCGGGCTGAGGGTGGCCTGGAGCATCCCCTCCTTTCCCTGTCTCCTGGGGCAGGACAGGGCTGCACCTCACTGGGAACCCCTTCCTTGGAACGAAACTTGGCCACGTGAGGGGTTGAGCTTTGGGGGAGAGAAACCAGGCGCCCTGAGCACTCCTGTCAGGGCTCTTCTGGGGTTTTTGGTGGGTCCCTCCATTACAGCAAGACTTTACACCCCCAAACACCCCCGCTGCCTGAAAGGGACAGGGAGGACCAATTCCTTTCTAAGATGCGCTCCTGGTTTTTCTAATTTGCCTCATCAGTTATCCTGAGTTTTGGCGGTCCTGGCACTTGCTGTCATTAAATGAGGCAGAGGAGGGGACGGGCAGCCAGGAGTGTCCCAGCTGGGCCACATCCATGAAAAGAAAGACAGAAAGAAAGCAAGAAAGAAAAGCTCTCCCTCCCCCTCCAGCAAACCCCGTAATGAAAACATGGCCAGCACTGGGCTCTACCCTCTGCCCTTCTTGGGGCGGGTTGCAAGGTCACAGGGACGTGGTCCCTCGGTATTGATCAGGACTCTTTGGGGCTGGCATATGGCACCAGGTTTCAAAGGCCAAGCAGCTCGAAAAGAATTAAGTGGGGGCAAAGAGTGGAACGTCCCAGATTGAACTCCTGACATGCGGGGGTCAAAGAGCGCCGGAGAAAAAGCGGGGCTGGAATGGTCTGGGCAATGGCAAAAATAAATACGCAGGCATTAAAAATCAACAGCGCCGAGGCCGGGGATGCAATCCCACTGTGTCTCCGAGGGAGAGAAGTGGGCTGGAGGAGCTGGGTGTGCTGGAGAATAACCAACAGGGAGAATGTCCTTGTCTGTCCCAGGGATGAGGGCAGGAGAGCCTCACCTCGAGAGCGGCTCTGCGGGCTCCACCAGCTGGAATTTTGTGGTGTTTCACCTTCCTCTTGCATGTCCCTCAGCTTCTCAAGGACAGTGGGGCCACCTTTGGAAAGGGAGAGAGAGAGGTGGCAAGTGAACCTCTGTCTGTGCAGGAGCATCCCTTCTCCAGCAGGAAAGTGACTGGGAGACGAAGGAAGCAGCGTCAGCAGTCCGTGCTCCAGAGTGGGATGAGGTGGGAGAGATGGACGAGTCCAAGACTGAAATCTGAGCTTGTGTTAGAGGTGTTTTCCCTGAGCCACTGTGTCCGAAGGGTCAGTCCCATGGTCGAGGCACACGTGATGAGGTGCTGAGGGGAGGGAACCACGTTCTGCTGTTCTATCAGTGGGTCCTTCTTGTGTCCAGGGGCTCCAGGTGGGAAATGTGGTGCACATGGGTAAGAAAATCAACAGCTTCAGCCATAAAGCTGGTGGAGTGCCATGTCTGGGTCACCTCCTGGTGAGGGCTGTGTCTTTGGTACCACACTGAGCATCTCTTCCCAAAATCAGCTGTTTTTTCCAGCTTTTCTCCTTACCTCACAGCTCACTGCAAAGGCCAACTCCTGAGCTATGTTCCACACAGGAAACTCCAGCTCTTCCTTCAGGGCCCCAAAGAGGCAGGCTCCTGAGGAGGTCTGTGTCCCAGTCCTTACCCATCAGGGCGTTTCCTGCTTCCCACGTCCTTCCCTCTCCTGGCTTTGGCCGTGTTTGTGATGTGGGTCCTCAGCTCCAGGCCGTGCCAGAGGAGTCACTGACGGAGCCCAGTTCCTTGGTGTCAGCAGAATGGGAGACTCTCAGGGATCCGGGGAAGGACACGGGAATCTGTGGAGCCTTTCCCTGCTGGGTGGAGGTTGGTTTATAGCCTACATTTGTCCTCCACACCAGACCCACCGTGGCCTTCCCCAGAGTCCTCAGCCCCAGCCTGGGAGCTCTGGGGTGGGACACAGAGGACATCCAGTGTGTTATGGGAGCCCAACTTCCCACAGCCTGGATGGGCTGGGGGGGCTGCAGACACCTCAGGAATTGTCCTCCTGAGCGTGGGGATGCTTCAAGTCCAAGCCACAAGCTGATGAACTTAATCCTGATTTTCCAGCTCCCTCTCTGCATGCGATGCCAGGCTCTGATCCCCGAGTCCTGCTGAGGGGAAAGGCACACACCCTGGGGGCAAAAGGCAGAAAAAAAGAAGAAGCTTCCAGTTCCTGGCCTTTCCCGTGGTTGTTTGGGTTCTTCCCAGTGCTGGGATGCTCTGTGGGAACCCAAAGGCTGCATCCTCACCCCTCTCCTGTCTGGGCCAGGCCACAGATGCAGGAATCCCTTGGTGCCCTCTGCTCCAGCTTCACTGAACCCCCAAAATCTCTGGTGTTCAGTGCTGAGAGTCTCGGAGCAGATCAGAGAGCTTGTTTTCCTGGCTGATTTTTGTTGTCTCCTCCTCTCTTGTTTTCCTGGAGCCTTTCATGTCCAGCCAAGGTGCTCTATCTCCCTCCCCAGCTCTGCCTGCGGGGCCCCGCTCGGCTCTGCTGTGTCTCCTCTGTCTGCTTCCTGATCAAACAGACTGCTCAGCGTGCCTGGCTGAGCTTCCAAACACGGATCAGACGCCCAGGGCCTCGTCACCACGTACTGCCACCAGAACACTTCCACCACAGCACCTGGCCATGGATGCCTCCAGCAGCAATTTCCCAAAATTTCCTCTCAGAGCATTTCTAAGTGTATAACAGAACAAGGACCTTACTGCTGAGCACCTTACCAAGAGTTTAATTTAAAATATATATATATTTTTCTGAATTTTTTGAAGAAAATTTGGGAGGGGTTGAGAGGTAGATCAGTAGCCAAAGAAAACAGCTGGATACTTGGAGAAATGGGAAAACTTCTGGCTGTGAAGGCCAATTACACATCCAGAAGGTTGTGCTACGCCTGCCCTCTCCCCTGCCCACGCAGGTGTGGCAGACAGGAGAGGCAGGGTGGCATTTTGTGCCCTCAGATGTTTCTCCTCCATCAGTGTAGGTGGAATCCTCTGAGTGACACATTATCCCTTCCACGCTGCGCTTCCCCCTGGATTTCTCCTTCTCATGACTGCTCGAAAATGTGCTCTGGAGCTGCTGTACGATGAGCAGTCAGTGCTCAGAAACGCTGCCTGCTTTCCCCCCCGTTTCTCGTGGTGAATTTAGTAGCAGATGGCAGCCTCAGAGCCCTGAGAATGAAGTGCTCCAGAACTGACAGCACAACATGAAATCTTCCTCCCTCTTCCAGTGCCGCGGCTCCGATGGTGCAGAGTGAATAATTTAGCATCCATCTCTCATTCAGCAAATGCTGCCGGTGAGCTCTGCGAGGATGATTTTTATTAACTGGCCGGCTGGATGCAATTTTCCAGCAAAGCCTGTGTGCAAACAAATTGGAGCTGAGTTCTGGATGGGTGCCAGTGCTTCTGGCTGTCTCCTGCTCCGGGGAGATGAGATGCCCACATCCTGTTACACCATCTCCGCTGCTCCTCCACTCTTTCCCAAGCCCACAAAGGAACTTTACTGCTGGACCATCCTGGGTTCCTATCAACTAGGCTGTTTGCAGCAAGACACATGTTCGTGATGGGTTTTTTGTTTTTTTTGTTGTTCCCTGGGAACACTTGAGCAAAATCCGGCTGCCCAGCCTGGTCTGGAAAAGCCATCGCGGATGTCGCTGATGGGGCTCGTGGGATCTGACCAAGAAAAACAGCTCTGAGCCCTTTTGTTCCTGCACCATTTGTCCCTTTCTGCCTCATTCCAGCATTGGGGTGACCGTGTCAGGAGGTGAGGGTGGCATCTGGGCTCACTGCGCCCCTCAGCTGTCACCTGCCATCATCAGGAGGGTCGGGGCCAGCCTGGAGCTGCAGCAACAGCCAAAGCCTGGCGGATCATGGAATCCCAGGATGATTTGGGTTGGGAGGGACCTTAAAGCCCACCTCTTTCTACCCCCATGGGCAGGGACACCTCTCACTATCCCAGGGTGCTCCAAACCCCTTCCAGCCTGGCCTTGGACACTGCCACGGACGGCAATGCTGATTTGCAGATGAATTCCTGGTTTGGCTTTGCCTCCTCCCCACCAGTTGTTGTTTAGAACCCTCTGCAGACCCTGAGGGGTGACACTGTGCAGGTGACAGCCCCTCCAGCCCCTGTCCCTGCTGCACACAGGTGTGGCCCCAATCCCCAGAGCCTGGCCGGGTGGCCGTGGCACCTCGAGATGCCTGTTAAGGAGTGTGATGGACACGAATCCTGCAGTGGGCAGGTAGGAGAGCTCTGTTGGACAGGTGCCTGGAACATTAGGCTATTATTGGAAACACCAGGCTTTTATGGTAAGTAATTGTGATGTTATTGGGCGTTTTCCCTAAATAATCCACCACACTCCCATCTTCTGGCAGCTGATGCTGAAGGGAGAGGGGTTGAGTGCAAAAAACCGGGAAGGTGAAGAGGTTTTGCTCCAGTGGGATGTACAGCAGGGCGGCCATGGCCGTGAGGGTCCCTGTGGCTCTGTCCCCGAGCAGGGGCTGTATGTCCCTCTGCCCTGGGGCCTGGCCAGCCCCGAGAGCTCTTTCCCAGCTCTCTCCCAGTTCCTCTGTGCTCGAGGTGTTCTGCTTTTCCTGCCCTCAGCTTGGGAGGCACAGGAGGTGCAGCGGGGGCGTGTGGTGGACAGGAGCTTTCAGCAGGGGTGGGAAGCTCCCGGGGCTTCAGCCAGGTCCGGGATGGGCTGGAGCCCGTCCGTGTGTCTGGCTGCATGGCCCCACAGAGGCCCTGCTGGGGGGCATCTGGAGCTCACTGGTGCTCGGCCATTCCTGCAGCTCTGTAAATACGGGGATTTATTGGGATGCTGGAACTTGGAAATTCCTGCTTCACCCTTCTCCACTCCCCCGTGACGTGGGATATTCACCTTCTGCGGGGAAATACAGCACACCACGAATGCAAGCTCGAGTCCCAGCTTCTGTAGGAGGTTCTTTTCCATAGAAACCTGGAATTGTTGAGGTTGGAAAAGCCCTCTCAGGTCACAGAGTCGAACCATTCCCTCAGCACTGCCAAGGCCACACTGAGCCATGTCCCCAGGTGTCACATCCTTGCAGCTTTAAATCCCTCCAGAGATGGGGACTCCACCCCTGCCCTGGGTTGCCACTTTCATGCTTGGAGTATGTAACAAGTGATTTTTGGGCCACTTTTTCCCAAGTTCCAGCCAGAGGAAGCTTTTTGGGAGCCTGGGAAGTGGAAATGGGCATCTGAGGGGCTTTGGCACCACTCATTGTGGAGGCATCTGGGTCAGACAGGGCTTTGAGCGGCATCAGTGCTGTGCCACAGTGAGATTCGTCCTCTCCCGAGCACCTGGGGGAGGATGAGAGCATCCCCAGAGCTGGAATCAGCAAGGACAGCTCTGGCAACTAGGCCACCCTGGCCTGAAATAGCCCATGGGGCAGGATTAGCACCGTTTTCCCCCAGGAGAATCCTGAAAGGCAGGAGATCTCCCTGGCAAATTCGATCTTCTTTTTCCTCATACTCAGCCTGAAGGAGCCTCGCAGCTCTTCCCCACCCCCGCTTCTGACTCCCTGGTGCACAAACCCCCGTCACTCTGCAGGATCCTGGCTGGCCCTGGAATTACTCACCAGGAATGAGCCATTTCCATGTGCGCCTCGTCACTGTGCAGTTGTCTGTGAGCGCTGGGCTGCCAACATCTGACAGCTATAAATAGCCCAGGGCTCGGAGGAGGCAGAAAAACACCTTTGAACTCCCCTGAAACCTGGTGGAACTGCAGAGCTGCAAAGGGACAAACCACAAATATTGGCCTAAAAATACATTTCATAGAATAGCGGAATCCTAGAGTGGTTTGGGTTGGAAGGCAGCTCAAAGATCTTCTCATTTGTACCCCCTGCCATAGGCAGGGACACCTTCCACTACCCCAGGGAGCTCCAAACCCTGTCCAGCCTGGCCTTGGACATTCCCAGAGATCCAGGGGCCTCCACAGCTTCTCTGGGCACCCATGCCAGCGTTTTACCACCCTTACCATAAAAACCTTCTCCCTTTTGCCTGATTTAAACTGACCCAGCGAGGCTTGGAGCAATTCCGGGCTTAGCTTTGGCATCTCCCCTCCCTGCAGTGCCTTGAAGAAGCCACGGAGCCCCCCCCGGAGCCACTTTTTGGGATTCACTTTTGCCTGCACTGTCCAGACCTTCCTGCTCCCCTTCCTCCCCATCAGCCCACCCTCCTCCTCCTCCTCCCGTTGTCCTGGCAACCAGAGGCCAGGACGCCTCTGCCCCGGGTGACAGCCCCGCAACAAAGGCGGCTTTGAGAGCGCCGGCGGGCCGGGGGCGTCCCCAGCGCCCCTCAATGCGGGCCGGCGAGTGCTGGGGGTGGCCCCGAGCCCCGGGGGATCCCCGGAGCCTCGGCGGGTCCAGCCGTCCCCCCTCGGTGTCCCCCAGGTCAGGGGACAGGGTTCACGGGCTCCTCTGGGCGGCGGGGCGCAGGTGGCTGAAGGAGGGGGCACGGGCTCTTTCTTGTCACTGTCGCGGGGTGGAGCCCGGGTCAGGCGCGCTCCAAACCCCTCGCACAGCCCGGTGGGTCCCCAAGTGTCACTCAGCGTGAAGGAAGTTGTCCATCAAAGCCGGGGGGGGGGCTGTGGGAATACCTCCAGCTAGGCTGGGACAGCGAGTGGCTCGGGAAGCAAACTTTCCCTTTTTTCCCCTCTTCTCCCCAAACAAGCTGCGCTTTCCCAGGCCCACGAGACCAAAGGAATTCGCTGGTGCAAATCTAGAAACGATTTCCCTGCAGCCAGACTCGGCATTTGCTTGGGTAAAGCATGAGGCTGAGCAGATATTCCAGGGAAGAATCTGATCTGCAGGGAAAGCCGGAGGTCTTCTCACCTAAACCAGCGGCAGTGGTTGGGTTAATAGTTGGACTGGGCAATCCACAGGTCTTTTCCAAGCTCAATGACTCCATGATTCCATAACTCTAACTCCAGGTTCCAGAGGTGTCAGGCACACAGCACAGCGTTTTGGAGGCAGCCAGACCCGAGACAAACAGGCTTTCCCAAAAATACGAGGCAAGGAAGAAAAAACCCTCCTCAAACACAGACAGACCCCACGGGACGCCTGCTCCTGGGCAGGTGGCATCAGGAATGGGCAGCACCAGGCTGTCCCCTCACTGTTCCCTCTGCTCTGTGGGCACAGGGACCACAGTTTTCACAGAATCATGAAATTGTTTGGGTTCAAAGAGACCTTAAAATCATCCCATCCCACCCCTGCCATGGGCAGGGACACCTTCCACTGTCCCAGGGTGCTCCCAGCCCCGTCCAGCCTGGCCTTGGACACTGCCAGGGATCCAGGGGCAGCCACAGCTTCTCTGGGCACCCTGTGCCAGGTCCTGCCCACCCTCACAAGGAGGAATTCCTTCCCAATATCCCATATAAATCTTCCCTTCTTCACCTTAAAGCCGTTCCCTCTGGTCCTGTCACTCCACGCCCTTGTAAAATGTCCCTCTTTGCCACCGAGGGGGCTGGGGCTGTGCCACGTGTTCTCTTGCTGCCGCTCTGAGTGGGGACATTGTCCCACTGGCATGCCGAGAACCTGCAGGTGACAGCCTGAGGTCAGGCAGCCTCTGGGTCCCAGGGTTTTCCCTAAAACTTCCCTTGTTTCGCTCCTCATCTCTCGCGTTTCCCAGTGAAGGAGCTGCCCCCGGGCAGAGCAGGGCAAAGCTCCCAGTCCTGTCCCCAGCTGGCAGCCCAGGCCAGGCATCCCAGAGGCACCGGCTGCTGCTGGGGCTGCAGTTTTAGGGCACCCAGGGAGGCCGGGACCCCAAATCCCCCTCTGGCATGGGACAGGGAGCATCCTCTGGCTCCACACCCTTTCCAGCCTGCTGCTTGAACAAACTTAGTGTATTCTGCATGTCCAGCTGCGGCGGGGCAGCTCAGCCTCCCCAGCGGTCCCTTCCAGCCCCTCTCCGAGCCAACCCTCCTCCCCCTGCAGCCCCGACCTCCCACCGCTCCCAGCAGTGGCCGGGGGCAAAAGCCAGTGACCGGTGTGGCCTCTGGGGGGACACCCCCCGGGCTGGGGTCTCACGGGATGCTCGGGAGGCTCGGGAAGCTCCTCTCCTCTGGTCCCACCGCCCCCCTGCCCTGCTGCCCTGCCCTGCCCGGCCCGGCCGGGGCCGCCCCGCGCTCCTGCCGCGCTCCGGGAGCGCTTCCCGGGCCGGCTCTTTCTGGGAAGCCGCGGCTGGGACAGAGGAAGGAGCCGCGGTGGCTGCAGGCGGGGAGAGCTCCCCGTACCCACCCTGCCGCTCCTTCCTGCCCTCCGAAGCGCCGCTTTCCTGCAGCCGGGCCCGAGCGCTTCTTGGCCTTTGCGGTGCCTAAAAATAGCTCCCGTGCGCAGATCTGGGGAAGAGCTTCTGGGCTGGAGCTCGGCCCTGAGAGGAAGATGAAGTAAAGAAGTGGCGCTCGGTGCCCCTGGACGAGTGACCCGGGGGTGCTGGGGCTGTGCCAGCCCCTGAGGACAAACGTGACCTCCCCGTGCAGGGGTGGAGCGGTCCCGGGGTTTGGGGATCCCGTCTGCATCCGGAGGTGACCCAGAGCTGCTCAGGGTTCACCCCACACAGATCCCAGCTGGGCACAGCATGGGGGCATCTCCGGGCTGGTAGAGAGATGGAGAGTCACATATGGAAAATTTCTGGAGTCCCCTGTGGGACTCTCTGGGCACTCCTGGGTCTCAGCCCTGCCTTTGGGATCCGTCTGGGGTGCCTGGAGAGGGGTGGAGAGCGGGTCCCCCAGCACACCCGCTGCTAAAGGGGTGATGAGTTTTTTGGGGATGCTCACAGCCCAGGCTGCCGTGAGGCACCGGGCACAGTCCACACGGAGATGCCACCTCTGCCTTCCATCGCTACCCCTGTCCTTCCCCCTCCCTCTCTGTCCCGGGAGTCTCCTGCCTTCCAGGAAATGGGATATTTAACGGCTCTCATGGGCCGCTCTGGCAGAGCTTTCAACAAAAGGCTCTTCCCCGGGCTGAGGGATGGGAACGGATGGGATCAGGGGAGGGGAAGGCGAGGGGGCACGGCTGGGCTGCTGAACCTCCTTCCTCTGCCATCCATCAGCTGTCAGAGCACCGCAGAGGCTCCGAGCCTGAGTTCCCTGGGGACAGCGCAGCTCTGGAGTGGGGAGGGGCCGTGTCCGGGGGGGCTGAGACCCCCTGGCACTGCCAGGCTGGGTGGGGGACAGGAGAAGCAGTTTCTGGGTGCTGGATGGGTTTGTTCATGGCCAGCATCCTGCGAGGATGGGCTGCCAGTGGGGAGGGTTGGACCCACAGAATCCCAGAACGATTTGGGTTGGGAGGGACCCTAAAGCTCATCCAGTGCCATGGGCAGGGACACCTTCCACTACCCCAGGCTGCTCCAGGCTGGCCTTGGACACTTCCAGGGATCCAGGGGTAGCCACAGCTGCTCTGGGCACCCTGTGCCAGGGCCTGCCCACCCTCACAGGGAGGAATTGGAATTCCTTCCCAATATCCCATCCATCCCTGCCCTCTGGCAGTGGGATCCATCCCTTCAAGGGGTAACGTGCCCCTCTGCAGGCAGGGGTGGACCAGGTGGGTGTCACATCCCGTGTCCTGCCCCTCGGGCTCCTGACGCAGCCCCAACCTTTAAATAGCCCCAGCTTCCTGTTTGTGGGCTGTGTGGGGGCTTCTCGCTCCCTCGCTCGCTCTGGTCCCTCGTGGCTGAGGGCAGGAGGGAGGCAGCGTCCTGGGAAAAGTAAAACTTGAAAGCAGAGCTGGACTTTTCATTGTCAGGAGGCTTCTTTTTATATTTTTTGATGCGTTTCCTCTGGGTCGTTTCCTTTTCATTCGAATGCGGGATAAAAATATGTTTCCGCTGACATCAGCCTGCTGTCCCTGCTCGAAGGCATCTGGTGCTGGTCTCCCCGAACACCCCAGGGCTTTGCATTCCTCTGACATCCATGAGAAACATGCCTGGAATGAGCAGCCGGGCCAGCTGGGGCAGCTGGGGGGGACTGGGAAGGACCAGCCAGGACATGGGACTTTCTGGGGGGTTGTCCACGGGGTTTGTGAAGCTGCTCTTGATATGAGGGGAATTTGGCTTTGTTTGCTCCCCCACAGGTGAGGAAATGGGGAAATTAATCTCTTGTGCCCTCCCAAGTAGCAGCTTCCCATGGAAGGAGAGGATGAGACCCTGCCCTGCCCTGGCACAGGGTGCCCGGAGAAGCTGTGGCTGCCCCTGGATCCCTGGGTGTGTCCAAGGCCCGGTTGGATGGGGCTTGGAGCCACCTGGGCTCGTGGAAGGTGTCCCTGCCCATGGCAGGGGTGGGATGGGATGAGCTTGAAGGTCTCTTCCAACCCAAACCAGTCTGGGATTTGGTGAGAGAGTTGATCTAGGCACGAGTCTGGACTTAAACCCAGCTCTGGGGTAGAACCAGGTGGTTTTATGGACCATTCCAACCCAGAGCGTTCAATGATTTTATGAACACGGGGCTACTTGGAAAATCAAGGCTTTGCTCCACGGGAGAGGAACTGGAGCTGCTCCCTCGGTGGGGATGGGGCGAGGCTGGAGCTGCTCTCCCTTGGCCGCTGCACACACGCTGAGAGGTCCCAGGGATCCTGCAGACCCAGATGTTTGTACAGCTGTGGCCTCACCCTGTTTGCTCTGTGCTGGGTGGCCCTGAACTCGCACAAAATATTTGGTGTGGGGGGCGCAGGGTCCCCGCAGCCACGGCTGGGGCTGCTGGCTGGGATGGGATTAGGGGAGTTTCTGGCCTGGCCTCTGATGGATGGGGCTGCTGAGAAAGGATTTCTCCCCAAGCTCTCTCAGTTTTCCTCTCCTGATGGAAGCATTTGGGAAGTGAGAGGGCAAACGACTCCTCTGGAGAGGACAGAGTGGTTTTATTGTGCCAATCAACTTCAGAGAGAGCTCCAGGAAGGAAAAGTTGTCCTAAGGAAAATGTGGCTGTGCAAAAACGGGACGTTTCAACCTCTTCCAAGCATGTTTTCAATGAGGAGGGATCTGGAGGCGTGGAACAGCTCCAGTTCAAAGGAGTCATCGTTTTGGGATGGCAGCGGCTTGTTTGGGATGGTCGTGGCTGGGACAGGGACAGGAAGTCGCCAGGAACAGCCACAGGGAGCCGCTTTTCCATGGCCAGACCATCAGTGCGATGCCCCCTGGCACTGCCCCAGCTCTCCAGCTGGACCACGCTCCTAGAAAAGGGGCATTTCCCCTGTTTTGTTTTATTTCATTCCCCAATAAACCACCCCTTTGCTCACCTCCTCCATTGCTCCTCCACCTCTCCCAAGGGCAAATCCATCCTCCTGCTTCCCTCCTGGCTGTTTTCCCCCTCCACCTTTCCCACCCTGTCCATGTCCTCCCTGCCCCGGTGCCTTCGGGGCGATCCATCAAACCTCCGGGGTGGCTTTTCCTCTGGAGAGTTCCCAGGTGCAGCCATATCCCAGAACACCGGGCTGGGACCCGAGAGGCTCTCAGGGGGAGTTCTGCATCCCAGACGGGATCCTGGCATGGAGATCCGAAGCGCTGCTGCACTGCCAAAGGAATGCTCATCCCCAGAAGTTTTGATGAGACCCGAGTTCTGTGGACAGAGACATTTTTGGGTGCAGAGAGCCCCGTGGTGGGGCAGAGCGTGGGACAGGCTGTGGGATGTGGGTGCAGGAGGCACAGGATGGTCCCATTGAACCTTTTGCTCTCCCGTTTCCTGTGCAGGGAATGTGGTGGCGTTGGGGGAATTTGAGGAGCAGGTTTTGGCTCAGGAATCCCCCGGGACAGGGACCTGGGGCCTGGGGAAAGGGCAACCCACCCACCCAGGCTGCAAAAACGCCCCGAGACAGGCCGGGACCGTCCGGCAGAGTCCAGCCGGGAGTGACAAACGGGGCAATTGCTCCATCTTGTGACACCGCCTGCGAGTGCAGCGAGGCGGCCGGGAACGAGATGGGAATTGGAATCACAGGATAGCCTGAGCTGGAAGGGACCCACAGGATCATCCAGCCCAGCCCCAGGCCCTGCACAGACGCCCCAACACCCCCACCTTGTCCACCCTGGCAGCGCTGTTCAAACGCTCCTGGAGCTCTGGCAGCCTCGGGGCCGTGCCCATTCCCTGGGGAGCCTGGGCAGTGCCAGCACCCTCTGGGGGAAGAACCTTTCCTGATCTCCAACCCAAACCTGCCCTGACTCAGCTTCTGCTGCAGGAATGAACGTCCCCATCAGGAGAGCTCCATGTCCCACTCCTCAGCAGGAGCCTCTGGAGTCTGGCTCCATCCTCCCCGTGGTTCCCATCGAAGGCAGCACTTGGTCTCCTGCTCCGGACTTCTTTTTTTCCCAGGAAGCCCCATTTCCTCAGCATCTCCCCGTGCACCGTCTGCATCACCCCCCCGACATCCCTGATGCCGAGACCCTCGGGAGGAGGGAGGGAGGGTTGAACATTTGGGACAACTGGTGGCTTTGGGAGCAGTTTGGGCTTGTGGCAAGTGGCCAGAGCCTGTGAGTGAGGGCACCTCTCCTCCATCCTGCAGGATTTTAGTTTGGGAAAGGTGTTGCTGATCAGATCAGCCCCACATTCCCATCACTCAGTCCACTGAGAGGAGACCTTCCTGCTGAAAGGTTGCAAGAGTAATTTATCATCGTGGAGTCATGGAAGATGGGGATCTTCTGGAAAATGTGACTCTGTTTTTCAGTGTTTTTTGGATAATTTACTGAGGTCAAGGATGGGAAGGCGGCACCAGGTATCATCCAGACCTTTTAGCTGAGGCACAGGACAATAGTTCTCTCAGTTTCATGCATAAAACCCCGGTCTGGGGTTCTGAACATCTGTCCCCCATCCCAAATTTCCTGTGTGATGCCACCCGTCCCCAGACCCCAGCTGCGACCCGTGAGCCATGAGCTGACTTTGGTGGGGCTGCTCTGTGTCCCCTGGGCAGCTGGACAGTGGTGGCCCTTCCCTGTCCCCCAGACCATTCGGGAGCTGGGAGCAGCGGGGACTCTGCAGAAAACCCAGAGAGGAGCAGAGCAGAAAGTTGCGGGCAACCACCAGCACCTCAGGCACCTCCACGGACGAGTTCTGCTTTCTTTTATTTCTTTGGAGCGAAGTGCAAACAATGGCTTTTCTTCCCGGAAGCCCGGCTGCCACCGGAGCCAGCAGCGGGTGTCACCCTGCAGTGACATCCCCTGCGGGAGAGGCAGCAGAGCGGAACGCGGCCGTGTCACCGTGCCCAGGACAGGTACTCGGCTCATGCATCACTGTCCGGGGTGACACCGCTCTCATGGAGATAAATGGGGAGGCGGCCCGGCAGCACTCCGGAGTCACTTCCACTTAGGAGACGGCAGGAGGAGACGGGTCCCAGATGGGTCAGCAGGAGACAAATCACCCCGCGGGGTCACGGCTGAGCTGCTGCAGGCAGGGACGTGTCCCATCCCATCAGCCGGCTGTGCTGGCAGGGAAGGCACTTGGAGTGCGTCCAGGCAGCCCTGTGAGGGTGAATCACAGGATCAGAGAACGGTTTGGGTTGGAAGGGAGCTTAAAGAACTTCTAATCCCAACCCCTGGCATGGGCAGGGACACCTTCCACCAGAGGAGGTGACACACAGCAGGTGACACACGGGAGGTGACAGCAGAGAGGAGATGTCCTGGCTCTTCTCAGCTCCAGGAAAACCATCTGGGTGTCTCATGGAGCTCTCAGATATTGGAAGTGTCTAAAGTTTGGATGCATCAAGATAAAAATCAAGGCAGAGCCGGGATGGGTGACAGAAGGTGGGAGCATCTCCGGATGGATAATACAGGGAATTGTGTCCCAGCAAAACGGGTGTGCAGGGAGGGAAGGACATGTCAAGGCATAGAGGGAATGCAGCAAAGGATGGGGCTTTCAACTGAAAACAAAGTGCCCAGGGGAATGTCCTGGCAGAGGGATGTGTCAGGCCCTGGGAGATTTCCCTGGGAAGCACTGGAACCCCATGGAGAACACTGGAGAGAAATGAAGGGAACATGCTCTGGCATCTGGGACAGCCAGGAGCAGGGAGGAGGGAGGCAATGTGGACATTTCCAGGCTCAGCAGCCTCAGGGCTCCTGTCTGAGCGGCTTTATCACTATTTCAGCTTGGAAAGACCAAACTCTTCCTTCTCTGGGCCGAGCGCAGAGATTCTCTACTTCACAGAGCAACTTCTGAGCTCCAGAGCTGCCCGTCCCCAAAGAGCTGGGCTCTGGAACATGAAGAAGAATCCAGCCTGGCGGGGGATCCCTGGGGAACGGGAGATGTCACTTCCCCAGCTCCTGGGGACCGGAGCCGTCCCTGGACCCGAGCTGCATTTGACACCTGCATTTCCATGTGCCTCCTTTGATTGCACTAATTGGCCGGAGAGCTGCAGGGAGACCCCGGCGCCGTGGTGGAAGGATGAGATGAAATGAGAGAGCAGAATAAATCATGAGCCAATTTCCAGCACTTTCTTGGCTGAGATGGAATGGCTAATCATTCTGATGGCAGAATTTACATAATTACCCTGCCCACTGGCCCAGGCCGGACTGAGTAGAGGAAAACAGGCTGCTGATTCCAAGGGAGATGTTTGTGGAAGTGATTGAGGGAGTCGTGGGACTCGGAGCGGGGAACAGACGGGCTTGGTCATGGGGCTGGACCCGGGGCTCCCCCGTGCTCTGTGCAGATGGAGCTCCTCACACAGAACGCCCCCCCCCAGCATTTCTAGGCAGCATTCCCGCCTTTCATGCACGAGATTCTGTGAGTGACGCGTGAAACCAGAAGGAATTTGGGAAAAAGAAGTGAAGCAGAAGGAATCTGACAGTGCTGTGGTCCTGGAGAGGCGCAGCAGGACCTTGGGAGCTCATTTCCTCATGCCCTGAGCACCCAAAGAAATCAAACCCAGAAATCCTGATGGACCCCACTGCCCCGGCTGCTCCAGCCTCCAACTGCTCTCAGAAATGCCTAACTTGGAATTAGAAATGCCTAACATGGAACTAGTGACATTTCACAGAATCCCAGCATGGTTTGGGCAGGGAGGGATCTTAAACCTCATTCAGCCCAGGCCCTGCCATGGGCAGGGACACCTTCCACTGCTCCGGGTTTCTCCAAGCCCCGTCCAAGCTGACTCTGAAGGTTTTCCTCTCTTTTCTCATGTCACACTCCTGTTTTTCTCTTCTTTTCTGCCAACCCACCATGGACCCCTCCCATACAATGTGTCCATTATCATGAGGCCATGGAAGGTTCCTGTGGGAAGCACTGGAATCCCATGCAGAGCATTTCTGATGATTTAAGGCACTTCCCCATCCATGGAAGTGTTCACAGGATTTCCTTCGCGCAGGACAGCTCCCAGGAATGAGTCCACTGCAGCCCTGACATCCTGTGCAGCCCCAAGTTTCTCTGATCCTACTGAAATCTTTGACAGAAGTCCTTCTATTGCTTGGAAAAATAAAATCAGATCAGCAAAGCCGAAACCTTTTATGCCAAAGGGAGTTCCTGTGGCAGCAGTGGCTCCAGCCCCGCGTTCCCTGCGAGGTTCTGGATTGTAGAACTTTCCTGTGTGGTGTTAACATCCTTCCTGAGCAGGACAATCCGTGTTTGCTTGTTTGGTTAACACTGGGAGGCTCCAGGGCCTTCCTGCACGCACTCATTTGCATGTTTAGTCCAATGGAAATAATAAAATATTCATATCATTAAAGGAGAGAGGGAAAACAGAGGGCCCGGGGCTGCTCCTGTGGTTGGGAGAGTGGGAGGGCTGCGTGTTCTCCAGCAAGGAAGGGCAGGGGCAGAGGGTGGACACTGTTCTTGAGCTGTCACCTGGTCCTGCTGAGTTTGACACGGTCCTGCAGCTCCTCACCTGCTGTGCCCTGGCACGCTGGGATAAAACAGGTGATGCTTGCCAAAGGTTCACCTTCTCTGGGCCGTGTGTCGAGGCAGCGGCTGTCAGGCGTGGAGGGAAACATTTGAAAGTGGCTCTTGGGGGCCCTTTGTGTCCCTGTTGGTGCCTCCTCTCCTCTCTCGCTGTTCTCACCCAGAATGAGCAGGCAGGACCCGCTCTGCAGCCCATGCCCTGTGCCAGGCTCCTGGGGCTCCGTGGGCGCTGCTCCTGTGGCCGCCACGCCAAGGCCCACCCGCCCCCGATCCTGGGTGGGGAGCAGCAGCACCCTGGCCTGCAGGAGCTGCAGTCACGGCTAATCAGGATGTATGGCCAGCCACCGAGGCCATCAATATTTAATGAGGCCTGTTAAAGGATTTTTAGAAGTGCTCTCCCCACGGACACCGCGATGACTTCTTTGTTTATAATTTTTTCCCCCTTTCCTGTTGCCACTAATCACCGACTCTCAGCTCCTTAATGGCACCTTGGGGGAGCTCTGGGGATGACTTATTTCTTTATTTATTTACTTGCTCCGGAGCGAAGAGAAGCCCTGCCGCTGCCACGGGCGGTTCCAGGTGTCAGGATCCCTCCTCACAGGAGCGGTGGTTCCGGGCTGTGGCGGGAGGACACGAGGGGGGTCGGGATCCATCCTCCATCCCCCCTGGCTGAGAGCAGAGAGGGAAAGGAAGGGAAGGTCCCTACCCTGGAACTAAAAGAGGGATTTTCACTGGAGATGAAGAAGATGTTTATTGCAATGAGGGTGGGGAGGTCCTGGCACAGGGTGCCCAGAACAGCTGTGGCTGCCTCTGGATTCCTGGCAGTGTCCAAGGCCTCGCTGGCTTTTTTCTGAAATGTCCAAAAGCATCTTCTGCCTCTCACAACCCTGAACGGTGCCAGCTGGCCTTGGGAATCTGTTCCAGGAGAAAATTGTGGGGTTTTTTAACCTAAATTTTTTTTGCATGATTTAAGACGGAAAACTCTGTGTGCTTTCAGAGGGAAGTGTTACATCTTTAATTTTGTGAGGCAGAAGAAGAGCTGGAACTTGCTGACGTGCAGGTTCCCAGACTTCCCCCTGGACATGGGGGAAGTGTCACTCAAAATCTTCTCAAGAAGGTGTCGACAGTTGAGGATGGGGGTCTGGGCCAGCCCCAGCCCCTTCTCAGCTGAGGGTGCTTGGGGTGCTCGGGATGCTGAGCGACAGCAATTTGGGATGCTGAGGGGCAGGAATTCGGGATGCTGAGGAGCAGGAATTTAGGATGCTGAGGGGCAGGAATTTGGGGTGGTGGGGGGCAGGAATTTGGGGTGCTGAGGGGCAGGAATTCCTCTTCCTCCCCACATCAATTTGCACCAGGTTCTGCTGCTGGTTGGGCCTCCATGCCAAGCTTTAGTGCTTTTTAATTGCCTGCAGGGAGCTGGCTCAGCTCGGAGCTCTCCAGAGCCCCGGATTTGCCTCTACAACTCTCTGAGCCACCAGGGCAGAGCAGCAGGAAGGCAGGACAGGAACTGAGCTGGCTCCTCTCTGGGAATGTTCCCACACCTCTGTAGATGGTTTTCCAGACCCTCTCTTCATCCTTTTACCGGAAGTGAGTCCTCCTTCCCCAGTGAGAGGTGTGACAAGACAACCACTGCACTACCAAACCCTTCTCCTTCCCAGGCTCCTGCACTTTGGCAGGAGCTGTGCTCCCTCCTGGACAACCTGTTACCATCAGCTGAGAATGATCTGCTCTCACTCCTGAAATTCCACCACCCTTCCACAGCTGTCTCTGGCCCCAGATGAGTCCCTGGAGGATTTTGTCACCCTCTTCCTCTGCTCCCAGTCTGGCACAAGGCATCTCTCAAGCCCCATGCACAAGGAATGGTTTGGGCTGGAAGGGACCTTCAATCTCATCCCATTCCAAGCCCTAATGGGCAGGGACACCTTCCACAATCCAAGACTGCTCAGAGCTCCATCCAGCCTGGCCCTGGATGAAGAATTAAGGCCTGGCCAGGATTTCCAAGTGTGTTTACCCTGCAGGCAGCATTCCCAACCCAGGGAGCCTGGAGAAAGGGCTGCACCTGAGCCCTGACTCCCCAGACCTGCTCATGGCGCACCCGGGAAGTTCTGCAGGGATGTTAATGGCACAGAGAAAAGCCATTAAAGGAGGAAGAGTTGAGGTTACAATATTGTGCTGAAAAGTTTATTGCTGCCTGTAGAGACAGCAGGTCTGTACTTCCAGGATCACTCAGTGCTTAATGCCCAGTGCCTGTGCATTAGTTTTGCCGGGAAGCCCATTTGGGGTTCTTCCAAAACGGAAAAATTAAAGGGCTTCCCTACTAAATGTGCTGTCCAAAAGCAAAAAGGGAAAAAAAGGCTCCGAACCCAGCCGAGGAACCCAACCTGAGGCAGTGGTGTGGGGTCAGGGGGGTCCTGCTGTTCAAGCCCTGGATGGGGCAGTGCTGGCCCCTGGAAGTTTCGGGAATGGAAATCCACTGCTGCTGCCTTCCACTGCTGGCTTCTCCTGACATTCAACTGCAGAAGGGAAAGATGCAAATTTACACATGAGTTTGGGTGCCCAGCATGTGAATTTCCCTGGGAAATCCTTCTGATTTTACTGACAGAAGGGAACTCCGGAGCAGCAACAACTTGCTTGTCACCTTGCTCTCCAGCCATCCTCTGTGCCCAAGAGAACAGGCCTGTTCCTACATCCAGGCTCTCAGGCCACCCTTTTCCCAGCATTTAACGTCCATCTGGGAACAGAATGAGTGCCTGGAATAAATGCAGACTGGATGGGGAAGCAGCAGCGATTTGGGGAAGCGGCAGCAATTCAGCCCAAAGCCGGGAGGTTGGGTTCCCTCCTGCTCCTCTCCTGGCACCCAGCTCGGATCCGAAATCAATGTGAGCGAGGTGCCAGGATGTGAGTGAGACTCTGTGTCTCTTTGCAACCCATAGATCCCAGAACCTGGTGTGGGCACTGCCCGGAAATGGAGTCAACTGTGGAGCAGCAGCTCTGTGCTGCTCTCAGGAGGTCCTTCACTGCCCTGAGGCTCTGCCTTGGGTGGGCCAGGGGTGGTTTGTGTCCTCTGACCATGTCCAAGAATGCTGGGGGTTGTGGGGTGGCTGTGTGTGCCCAGGGGAGGGTTTGGGTTGTTTGGCCGTGTCACTGGGAGCTGGGAATGGCACCGGGGTCCAGTTCGCCTCGGGAGCGGGGGGTGGGAGCTCCCCAGCAGCCCCCACTCCGAGGGACAGTGATTCCCTGATGGATCAGCCTGGAGAAAAGGAGGCTCAGGGGGGATTTGAGGCTCTGCACAACTCCCTGACAGGAGGGGGCGGCCGGGGGGGTCGGGCTCTGCTCGCAGGGAACAGGGACAGGAGGAGAGGGAACGGCCTCAGGCTGGGCCAGGGAAGGCTCAGGTTGGACACCAGGAGGAATCTCCTCATGGAAAGGGTGGTCAGGCATGGGATGGGACTGCCCAGGGATGTCTGGAGTCCCCATCCCTGGAAGGATCATGGATGGATCATGGATCGTGGATGTGGCACTTGGGGACATGGGCAGTGGTGGCCTTGGCAGTGATGCCTTAGATTTTGACTCTTATATTTTTCGAATTCTGTATTGCCTAATGTGTAACTCTGAGATG
>VZRO01007575.1:118949-146389 GCA_013397915.1 Daphoenositta chrysoptera
GTGACTCGTTGTCCATCTTGGGGTCCAGCTTGGGGTCCAGCTTGGAGCCCTTGGCTCCCAGGGTGCACCTTTGAAGGCCTTTCGAATAAATACCCACCTTTATTCCCTTATTCCTGTCTAGTCTCTGTTTCTAGGGAGCCTCTCAAGGCATCAGCAGTGCTGGGGAATGGTTGGACTGGATGATCTCAGAGGGCTTTACCTGTGTAAATGATTCCGTGATTCCATGAATTCACCAAGGAATGTTGCCTGCACATGAGGGTTGTCTCTTCATGGGGTCCTACCTAGGGAATTCAAGGTTTGGCTCCTTTGGTGAACCGGGGGCTGGGCCGTGGTTCGGTTTTTGGCACAATCACTCAGGGAGAAAAAATCCGATCATTTTGGAATGTCAGCACATCCAAGTGTCCCTCCTGCGGAGTCCGGGTGCTCTGCCCACCGCGGGATCTCACCCCAGCCGTGTCTCCCTCTTTAATGCCCCAGGCTGTGTCGTTCTCCGGTCGGGAATCCTGCTGAGGAAAGCTGGGATTGCAGATACTCCCCCCTTCCCCGGGCAGAGCCTTGGCACACGGATCCATCCCTGCGGCAATGCCAGCTTTTCCCCTCACCACAAATCCCTCTCCCGCCTTCCCGGGGGAGCAGCTCCGCTCTCTCCGAGGGTTCATTAGGCTTCATTAGTGCCCATTAACAGGTCTGTCCCAGAGCTCAGCCTGACACCAGGAGCTGGGAGCTCCAGGGAATATGTTCCGGTTCCTCTGTGCCTTCCTTCTCCGCAGCTCCTTCTCCGTGCCTCAGTTTCCCAGCCTGGGTAACCTCAGGGCTCCCGGCTGCTCTTTGAATCCAGGATTTCTCCTCCTGCCCTCCAGGGGCTGTTTGTCTCTCTGTGCAGGAGCACCTTGCCCCCTCCTATCCCTGGCAGTGTCCAAGGCCAGGCTGGACGGGGCTTGGAGCAACCTGGGATAGTGGAAGGTGTCCATAGAAGGAAGGGATGATTTCAGGGGTCTTTACGGTCCTTTCCAACCCCAACCATTCCACGATTCTCTGATTTAAGCGCAAAATGCGTCTCCTCTCTGCTCTTGTCTCCTTTGCCCACACCATTTTCACCCAAATATCTTTTCTTTATCTCCCGACTTTTCCCGTTTTATATTTCTTACTAGATATTTATAAATTTCTTATTAACGAGAAACAAGGATTTTAATTTTATATTTCTTACTAAACAAGAAACTTTCCTGTTTCGTGGCTGGCGGTTCACGGGGAGGTGACAGCTGAGTGACAGCTCTGGCAGAGCAGCAGGGGAGGGACTCAGTACCCGGGTTCAGTGAGTGACACGCGGCCCGGGGAGGGGCTATCATCGATCACATCCCTGGGACTGCCGAGGAGCCATTCTGAGGGAGCTGATGGGGCAGGAGATGGAATTGAACTTGGCTTAGAGAACTGGGAGAGAACAGCAGCAGGAGAGGCTGCTTCAGGACCTCCCAGCACTGGAAAATTTGGGGATGTGGAGCAGAGGGGGAAAGGTGCAGGGATAAGGATCCTGCTCCTTTGCGCCAGCTGAGGAAAACCTTCGGAGAGTTAGAGCCGAGCAGTGTCTGCGCTTGTCGGGAGGTGAGGTGGGAGATGAGTGAGTTCCGGGACAACAGCCTCGAGTGAAGAGGCCTCTGCATCATTTCCCACCGGGATCTGCTCCCCGCATCGGCTCCTCCCGTTCCTTCCCCACCCAAATGGCAGAAGCAGGAGGGTTCCAACTGCAGCCAGGCTCCAGCCCAGAGCTGGGAGGTGCACTGGAGAATTCCCCTGTTCCCGAAGTCTCGCCTGCATCCTCGCTCCCTTCCTGCCTGCTCCCGGTGGAGGAGCAGGGACGGTGCCTGCTGGCAGCCGGGGGCCCCGCAGGAGTTGTGCAGTGTGTTATCAATCCCGCAGGGGAAGATAATGTTGTCTTTCACAGCTCCTGTGTCAGCTCTGCTGATTAGTCTGATGCAAATGAGCTTTTAGCCTTGAAACGGAGCCCGAGATCCTGGAGGAGAGGAGGAAGGATCCAGCCCAGCCTCGGAGAGCTGGACCACTCCTGGCAGTCACAGCACCACCCTGAGAGAAGGTGCAGGACTTGGGCATGTCTTTTCTGGTGTTTTTCCACCATTTTCACTTCAAAAATTCCCCTTTGGTCTGGGAATGAAGGGCTGTTGCTCTTCTCCTGGTCCTGTCCATGTCCTGCTCTGTTGGCCAGTGCAGAGGATTTGCACCAAGGCCGAGTAACCCCCACCCATCCCCCACGGCTCTGCCCCAGTCTCCTGCCCTCGGTGCTGCTCTGGGACACGTTCCTGGTGGGCTTCTGGAGAAAGAGCCCTTTGTACCTGCACCCTGAGGGAGAGAGGGGAAACACCTGAGGAACGTCCCACTTGTGCTGCCGCTTTCCTGACCAGAGCTGCACCTCCAGCCCAGGCCTTTCCTTCCCGTCTCCAACACCTGCTCCTGCTAAGAAACCACCCAGCACCAGCCTCCCTGACTGCAGAGGCTGGTGTTTTATTTAGGGCTGATCCATTTTTCTTTTAATTCAGATCAATGCAGGTTAATTGAGAGCAGCTTATTTTTACTTCTGCTGGTCTCTGCCTGCCAGGATCAATACCAGTCATTTCCACTTAAACCGTTGTACCTTTACTGGAACCAGCAGAGCCCCCCGCTCTCCACGCAGCCCCATCCATGTGGTTCCTGGTGTAATAATTCCAACCAGGCTCTCGTCAGGCTGGCTGCAGCGGCATCCTCGTCGTGATGGGAGGAAATGGAGCCGCGCTCAGCCCCGAGCGGGAGAGATGGATTACAGCCTGCAACATTTGCTCACTAAAAATACCCAGCGAGGGGCAGCCGTTCATTGATCCCTGCGCCTTAATGGGCCGTGGAAGGTCCCTCTGGCCGCCCACTGCCACTAGATGGGGCGATGCAGCAGCGCTGCGGCCCCGGAGCCGCGGTTCCCTTCCCCGGCACACAGAAGGGGCTTCGCTCAGCCCAGGACATGAAGGAGCCCGGTGTTTCCACAGCCGGGACTCTTTCGGTGAGGGTACAAACCCCGCCGTGGCATTCCCGGGGAGCGCTGGCCGTGGAGGGCTGGAGGAACGCGGGTGTTCTGCTGCTGGCTGTGTCTCCAGAGGGAAATCCTCATGGACGGGGTGGGTTTGGGATCAGGCTGTTGCATGCCAGCGTTTGTGCTTGGCCAGTGGAAAAATCATGGGATGTTTTGAGTTGGGAGGGACCTTAAAGATGATCCCATCCCACCCCCTGCTATGGGCATGGATACCTTCCACTATCCCAGGGTACTCCAAGCCTGTCCAACCTGGCCTTGGGCACTTCCTGGGAAAGAGGACAAATCCCTCCCCCTGGATTCTGGATGGCTCAGAAATGTCTTGGTGCAGCTGCACTGTTTGTGGTGCACAGTTTCATGTTTAAAACTGAGGATTTACGTCAAACCCAAAGGGCAGTGTGGTGGCCCAAGGGTGCTGCTGTCCCCTTGATCTGCCTGCTCGCACCTTCCGTGGCTCCCTGGCCATTATCCCCATGCACCCAGCTCTTCCCTCTCTGTTCTCACAGCTGAGCACTCGGCCTCTTCCATCTCCTACCGTGGGGAGCCTGTGGAAGCATTGTAGGAATTCTTTCTGGAATGCTGTCAGCAGATCTGTTAATGGAGAGCCAAGTCAGGTGGACACAGGGAGGGAGATCCTCTGCAGGGCACCAACTCAGTGTTTAAAGGACTTTTCCTCTCCATCATTGGGCAGAGGTTGGTTTTAGCTGGATATCTTCTGGAGCAGCTTCCTTCTCCCATGGCTCTGTGGCCACCTGGGCAGGTGAGGACCAGCTCTGGGGCTGCTGGGTCTTGTCCATGGGAAGAAAAAGTGGAGCAACGGGGAAAGGAGCCATCCAAGCTATGCCAAAGTCTTTCCCTCCCTCCTCTTCCCTGATCCCTGTGTTTACTGCCCTTTCAGACCCGGAAGATTGAGATCTCCCAACCCAGCTGATGTTTGGGGAAGAGAGGAATTACCAGTTTCCTGATGGGTAAAACATGGGACAGAGCAGCCGGCGAGTTCTGGTCATAAATGTCAGGGAATAATGGCTTTGGGCCCTATGCCTGGAGCAGAACTGATTTAAAGGGTCGTTAAAAAGGGTTGGTGTCCATAAGGGTGGGACCCAGGGTCTCCAGCCCAGCTCCTTTATTCCCCCTGGCTGGATCAGCCAGGGCCGTGGCTTTGGAGAAGCCATATGTCAGCTAAATGTGTCTCTAATTGATTTCTGGACCTGCACGGAGTGTAAACATTTTACCAGTCAGAGAGCAGCTGATCGGGAGAGGAGGTGGGAGGGGAAAGGGCAGGAGAAAGTCTGGTGTGGAGCTGGGGGGAGCCTTGGAAAACGACTTTTGTCTGGCCCCATCAAACCCCAGTTCACCGCGGCCCCTCCGCGGGGTTCCCTGGTAATGGAGTCGCTCCCAGGGCAAAAGTTAACTCCAATTAGGGGCTTTCGGGGAGGGGTTTCACTCCCACGTCTCGCCGCAGGAGCCGTGTCAGCTCCCGTTACGGAGATGGGCCGGGCAGCAGCTGGGAACAGCGTGTGGACAATGCGGGGTGTCCTGGGAATCCTCCCTGCAAGGACACAGCCCGGCCCCGCCGCTCTTCCTGCTCCTCTTGCTCCTCCTCCTCCTCCTCCTCTCTCCCAGCCATGGACGGCTCGCACGCAGCCCTTCGTTCCTTTGGAACCATCCAACCTCTGTAAGGGCATGACCCCACCAAAACTGTCCCTTCAGGACATTCCCCAAATGCCCCCTAAAGCGCCCCTATCCCCTCATCCCTCCGCACAGACCCCGTGTTAACCCCTTGTTTGCCCACGGGGCGCCCGGGTTCCCAGCCCCCCTGGGGACCTGAGTGAAGCCTGATGGGACCAAAGAGGGACAATCAATGCCAAGGCTGATGCTGCCCTGCAAAGATGAGGGTCAAGAACCAAACCCCAAGTACAAACGGGAGGGAAAGGCAGGTGAGTGTGGGAGCAGTGCCACTTGTGTCCCTTAGACTGCTCCGGAGAGGTGAGGAGGAGGACCAAAGCCACAGTGTCACCCCATGTGAGACCCCTCTGGGAAATTCCCCCCACCGTCCCCAGCCTCTCCAGGGTGGTCCCCAGGACCCCGCTCTGGGTGTCGTTTCTTTCTCACCTCAGCCTTTGCTGTCACCTGTCGAGGACGAGCTGTCCAGCTGGTAAACAGAGATGGCAACCAGAGATCCTTCATCCCTTAGAAGCCTTCAATTCAACTTCCAAGATTTTATTCCAGAGCCACAAAGAGCAGGGAGGATTTGGGGTTTTCCCTTCTGAGCAGAAAAAATAAAGTCCATTAAAAATCTCCTTCTACTCAATAAATAATCAGCTTTACTGAGCCTTTTGATTAAACAGCGACACTGAACAGAACTACTCAATTTACAAAATATTGTGGAGCTTTTACTGGAATAAAACACAACACATCCTGTTTCAAGCCATGTTTTTCTTTTTTTTTTTCCCTCTTGAAGCCTGTGTCATGCAAAGCTTTCACTCAGCTTGGATTTCACCAGCCAGCTCACCTGAACAGAATTGAAACCTGTTCAATAAACCAAAGGCAAAAGCGAGGGAAAAGTGGGGAATTATTGGAAAGTGTTGGAGCGTATTGATTTAGGGGGAGTTGGGGTTTTTTGGGCTTCAAAATGGGGATTTTGTTCTTAAACAGTCCTGAAATGAGCAATGACAAGTGAAAACAGGTTGAAGTTGACGTCCAAATAGCTGCTGAATTGAATGTTTTGGGAAGAAATAGGGTAAAGCATCGGGTGTGTATGTGTTACATTTTTTAATATTTTTTCCCTCCAGATGGAAAAAAAAAAGAAAAAAAGAAAAAAGAAAAGACCCAGCCTCGCTGCGTGTCCAAACCGAATTTTTCCTCCTGTGACTCAGTGGGATTCGCTGTTGGCGCAGGCTGGGGCAGGAGCTGCGGTTTTTCCGCCTCCCACCCATCCCCGCAGCCGCGCTCTCAGCCCCTCGCTGTGCCCGGCCCCGCCGTCTGCGTGTGCCCCGCGGCCAGCAGCAGCCAGGGTGGCTCTTTGTGCCTGTGCCTGACAGCTGACGCCGGCTCCGGTGACCCCGCGGGCCGAGCCCCCCGAGCCCCCGCGCCCCGTCTGGCGGCTCCGGGCCGGGCCGTGGGCGCTGGGAGCGGCCAACCCGCCCCACCGCGGCTTTTCAAGCCCGGGCCGGGCCGTCCCAGCTGCCGGCTGTCAGCTTTGCGGGGGGAGGAATAGCTCTACACCGGGATTACTCCGAGGTGGAAACCGCCGGCAGCAGCGCCGCAGCCCCGAGCCAGCGGCAGATGGAAATCCGTGCGGCTGGAGCCTCCAGATGCGCTGGGTCCGGCCCCGGCTTTCGCTGCACGGGTTCCTGCCTTAAATTGATCAGATCCAGCTTTCCCTGGAGGAGTTCCTGGGTTAGATTGATCGAATCCAGCTTTCCCTGCATCGGGTTCCTGCCTTAAATTGATCAGATCAGGCTCCCCTTGCAATGAGTTCCTGGGTTAGGTTGATCGGATCCAGCTTTCCCTGCACGGGCTCCTGGTTAAATTGATCAGATCCAGCTTTCCCTGCAATGAGTTCCTGGTTAAATTGATCAGATCCAGCTTTCCCTGCATCGGGTTCCTGCCTTAAATTGATCAGATCCAGCTCTCCCTGCATCGGGTTCCTGGTTAAATTGATCAGATCCAGCTTTCCCTGCACAGGTTCCTGGTTAAATTGATCAGATCCAGCTTTCCCTGCACAGGTTCCTGGTTAAAGTGCTGGCAGAAGGATCCAAGGCTCAGTCGGGATTCAGAGCGAGTAGCCAGTGGCAGGAGCAGTGACCGCTGTCGCTGAACCCCTTCCTGGCTCTCCCCCAGCTCCCAGGGGAGATGACCCCTCTCTTCGCCTCCCAGCCACCTGCACTGATTTTCATTCCAACCTCACCGAACCTCTTTCCCTGTGGGTTTGGAGGTGAGCTGTGAGCAGCATTCGGGGCCAGGCAGGGACATGCACAGCCACCGCTGCCCCGTCACCAGGGTCACTGGGACGGGGGACAGTCCCACACCAGGGCTTGTTCCATCATTATTCCATCCATCCTGCACATTTCTTGCTGTGCTGATACGATCCCACTGCTGTTGGGTTTGAGAACACCCCAGGCTGGCCTGGAGCCCTTGCCGTGCACGGTGCCCAGAGCAGTTTGGTGCCCAGAGTCACTCTGTGACCCCGCCGTGGTGGCACCGAGCCAGAGGGGGAATGAGGCCTCTGCAACACGGGGAAAGGCAAAGCGGGGGGCTGGAAGTCCCAGGTATCTGCATGAAGGGCGAGATTCCCAAAGAGATGGAAATATGGAGGTTTTTTTTGCTGTGTACCTTGGCATCAGGGAATTCCTTGCTGCTCGGAGCTGGCTGCAGAGGAGCTGTGCCTGCTTTTCTGAGGGAAAGCCAGAACGATGCCACGAGCCTTGGAAAGGAGCTGGTGTTTCTAACGAGCTCCTTGAAGGGACAGGACACGGCGGTGCCAGGCAGGCCATGGATAACGCAAGGCTCTCCCAGGGGCAAGGTGGAGTGGAGGTTTGGGTGCCTAATTCCCTGCGGGGTGCCGAGGACAGCGGGAAAGCCCAGCGCCCTCCAGCTGGAGAGCGCGGGGAGCGCGGCCGAGGGCCGGGAAGGGTGGGGTGGCAGCGGGAGGAGGCTCCTGCAGCATCTGCCCTCGGCCCAGCGCGCCGGGAGAGCCGCCGGGGGGGAGCGGGTGTCAGCCGGTGCCCAAGAAGCCGGGCTCCCATTTCCTCCCCGCAGCCATCCATTGGCCGGGCACCAGCCCGTGCCCGAGGGACGCGGATCGGGTGGCCGCGGCTCGCATTATCGGGCGGCTTCCCCGCTGCGGCCGTGTCCGTGTGTCCCTGCGCTGCAGATCGGGTTACGGCACCCTCACAAAGCCCCGGCCATGCATTATTCAGCCGCTGTGCTACCGTAGATGCCGGGGTGAGGAGCTGAGCCCTGAGCCCTGCGCCTGCCGAGGCTGATGCTGTAAATCAGCCCGGGGATGAGCAGGATGCGAGCGGGAGCTGGCGGAAACCACCCGGAGGTACCTGGCTCCAGGAATTCTTTATTTAGCACCAGTGAAACCCACGCTGCGAATTCCCGTCAGAGGGAACCGGCGGCTTCCCGGCCGCGCCGCCGGGACGTGGGGAACCTCTCCGTGGGTCAGACTGCGGGACGTGGCTCTGACCTCCCCGACCGCCTGCTGAACCGGAGGCAAAGAGCCGATCGGTGGCATAAACCTCATCCCCGGGAGGCTCCGTGTCCAGGAGAGCCGCGAGCAGGGAGCAGCCAAAGGGGCTCGGCCGTGGCTCTTTGTTCCGAGCACCATCCCCGGCCCCGGCTGCCAGCGCCGGGCACCCGCAGTCGTTCAGTGAATGAAAACGCCCGGGACAGAGCCAAAGGAAATACTCCTGCAGTGTTCCCCGGCGGGGAAAACATTCCCCCTGGGCTGAGTCTGTTGTGGGGAAACATTGTTTTGCTGACACTTGGGGCTGGTGGGAGAAATCCGTCCCGATGGGATTTCTGATGGGGAACCAGCAGACAAATGAAAGTGAGCAGAGTTGGTGGCAGCAAAGTTGGGGTTTATTACAGTGACAGCTGAGTATTTTATTTTGGTTCCACATCAGCTTCATTCTAATTCATTAAACTCACTTTGCTTTTACAGTTTTCTTTCTTTTTATAAATAATCCAGTGAAAACACAGTAACATTGGAATATCCCATTCAGCATGAGCCAGGCTCCCACACTGTCTTTCCCCGAAGACCATCTTTCCCAATAAAACCCAATCTCAGCCTTCTCCATCAGAGTTCCAAGTTCCTGCATTGCTCCGTGTTCCTCGCCAATGCACCTGGAAATTAAATGTCCCAAGCGGCAAAACCATAAAACCCCTCAGAGTTCTGTGCAGGTGGGTGTCCAGCAGCCCCACCTGTGGAATAACCTCCCGTGAATTCCAAGTTTTGGGCTGGATCAGCGCATCTCTCATATTTCATTTTCCTCCCTCTCCTTCTGTTGGCAGTAGGGATGTGGAGCAGGAGAAGGTGATGGGAACACCAGCAAGATCCCAGCTTTGACAGATTTCAAACCTGAAATCCTGGGGAGACCGGGAGTCCCTGGATCAGCAAGTCCGTGGAAAAATTCCCACTTTTGGCATCACCAGTGGTTCCCCAGGGATATAACAACACCAGAGCTCCTGCTCTCCTCTCTCTGCCTTCCCTGGTGAGGTTTGTGGGCTCTGTCTCCAGCCAGCTCCCCTTTCCCAGCCTCCTGCTCCCATAACTGCTTCCCACATGGATCTGTGCCGGCAGAGGGATGAGTCTCCCACTCCACGCTGTGCTCTGCAACTTCCCTGGCTGCGCCTCGCCGGCCATGCCTTTTATTTCTCAATGGACAAGCTTAACAGAGACGTCTTGGGTTTTTAAAAATAGTTAATATTTAAATATTAATTGAGCCATTAATTACATCTGAGCCCCAGAACAAAACAGCTGTGAATAATTAATGAGAGGGCCTATGGTAAATGCCTCTAATAATTCACAAAGCGACCGAACCAGGTATTTCCAGAGCAATTCAGAGGGAGGAGAGGCAGGGAATGGGGGGAAAGGAAATTCAGGAATGTCGAGGGAAGGGGCTAAAAGGCAAGATGGAGCATTATGGGCTGTCTGGTGCTGCTCTCCCGAGGCTTTCTCAGAACCATTTGAGCACCCTGGTCTAGTGGAAGGATGGCAGGGGCTGGGACTGGGTGGGTTTGAGGGCCCTTCCAACCCAAACCATTCTGGGATTAGCTGATTGTTCATCTCCATAACATCCATCTGCTGGGATGGGATTTCATCTGGGATTTGTAGTGGGGAAGCTGAGCCCCAGGGATGCTGGGTGTCACCCAAAAGCAGCTTAGGAACACCACCAGGTCTCCTGACTCCCTCTTCCAGACGTTTGGGGCCATTTCTCTCTGAAACACCAGGATTTCTGGACCCCACAGAGGTGGCTGCTCTCTGACCAACCTGTCCTGCAGGAGTGACCAGTCCATGAGCAAAAGGTTTTTATTCCCACCCTCCACTCCCTGCTCCTTCCAGATGTTTCCAGCTCTCCCTCTGGAGCTACAGTGGGGAAGGTGATGCTCTGTAAACCTGCGCTCACACTTTACAAGGCCTGGGAAAGGACTCATTTAAGATAATTACATTCAATAAATGTAATTCTTAATTACAGGTGGTTTGAGCTTCAAGTAAGGCCAAGGACTTCAGCCCTGAGCAGGACAGGGATCCTCCCCGAGCCTCCTGGAGCTGGGCACTTCACGGTGCCTTTGTGCTTTGTGCAGGGGACTGTGATTAATGACCCCACCCCAGCAGCTTCTCCCGGCACTGGAGAGGGCTTGGAGGCACAGAGATTCCAACTCCTGGCACTGCCTGCAGGGAACAAGGCCTGGACGTGATTGCTGGGTGTCCCTCTGTGGCTCCTGGAGGGGGGATCGTGCAGGGCAAGGCTCGAGTCGGAGATTCATGGAATGGTTTGGGTTGAGAGGAACCTTAAAGTCCATCCATGGGCAGGGACACCTTCCACTGTCCCAGGCTGCTCCAAGCCCCAATGTCCAGCCTGGCCTTGGGCACTTCCAGGGATCCAGGGGCAGCCACAGCTGCTCTGGGCACCCTGTGCCAGGGCCTGCCCACCCTCCCAGGGAACAATTCCTTCCCAATATCCCATCCTGCCACTTCTGGCAGTGGAAGCCATTCCCTGTGTCCTGTCCCTCCATCCCTTGTCCCCAGTCCCTCTCCAGCTCTCCTGGAGCCCCTTTAGGCCCTGCAAAGGGCTCTGAGCTCTCCCTGGAGCCTTCTCTTCTCCAGGTGAGCACCCCCAGCTCTCCCAGCCCCGCTCCAGAGGGGCTCCAGCCCTTGGAGCAGTTCTGGGGCCTCCTCTGGATCATTCCAGCAGCTCCAGGTCCATTTTATGCTGGGACCCTCGACACAAATCCTGCTCTGGCACTGCCCATCTCACTCCATATCCAGAGAAAGCCCAGGCAGCCAGTTTGGGATTATCTTTAAGCATTGGTGCTATGGAAGGGGAATCCAAGCTCCGACGCCGCAACAGGCAGCCCAGGGAGACTTTGGGAATCCCAGCTCTGCCTACACACCAGGCAGCCCAGGGAGACTTTGGGAATCCCAGCTCTGCCTACACACCAGGCAGCCCGGGGTGACTTTCCCTGCTTGCAGCGGGCGGTGGTTGTGTCCCAGCCGGAGAGCAGCCCCTCGGGGATGTGTCCCGATCCCATCTCCCTGCGCCCCAGCCTGTGCTGAGGAGGGACCGCCCCGTCCCGGCTCCGCGGCTGATTGACAACCATTAAATGTGCGCGGGCTGTGTCCCGTGTGCCCTGCGGAAGGGGACACGCTCCCCACTGTCACCGCGGCAGCCTCTCCTTGCGAGGGGAGAAAGCGATCCAAGGCAGCCTGTGCGGGGGAACTGTGACCCTCTCAAGCATCTTAACGAGCGTGTGATCAGCGGCCATCAGGGTCCGCCTGATGGAGTAGTGCCGCTCCCCCCCGCCGCAGAAAGCGCTCACTAAAAGTGGCTTTGTGCTTCTTCGGAGGTGAAAAATTCACTCGCTTTCCTCAGCTTCTTGACCTCCTCCAAATCCAGGAGAGAAGGGCATGGAGCCCTTTCTGCCTCTGGTATCCACAGCGCTGAGTTCTACAGCGAGTAACAGAACGGATCAGAGTAATTATTGTCAGTGTCTCCTGCTCTGTCCATGCGGATGCAGCATTTATAAATTAACCAAAAAGGCCTGCAAATCTGCATAACCAGTTCCCCGTGTTCCTAATGCTTTCAATTTATCCTAATAGATATTTAATGAATACTTTATAAAGCCTTAGATGGGCAGTTTTAAAATCAATGGTGCTACTTTATTGCTGTTTGTATTATCTTTATTTGGATGGTGTCTCAGCCCTCTGCTGCCCATCGATTGCAGGCCTGGATCAATGAAACCAGGTTTCAGCTTAAATACCTTGGGATGCACGGGAGAAGGTGGATCTGGGGGTAAAGGGCTCTGTGGCTGAACTCACACCCCGAGGGTAGCACAGGTAACCCAAGATATCGTCCTGGCTCTGCTCTCCTCTTACCTGCAGCTTCTGGGGTGACAACAATTCCTCGTCCTGTGAGCAGCTCCACTCCGAGGGGCACTCAGCACTTCCGGATCCCTCCTTTTGCACAAGCTCTGCCCCAGGTGAGGGGGCTTTATCCCCATTCAAATCATGGGTATTCCCCTAAACACCTCTGAAATCCTTGTGCAAGTCTCCACAGGTTGTTGGCCACTCTGCCCAGAGCTGATGGATCAATATGGAGCTTGACAGTTTTTCCCAGCAGTGTCAGGCTCGTCCAGTTCCAGATCCATTGTTCCATCTCTGGTTCTCTCCAACTTTCTGAGTCACAATCACGCACAGCCCGCACAGTCCTGCGTGGATATGGAATTGTTCCCAGCCCGGTGAAAGAGCTTTCACAAATGAAGAGCTCCGAATGCCAGAATAACCTGAGGTCAGGATTTAGCTCTGGCAGCAGTGACCCGACTGTGAGTCCCTTCAGGAAGTGATGGGAACCATGCTCAAGGCTTCCCCTGGGATCCTGGAGCTTTCCATCAGGAAAAGATCATCTCCTCTCATCGCTGCCTTTGCAAGCAGCAGGTACCCAAGTCCTGCCACCCTCTTCTGCTCTCCTGACACTCCTGTGCTCGGCCTGGCCAGGCTGTTCTTACATCACCTGGGAGGTTTTCAGGTTTAGGGAAGAAAATCCCAAATCACATTGCTCCTGAACTCTCCCTTCTTGAAATCTTCCCATCGTTCCTTCACTCCCCCCACAGCTGACGCCGGTGGAGCCCTGCTCCGGTGGCAGGGCCATGGCTCAGCTGCACCCCGGTGTTAATGCATCGCTCAGGGCACCCATTAGGGCTCCCAGGAACGGGTCATGGAGGGTTCAGCCCCTCACACGTCTGCTGGGCACGGCCACTCTCACACACGGCTTAAGGTGAGCCCTTGCTGGCCCCCACCTCGGCCAGGCTGGCCTGGGCAGCTCCAGGTTTGTCCCCGAAGTCCCGTCCCAAAGATTTCTGCATCCTCATGGGGACCTTGCTGCTCTGGAGTTGCTGCATCCCTTGGGGACACCGGAGCTCCAAGGGCTGCACCTCTGTCCCCCGAGCTGGTTAATCCTTGCCACTGTCTCTGTGCACCCTCCTCCCCTCCAGCCGTCCGGACCTTCCCCCTCCAGCCCTTCCCTGGCTCCTGAACCGACTCCCAAGCATTTCGGAATCCAATGATCAGCCTCCCTGTCCTCTGCCCTTCAGCTCCCAGCGCCCTCGGGGCACAGCCCAGGGTAATCTGCTGCTGGCTGATGCCCCCAGGGACAGGGATAAGAAAGGGGACAATATGGGAAGATCTGTGGGTCAGCCCATGGCCTGGAGGGTTCTTAACCCTTTATCCCCCCGGTCCTGCCTGGAAGAATTCTGCCTGGAAGCGAGCCTCGTGGTAGAAAGGACAGCAAAGATTTATGCAGGAAGGTAAAACAAACCATCGCATCCAGATACTCCCTTATCCTGTCCCTGGAAAATGGGTGCAATCTCTCCTGGAGCGCCTGTTGCACGCTCTCCTATCACACACTCACCTCTCCTCAGGCTGCAGGTGCATCCAAAGGGATTTGGAGGGAAGCTCGAAATCTGCCTTGTATCCGAGTCCAGGGGCAGCAGAGTTGGCTGTGCCCTTTTGGCTGGACACGAGCCTCGTGGTTCCAGCACATGGCTGATGAATGGGGCAGCCGGGAAGTCCTGTCAGGAGTGAGGACTGAGCCCATCTCAGGGGGTTTGTTCCAAGCTTTGATTGCTTTTCCCCAGACCAAGCTGCCGCTGGATGGGCACTGCCGTGGGGCCACCCAGGGCTGGGCAGTGACCTCTGGGCTGCTCACCAGACTGCTCCGAGGGGAGATAAAGCCCTGACCACCAGTTCTAAGTGACCAGACCACCAAGGAGGGCACTGGGAGGGCCAGCGAGGCCAGGGAAAATGGGGTTAGCAATAACCTGAGAGGTGGGGTGGCTGTGATCCCATTCCCGGGAGATGCAGGACACAGGCGCTGGGAGAGCTCCATTTTGTCTGCTCTGGAAGGACAGAAACCGCTGTCAGGATAAACCTTCCCTGCTTTGGCTGCCCGGCCGAGCCCTGCGCTTGCTGTCCCCGGAGGAGCGGGGACAAAGCGAGCTCCTGTTGCCGGATCGCCCTGCGAGCCCTCCCGGCTGCCCGGGGCCGCCTGCCCGGCCTCGTCCCGGGGTTTGTCCCTGCCAGGAGAGCCTGGCCGAGCCGCTGCCCGGGTGCCACTTGGGCTCAGCCCTTTGTCCCCTGACCAAAACCAGGCGCAGGGCCCAGCTGTCACCCGAGGGGATGCTCGGGGCTGGAATGGCCTCCCGTGTCCCACCCGTAGGTGTCGGGGCTGTCCCTGTGCCTCTGGATCCTCTCCGCTGTTCGGCCCGGCTGGCAGAGCAGCAGGACGGGCTTTTCCTGCTCTGTGCCCTCAGCTGGTGTGTGAGGGGAGCTGGGGGTGGCACCCAGGGTGGCAGAAGTGTCTGGGACAGCGGTGACAGCACGTCCATGGCCCAGGTACATCCACAGCTTCCAGTGATTTGTGGGTCTGTCTGAGACTGGTGGGTGAGACTCATTTATTCAGGCGAGGTTTTCTGCCTGCGGGTCTCCCAGAAGCAAAACAATTTCATCAAGTGGCTTTGACACTTGGAATTACTCCTTGATTTGCTTTTTGCTAATTTCCCTTCCCTGCTCCAGGAGGGTCAGGACTGAAGATGTTGCTCTTCTTCTGTGGGGCTGTCTCAGCTCAGAGAGAGCCTCTGCTCCCAGCCCAACCCCTCCAGACTTTATGGGGACAAATTTTTGGGTAGGACAAGGGTGAGTGGTTTTAAACTGAAGTGGGGCCGATTTAGGTTGGATATTGGGAAGGAATTCCTGGCTGGGAGGGTGGGGAGGCTCTGGCACAGGGTGCCCAGAGAAGCTGTGGCTGCCCCTGGATCCCTGGAAATGTCCAAGGCCAGGCTGGACGGGGCTTGGAACAGCCTGGGACAGAGGAAGGTGTCCCTGGAAAGTGGAAGTGGTGGAGGGTGAAACCAGATCCCTTCCAACCCAACCCATTCTATGGTTCCATGATTCCCTGCCCTGGGTCAGCAGAGGAATTCAGCTCCAGCCCTTGGGGACATCACTTGAGTCACGGCTCCTCTGTCCAGGCAAACAGAAAAACTGGGCCCAGGAAGGAATTCCCTTTCTGAGGGTCTCAGTGGGGCTGGTGTGGGTTTGGGTTTGGGGCTGGTGGGGGTTTGGGGCTGGTCAGCAGCTCTGGGCTGTGGCCGGGG
The DNA here is from genome assembly GCA_013397915.1 of Daphoenositta chrysoptera. Lineage (NCBI taxonomy): Eukaryota > Metazoa > Chordata > Aves > Passeriformes > Daphoenositta > Daphoenositta chrysoptera. Next base: position 134,395 of record VZRO01007575.1, read on the forward strand.
GGTCAAGGGGGGGACGTGGAGAAGAGCTGGAGCGGGACAGGACTTGCAGGTGGGGAAACAGATCCACGTGCAGGTGCTCAGGACCCAGCCTTGACGCCTTCTCTTTACACCACGTTGGCCTTTTCCTCCAGGGGACTGTGCCCAAATTTTGCCCAGATTCTGCCAGGGCTGTGGAACTGAGGGAGAAACAGAGCAGTAGGGTCACACCAAGTATGAGCAGAACCCTCTTGGTTGATGTTTTTCTCCTCAGCACACTTAGATATGTTTTCCATTTCACAATGATTGAAATGAATCCTGCTTTTTCTGGCCATAAAAACATTCCCAATAGCTGGGAAAAGCTGAAATGAAGGTGGTGAGTTCCAGAGTTACCTGATGAACTTCGTGTCAATCCTTGATGACTTCATGCACTCTTGGCTTTTCTTTTTTTCTTTTTTTTTTTAATTTTGTTTAGAGACTTACAGAAAAATTAAAAAACCAACCAACCAAACAAACAAAAACACACAAAGAAACCCCTACCAGTTTTCCTAAGGCCCCCCGAGTCTGATTCCAGCTCAAAAGAACAAAAATTCAGTGGAAGGCTGAGATATTTTGGCAGGAAAAGGACCAGGGTGATTTGTCTAATGAGCACCAGAGCAACGAGTATTGCTCATGTAAAGATTTTTCCTCTGGTTGTGAGGTTTGGGGAACAACACAAATTAAACCTCCTCAGAAATAACCTATTATTAGAGATATCAAGAATAATCTGGTATTAGAACTCGGGAAAACCAAACCATTTTTTCTTCCATCAGATAATCACAAACTGACACACCTCAAGTCATTAAAAACACAAACACAGATTATTTCAGAAAAAAGCTAAAAGGAGGTAAGAAAATGAAAAGAAAATGTGGGTTGGAGGTTTTAGGTTTTGGTTTCTTGGTTTTCCACCAGAGAAAGAAAATTTTCAAGGAGCTGGAATGTTTTCCATGAACACTTTTGTGCAATCATGAGGCCATTTTTGTGAAAATAAAAGCTGCAGTGAAAATTTTTTATTTCCCACTTACACCATTTTTTTAGGGGGCTCAATTTGGGAAGGATCAGCTTTCTGGAGAGAGGACTTGGCATATTTTGACCGTCCTTAGGGCTGGCAAAAGATCGCTAATGCCAGGAGCTGGGTCCTGAGTCCTGGCTTGGAGGTTTAGGAGCAGGACCCACCCCAAAAAGGTACAGAGGAGCTCCCAGCCCTGAGGGGGCTGTTAAAACAGGGATGGTCTTGGACATTAGGGATGATCCTGGGCACGAGGGATTGTCCTGGACATGAGGGATGCTCCTGGACACAAGGGATTGTCCTGGGCATGAGGGACACTCCTGGACATGAGGGACCCTCCTGGACATGAGGGATGGTCCCGGACATGAGGGATGGTCCCGGACACGAGGGACAGTCCTGGACATGAGGGATGCTCCTGGACATGAGGGAGAGTCCTGGACACGAGGGACAGTCCTGGACATGAGGGACAGTCCTGGACATGAGGGATTGTCCTGGACATGAGAGATTGTCCTGAACGTGAGGGATTGTCCTGGACTTGAGGGACACTCCTGAGCATGAGGGATGCTCCTGGACACAAAGGACACTCCCGGACACAAGGGACACTCCTGGACACAAAGCCGCGTGTGGGAGCACCAGGGGTGTCCCCCACGGAGCAAAGTGGCTCTGATTTAAACCCTCCCACCCTGCTCCGGGTTTTGGCAGCCCCGGCGTGGCCTCGCTCCCCCCGCGGGCCCCTCGTGGCGCTCCCAGGGGCCGAGCAAGCCGCGGCTCTGCGCGGGGTAATTGAAGCAGCACGCAGAGCATATGGCCAGGCAGGGCTCCCTGCTGCTGCACCAGCTGGGAGCTGGGTGCTGGGGGCAGCGGGCGGGGACCGGCCCCGTCCCCCTGTCTGGCTGCTCCCCCTGCCCCGGCGGTCTCCAAATGACTCCTCCCGGGGAGGGCCGAGCCCCGGGCTCTCGCCGTTGGCTGGGTGCCGCCGTAGGGGGATCCGGGTTCCTGCTGGGCATCGCTCCCCCCTCCTCGCCCCCGGCTCCCCCCTGACGGTGTTGCCCCCCCCGGCTCCCAGCCCGGCTGCTCTGCCCCCTCCTCCTGCCAGGTGCCAGCTCTGCCGCGGGATTTGGGGTCCCAGGCATGGGTTTGGGTTGGATGGGGCCCCGCCAGCAGCCAGCCGGGAGAGGGTCCCCTGTTTCCCATCAGACACTTTGCAAGGGAACTCGAGCTGCTGCAGACCCTCAGAACTGTCCGTGTGCCCCCAAAGCTGTTCCCCGCTCCCTCCTGGGGGTCCCTGTGGGGTGCAGGAGCTGGGGGGACACTGCTGTGCAGAGGGACCTGTGTCCCTTCCAGGGCGGTCCTGCCGCTGCAGCTCCGCTCAGCGCCGGGGGCTGGGCAGGGCAGGGAGCAGCAGGATGAGGGTGGGGCTGGGAATGCACCTCGGGTGCACCACGGGGAGCCCTGGCACTGCCTGACACCTGGACACGTCTGGATTCTGAAGGCAGATCCTCCACAAGGTGAAGCACCACCATGCCCAGCTCCACATGTGACCACGTCCCACCTCAGGAACCTGTCCAGGGGGATCTGCTGGCACTGACCCCCCTCGCCTCCTGTCTGTGCCTGAATGGGGAAGCATTGGGGGCTCCTGTGTCCCACACGGAGTGACAGGCCCTGCCCAGGGTGCCACAGCAGGTCCCTCCTGCTACCCCAGTTTCCCGGGGTCAGAACCATTCAGCCTCCAGGTGTTTCCGAGCCATCCTTGGAGACGCTCCAGCCCTGAGGAGGTGTTTGGGATGGATGTGGCCAGCTGAAGTCCCTTGCATCCCTGCCTTCAAGAACTGCATGAAGAGTAAGGTCTGTGTGAGAACTGGGGCAGGAAGGTGGGAGCTTTTCTCTGAATCCTCCAAAGAATGGGAATTAGACTGTCCAGGAGAGCAAATCTTTCCACACTTGCTGCCCTGCAACCGGATTTGGCCCCAGTGCCTCTCTATGCTGCACTGGGTACGTGGTCAATGCTGGTTTTGGAGGGACTCCCCCTTCCTCCTGATCCCAGGGATACCACTGGGAATGGCTCCAGCTCCCTGTTCACATCTGGTTCACCCAGGAACAGGAGATGTCCCTCTTCCAGCTCTTCCCACTGGCTGGTCGAACCATGGCCCTCGGGATAGGAGCTGGAGGTGAGTGGTACACAACCCTCAGGAGCCAACCCTGAGCCACATGGCTCCCACCATAACTGGGATTCACTTCAAGCTGGAAACATTTGGGATAAGACACCTCTAAGTCTTCAGGATCGCATCTCTGTGTCCTGGCAAAACCTGAGGTGACAAAGGCTTCGGTTCCTCCTCCACCTCCAGTTCCTCCACCTCGAGGGTGATCCCAGAGCTTCTCCCTCTGGGTGCAGGGACAATATCCCAGCCACCTGTGCTGGGTTCCCGGCAGGATCCCCGTGGAGGGAGGGGGTAGGGGGGACTTCATGGCAAGGAAAGGGGCTTCATTTGGGCCAATTATTCTCAAACTGAGGCGGAGGAAGCCGTCACTCCAGCGTTTCCTTTTTCCCCCCTCTTTTTCCATTTGTTGTGTGTGTTTTTTTCACACTCTGGCAATGGCTGAATATCACACAAGTGCCCTGTCAAGAGATATATTCAATAAACACTTGACACCCAAGCTCAGGAATACATGGCCTGTGGCAAACATGAATTATTCAAATGGAAATCAAGATAATTTTGCTTCTAACTCAGAAAACCAAGACTCTCTCTTTCCTTCCTTATTTTTCCTCTCTTTCTCTCCTCATTTTCTTCCTGTTCTTTCTTTCTTTTTATTTTCTTAGCATTTCTTTCTTGGTCTTTCTTTCACCTTCTTCCTCTTGCTGGAAACCCTCCCTGCATTCATTTCCAGGGAACTCCCTTCACTGAGGATGTGGAGGAACCTCCTTTGGATGAGGAGATCCTCTGCCTGTTTGTCCCCTGGAGCTGCTGGATCCCTTTGGAAATGGCTCGGGATGGTGGGACCAGGTGTCCTGGAGGTGTTGTGGCAGTGAGATTTGGGATCATCTGGCCAAAACCTCGTCTCTCAGTCCAAAACGACTCTTCTGGGAGAGGTTGATGCCACAGCTGCTCTTTGGGATGCCTTTCCTGCCTGCCTGGGCCTCTCCTTTGCCCAGGTGGGAGTTGGTTGGGATGGGCTGGGCTGGTGGCAGGAGGCGTTTGGGATGCTGGGAGCTGCCTGGGGACTTCTCCTTGAGAAGGACCTGGGCTGGGCTGGAGAGCTGGGATTAGCAGTGGGCTGGAGAGCTGGAAGGATGCAGGACAGGGCCACAAAGCAGAGATGATGGCAATGACTGAGGATGGAGGAAAGCCAGGGACCTCTCTTCCCTTCGTCCCCCTCCCTCATTTCCTACCAATCCACGCTCGAGCTGATCCGCTCCAGGTGGGACCAAAGGCTTTGGCTCCTGGAGGCTCTTCCTGAGCCTGGGACGCAACGAGAATGAGAAGAGCCAGAGGTGACTCTCAGGGAGGCTTTAGGAAAGGGCTGCCTTGGCCAGAGCCATGGGCAGCACAGGGGACATTGTCCTGTCTCCTACCCCTGTTTGGAAGGTCTCTTTGCAGCTGCTCATGGACTTCTCTTCCATAAACTGACAGCGTTTTGGCCTCTGCACTGACTCAGACGTGGACTGAGGTTCTTCACTGAATCAAAACCAGAACTGAAAGGGTTTTCCTCTAGGCAGAAACTCACTGGCTCTTGACATGGAGCTTTTAGGCCTCCGGGAACAAGAGGAACTGCTCAGAGCAGCTCTTCAGGGCTGTGCAGGCTTTGATATGGGCACACACAGTGACACACGTGTCACAGTGCTGGTCCCACCCAGTGTCCTCAGTGCTGGTCCCACCGAGAGTCTTCAGTGCTTCAGGACTCACGGCAGCTGCAAGATGTGTCAGAGGAAAAGCAATCCCACCAGCAATCCATGGTATCCTAATCCCACCAGCAGTTCAAGGTGGCCTCAATCCCACCAGTGGTCCATGGTGTCATATTTCCACCAATAATCCATGGGATCTCAATCTCACCAGAAGGCCATGGTGTCCCAGTCCCACAGCAGTCCGTGGTGTCCCAGTCCCTCCAGCATTCCATGGGATCCCATCTGCCAGCTCCTGGCAGACCCTCAGAGCAGGTCGGACAGGGAAGACACCTCCTAAGGTTGCTTCCCTCCCTCAAAGCTGTCCATTACTTGACAGCTCCACTTCCTCCTTCCCTGGTAACACCCCTGGGTAGGAGGAGGCTCCATCCAGCTCCATCCTTCCGTCCTCTCCCGTTCTCCAACACTGTTGGCAAGGCTGGAGCTTCCCTCTCCCGGTGAATGGCCGTGGTTACTTGTGAGGTCGGGACTGGCTGTCAGCCAGTCCCAGCCGAGCAGAGGGATCTAATGGCCCCGGCGCCAGGCACTTCAGAGGCAGGAGAATGTGGGTCATCAGTGACGTCATCTCTCGGAAAGCTGGGGGTGGAGAAGACAGGGGGAAGCGATCATTTAAATTTGGAGAGGAGCTAACTGGAAATTTGGGCCATCAGTAGAGTAATGGGCCGAGAGGAAGAGCTGGCATATTAATAGAGCTGGTTTCTGTAAGAGCTGGAGCAAGCAAGGCATGGAGAACCACGGAGAGGCTCCTGGCAGGAGCAGACTGGGACCCCCAGGGCACTGGGAGCATCCGCCTGGATTTCCGTGTGACATCTCCCTCTGCATCCCAAGACCCCAACAGGCCTCTCACCCTGCTCCACACCTCCATCCTGAGTGCTCCTGTCTCCCAGCCACAGCTGTCATCCCAAGAAACCCTCAGAAAAACCCCAGTGGGTTCATGGGGACCTCCATGGAGCTTGGTGTGGGTCCCACTCGTCCCTCCCTGCTGGGCTACTGATGCCATCTGAGCCCAGCTCCTTCCACCCACAGCCCCGAGGTGTTTCCATGCTGAACCAGGCAGATGCAGCATTCCCACCCAACTTTTGGTTGCCTTGGTTGGTGAAGATCTTGGACGTCCTCTCCCTGCTCACTCTCCGGGAGCCCGGGGAGACTTTGGTGTCTCCATCCTTGGAGAAGTTCAAACTCCGCTGTGCAAACTTGCTCTGACTGGCCCTGCTCCAAACAGGGAATCGGGCTGGAGGCCTCCGTGTATCCCTTCCAAATCACAGAATCCATGGATGATTTGGTTTGGAAGGGACCTCGCAAATCATTGACTTCCAATCCCCAAATCTGGATCTCCAAACCCCTTCAGAGGGTGGAGGACCTGCAGACACAGTCCCTCGGTGAATTCCCTCTTCCTAGGGGTCTCTGTGCTTCCTGCACGGCTGGAAGAGCTGCAGGAGCTGAATATGGATGAGGAGGGCAGGGAGCAAGGCAGGGGGTGTTCCCCTTGTTAAATATTTACTGTCCCAGGTGGGTGATGTGACATTTTCTACCCTCCAGGAATTCCCATGGACTGGCAGCATTGCCCAGAGAGGAGCAGGAGCTCTGTCCCAGCCTTGTCTGAGCAGCAGAACCGTGTCCCCAGGGTGCAGGGGCCATTTCCAAGGCACTGAGTGTGCCCACCTTGACGTGGAATTCCGGAACTATTGAGGCTGGAACAGCTCTCATGATGATCTCCAGGATCATCATGTCCAAGCTGTGCCCGATCCCCACCTTGTCACCAGCCCAGAGCTCTGAGTGCCACCTCCAGTCCTTCCCCGGACACTTCCAGGGATGGGGACTCCAAACCTCCCTAAGCAGCCCCTGCCAATCCCTGACCACCCTTTCCATGGAGAAATTCCTCCTGGTGTCCAACCCAAACCTCCCCGGTGCTGCCTGAAACCCTAAAAGTGGAAAAGCCGTGAGAGGCTGCATGAGCTGGGACTGTGGATCTTCTGCAGACAGCTCTGCTGATGGAGCCCTCTGTGTCCTTCCCAATCCCTGCATCCCCGTCCCCTCACCACCCTCAGCCAAGCTCTGGCCCTCCTGTGACCGAGGGACAATGCCTGAGAGCTGGGGCCAGGATCCAGCACCTCCAAACATCCCTGACAAGAGCAAAACCTGCTTTTCCTGCTGAAAAGCTGAGGAAAACACTCCCTTCGAGGCACAGACAGAGAAATTTGGGTTTCTTATATAAAACAAACCCATGGCACGGGGGATAAGCCCATTTTCCAGCAGGAAGTGCACCTTCCCAGCCTGAAAGTGGGATAAGCCAGCCCCGGTTACACAATGGGAAGGGCTCAGGTAGAGCCTGGCTGCGGCTGCATTTGATACCCTGCGAGGGCTGCGAGAGCATCAGCCCCAGTTCCTTCCCTCACTCAGGCAGCCCATCAAATATTTACCGGGCTGCCATAGGCAATTACATTAGAGGAGATAGTTAAACACCCCCTACCCCAGGGCACCCCCCTGCAATGTAAATCAAACAAATTGGACTCTTTTCACAATTGACACACACGATTTTACTTACTGTAAATAATTTAGCATTAAAAAGTCGAGCTACACTTTGCCCCATCTGGATTTTCTCTTCTCCCGCTCTCTCTCCCGCTCCGCTCGGCAGAGCCGCGCGGGCTCCAGGTTCCTAATGCAGGAGATGGAGTGCAGGAATTTTGCTGCCTGGGTGAGCTGTTAGAAGATTCCCATTTCCTAATGGAAGAAACCACACTCAGGAAAGCTGTGAAGTTGCCCATTTAAAAGCGGCAGAGATGTTCCAGCTAACAAAGGATGGGAAGGATCCCTCCCTCCGGAAGGAGTTGAGTCTATTGCTGGCTGGCATCTCCTGGGGTCGCAGCAATCTCCTATAAAAGTTGGCTGAACGGTTGCACTTTTTAATTAAAAGCCATCTTTCCCGATTAGGCTCAGCGGGGTTTTAATAAGGATTTTTACAAGCTGGATCTGTTGGCCAGCACGGATCGTCTTTCTCTTACACCTCGAATGCGAGACCTGCATTAAACACCATGCTCTGCTGGCTGGGAAGGGATCTCACCCTCACCAGGAGCTGTTCCTGCATTTTGCTCCAAAAACAGGCATTTTAGAAGTGTGGTATTTCAAACCGTGCCTTGGCACTGTGCCTGGAGGGGTTCAGGAGCCGTGTGGATGTGGCACTTGGGGGGGACATGGGTCAGTGGTGGCCTTGCTGGGGAGTGGTTGGACTCAAGGATCTGAGAGGATTCTTCCCACCTAAATGATTCCGTGGTTCTGTGGTGTCTATTCCTAATTCCAACACAGAATTTGGCCTCTGTTGAATCTTCCACAAGGCCACCATCTGCCCCCTGAGGTGTCACTTCAGCCTGTTGAGGTCCTGCTCTTGACCTCACACCAAGTTTAATTCAGTGTGGGAGGAACGTTGTCCCTAATGCCACCGGGCCTGTCTCAGGCTTTAATTGAGTTAAAAAGCTCCAGGGCCTGGATTTTCCATTCCATTCCTGCGCTTCATCAGCTGGCTCCGACCATCCCCGGTCCCAGCACACGGACCCCTGGCAGGTAGCGCCACTAACACATTTCCTGACAGAACCAATTTTCATCAGAAAATGCCAGTTCTGATGAGATCGAAGCATTTAATCCCCCAACATCTTAATTTTGATGGATGGCTCCTCCCCGGGGTTCCCACAGGTGGCTATGGGTCGTGTGGGATGTGATGTGCTCATCGGAGCCATGGCCCTGGGACAGAGTGGCTGCCAGGGGCTGGGATGGCTCCTGGAGTCGGAACCTGGGGCTGAAAAGTCCAAGTGCACCAGAAATTCACCGTTTTTGGCCACTTCCACCTGCTCAGGCCCTGGGCAGGACCACAAGGAAAAGGGAGGGGAGGGAAAGACCAAGCGGGGTAAGGCCGTCCATGCCCTGATGTCCTGGTCTGTGCATCACTCCACCCCACGTTTTCCAGGAGCAGCCCTGACAGCCAGGGCAGGTGGGGAGCTGTCCTTAATGCCTCTACCTGCACTTTGGGATCACACCCCCCCCGGCCACCCACCAGCATCGGCCCCCACTGCTGGAAAATGTGTCTGTGAGAGGCTGGCATGGCTGAGCCGAACCTCCCCCGACGAGAAGAAAGTGGCAGCGGTCACCTGGGGACAGAGCCATTTCCAGCCAGCCCAGCTGTCTGCTCGGGACACAGCACAAAGTCGTGTCCCTTTTGCAGGATCCTCTCCCGGAAACCTGGAAAGCTGTGTCCCCTCTGCTCCGCGCCAGAGTTGCTGGAAGCTGTTAATCTCTGCCCGTGGGTTTAATTGGGAGCGAGAACACACAGACCCCATTAGAGCCCACGAGGGTGCCAAGGGCTCGCGTTCAGGCACAAATGAAGGAGCAATCAAACCCACTTAGGTAATAAAAACAGCTGGAGTCTGCAGGCAACTGCCTGAGGCACCAAAGCACATGGCAGGCAGGCAGGCCGGCCCTCTGCGAGGTCTGCAGCCAGCCCTCTTTGATGGAAAACACCGGGACCAGGCGGAGCGTGCAGGGGTTTATTGGTTCTAGGCAGGGAGCCAGACAGGGAAATTATGGGTCACCCTCGAAAAGCAACGGAGAACTGGAGCTTCTCGAGGTCATACCTTTCTGGAGAGCATGTCCAGCGTTGTTTTCCCAGTGGGAATGACCAGCCAGAGCCCCTGTGCTCTGGCTGTGGGGGTCATGATTCCCACAGTATTCCTGCCCCGTTGGATCATTTGCCATTCCATGGCAAAAAACCTCAGCACACAACGTGAGGAGGTTCCTGGCTCTTCATTTCTGCAAAGGGATTTATTTCAGAAAGGGTCCCCAAAGCCACTGACCAGGTTGGGGTGCCAGCTCTTAGCCTGGAAGCTGGAATCACCCTGGAAGGAACTTGTTTTCCAAAGTCTCAGATCATGAGGGTTTTTGTTCAGTGCTTTTATTTGGAGTTTTTTTTAACAGGAAAGATCCTGATATTCCTGTTTTTAATTCTGATTCCCGTGAAGCATTTCCTGCTTGAGGGATGTTGCTGGTGTGGATGGGTGGGAGAGGTGGGTTTGGCCTATTCCAGTTTTTGGAGGAAAGCTGGAACAGACATGGAAAGGCTCCAAGGAGAGCTGCAGAGCTGTCCAGTCTTACACCAGAAGCCAGAGCAGAGCACTGGTAACCCCCTGGAAGTTCATCCCGCTCCTCGGAAGTGCCAATATTCAGAGCTGCCCAGGGCTAAAGGAACAACTGTGGAAGTGTTTGGGATATCTGTGATTCTCACTCCTTGTTTGGTGCTTCCCCACCTTGGCACATCCCGGCTGGGAGACAGGAGGGTTTTCCTTGTTTTTCTCTGTCCAGGAGGAGCCTGCTAACTCCTGACTCAATCCAGAGATTTGATACGGAGGGCAGTGCTCTCTTCCCCTCTGGGACCAGCCCGCAAATCCATGTAGGAGGTGGCAGGAGGATGAGTTCGTCCATGGAATGGGGCTGGGAGGGGGTCCTTAATGTCCCTGTGGTGTCCCTGTGCTTCGGTGTCAGCGCCAGGGCATCCAGAGGTGTGCTCAGGGATCCTCCCTGAATGTCCCTTGCTCAAAAAGTTCATTGTCAGAGTAAAATCCAGGGCGGGAGGCTCAGGGGTGTGACAGGGAAAAAGCAAGGGCTTGGTGGTTTGGAAAAGTCTGCTGGCACACAGGGGAATGGGAAGGAGGGAATGCTCTTTACTTCGTCTGGTCTGATTTTCCTACATGAACAGGAGCAAAATGCAGCTTGGCACAGGTTTGTTCCTTGGGGAGAGTGAAATCCAGGGCCAGGAGCTGAACTGCTCTGTCCGACCTTCTCTGAGCTGCTGAAATGAAGAAAATGAGGAAAAGGAGGGCAGAGGGGCCACCAGGAAGAACCCAGCAAAAGGAATTGTGGAATACCCTGTGACAAAAGCTCCCGGAGCCATGAGAGCTTTAACAAACCCAGCTGGACGGGAGAGATCCCTCCACAGAGCACCTGGAAGGGACAATTCCCCTTCTAAGGAATTCTGCCAGAGTCTCAGCGGAGCTTTCCAGCATCCACTCTCCCCTGCCCATCACCTGATCCTTCAGCTTCCAGGAGAGGAGCAGCATGGAGACCGTGGCTCAGAGCTGTGCTGGCAGTGGGGAGAGGGGAAGAGGTTCCCGAGCTCCTGCTTGCGCTCGCCTCTGGAGAGTTGGAGCATCCTGGCAGGGCCTGGTGGCCCCTGGCACCCGTGGGACCCTGCACTGTTCAGGAAGGGCTGACAGTGTCTCGGGCCAGCAGGGACAGGGCCTTCCTGGCAGCACCCTGGTGCTGGTGCAGTTTTCCCGCAGGAGGATTTCTCTGGAGTCAGGGCTCAGCCCTGGGGGCTCTCCCCCACCGCTCTGCACGAGCCAGGTGCTGCTCGGGGCTGGTTTAGGGGACTTCTGGGGTGGATTTGGTGGCTGTGTCCGAGTCTGGGCAGCACCAGGCATGGTGGTTGTGGCTTTCAGTCTCCTGTCACTGGATCTGACCTTTCCCTGGGCAGGTCCAGCAACTAGAAAACATCCCTGGTGCTTCTCCCATGTCCCTGCCCACAGCAGAGGGCTGGAGCCGGATGATCTTTAAGGTGCCTCCCAACCCAAGCCATTCTCGGATCTTTTGGGGGCAGTTCAGCCTCTCAGGTAGGGTGGGGATCGGGTCATAGGGTCAAGTCAGGATTTCCCTTTCCCTGTGACGCTCGCTGACCCTGTCTGTCCCAAGACACCTGGCAGGATCCCCGGGAGAAGGGACCCAGAGGATGCTGAAGGAACCAGGAAACTCCCCCTGACTCCTGGAACACCTGCACCGTGTACCAAAGCCATTACTGAGGCTGACTTTTGGGGCTGGACAAGCGCACCGTGTTCCCTTGAGAAGCTTGCTCTGAGCATAACCGAGGACCCTCCTGTCCTCCATCCCCTCCAGGCACTGGCGTTCCCCCTTGTCAGCCCCCCTGCTCTGGGCTGCTGGGGCTGTCACGCTCCTCATGCACCTTTTGGGAGCATCTGGGGGGCTACAAACCCCTACCCCTTTCCCCCTGCCCCCCCGATCCAGCAGTGCAACCA
>VZRO01007575.1:151645-177690 GCA_013397915.1 Daphoenositta chrysoptera
AGACCCTGGGAGCGGTGATGAGGCCTGGAGAACTCATCACACCCGAGGCGCTGGGCAGGAGGCGGCCCGGGGATCGATCCTGCGGCTGCTGTCCCTGCTGCTGTCCCTGCTCCTGTTCCTGCTGCTGTCCCTGTTCCTGTTCCTGCTGCTGTCCCTGCTCCTGTCACTGCTCTTGCTGCTGCTGCTGCTCCCGTCCCTGTTCCTGGTTCTGCTCCTCCTCCTTTTCTTCTTCCTGCTATTTCTCCTACTCCTTTCTGCTCCAGCTCCTGCTCCAGCTCTTACTCCTCTTTCTGCTCCTGTTCCCATCTTGGTTCCTGCTCCTCCTCCTGCTGCTGCTCCTATTCCTGCCCTTGCTCCTGCCCCTGCCCCTGCTCCTGCTCCTGCTCCAGCTCCTCTTCCTGCTTCTGCTCCAGCAGTTCCCACTATGCCCAGGCCAGCTCGAGCCTCCAGGATCCTCAGGGAAAAGCCTGGAAGGAGGTGGAGAAGAGCCCCTTGTGCTTCCCCCGCCCCCAGCTCCTGATCAGCCACTCCTGGTCCTCAACAGGTCAGGGAGAAGCTGCTGCTCCATCCTGATGCAGCGCTGGCAGCCAGGACACACTGGAAGCAGGTCCCAGCCGTGGTCCAGTGTGTCAGGGTCTGTGTCCAGCTCCTCTTCTCCTGAGGGTCTCTCCTCCTGCACCAGGGCCCTGGCTAGGTACCCAAAAGGACCCCAAATCCCTCCAAATCCAGGCTCTGTGCAGAGCACCTGGCACAGGGTGAGGTGGGAAAAGCTCAGGGTGAGGAGAGCAGGTGAGGGAAGGAGAACAGACACACACGGGTGTCACGGACACTCTCTGCTCCTGGGGCACAAAGGATATCCCCGGGCCTGACACTGGACCCAAAACTGCATTAAAGGAAGGGAATATTGACTGGAATGGACACTCTGCTCTCACCCTGAGTTTTCATCTGAGGTTTGATGTATGAACAAGGTTGGAGACTTTCAGCTCTTGCTTTGGCAGCAGTTCCAGCTTTACAGGCACCTGACAATCCAGCCTGGCTCAGAGCTCCTTCAGGAGGAGCTCAGCTTCAGCCCTTGATTCCTCATCTACCTCCATGCTGGTGGGATCGAGGGCCAGGTCTGATCCCTTCCCCAGGCGCCCTGAGAACTCAAAACATCAACACCAGCAATTCACTAGGGACTGTATGGAGATGCTCTGGGAGCCTTCAGAGCAGGGATGCATGGATGAGAGGAGACCTCTGGGCTCCAGTGAGGGTCACTGGAGAGGAACCACGGAGCCTCTGCTGCAGTTCAGCTCTGATATCAACCTCTGATATCAACCCCTGACTCAGGACTTAGAGGCACCTTCATCACCTTAAAGCCTGTAACGGTGCTGAAGGACCAGCTCAGGTGGAGACACCAATAAATGGGGCTGTGACAGCTGAATCCCACCCCTGACTTCCCACGGAAAGCTGCCCACCAGTTCTTGGCTGCTGGAGCTGGCAGACACTGGTTCCTGGAGCCCTTCCTGGCTGCTGGTGTTGTAGCCAGGATCTCTCTTGAGATCCAGCCCTTCCTCTGAGCTTCCCTCCAGGTCAAGCTCTTTTGTGTTACTTCTTCCTGCTGTAAGAGCCAAGACCCCCCAAGAATTTGGGTACCTTGTGCTTGGATGTGACAAAGACGTGACCAGGCCAGTGTGGCCGTGCCACCACCACCAAAGTGTGCAGGGATGGGTTTAAAGTGATCCATGCCCTGCTGAGGTGAGTCTGGTGACTGCAGGCAAATGTAGATGTGTTTGATGGAATCCCTGGAGAAGCCCTGTCCCTCTTTCATCTTTTAGAATTCAGGATGGTGCATTCTTCAGGCTGTAGACCTGATCCAGATGCCTTCACCCCACTTTGTTTCACAGGCACAGGGCCCATCTGTGCTCCCCAAGCAGTGGGGTGACAGCAAACGGTGCCACCTCAGCCCCTGTGTCCCACTAAACCTCATGCCCAAGGGGCTGATTTCTCCCCTGGAAAACAAGGGCAGGAATATTCGGCCTGTCTGGGTCTATCAGTGGCTCCCATCTGTCCATCCATGGAGCTCAGAGTGCTCACAGAGAGCTTTCAAAGACGTGGGGAATCAGCAATCCCAGTGACAGCAACAGGCACTGCCTCATCCCAGAGGGGAGGGATACCAGGACCTCGCTCAGATGTTGCTGGCACGTCCCATCCCTGGGTCAGGAGCAGAGAAAACGCTCCATGTTCTTTAAAGGATCCGTGCCTTTGAAAGCTGGGCAGGTCTGGGGTGTGCCCATTCTGGACTTTCTTCTATTATTCCTTGTGTTTCAGTGCAGTGCAGAGCAGATGCATTTTTAAAGATGCTTGGGGTCGGGTCTGTTCCACTACGGGGAAAAAATGAGCGAAGCCATAATTAGAGGCTCCATCAGCACCTGAGCAGGGGGAAGGACAGCCAGGGTGAGGGGAACTCGGGGAAAAAGGCTTGGGAAGGAGTTCGGGAAATGGAGCAGGGCATTCCATGGGGCAAACCTGGCAGCTGGCTGCAGGGTAGGACAAGAGGAAATGGCCTCAGAGGAGTTTTGGGTGGGATATTGGGAAAATTCCTTCATGGAAAGGGTGGTCCAGCCCTGGCACAGCTGCCCAGTGGTGGAGATGCCATCCCTGGAGGGATTTCAGGGCCGTGTGGATGTGGCATGTGGGGACACAGGGCAGTGGTGACCTTGGCAGTGCTGAGGGAACAGCTGGAGGGCTTTTCCAAGCTAAACCATTCTGTGATTCTATGATCCCAGGGAAAAGGAGCAGGAATTATCCCCTTTTCCAGTGGATCGGTCGCCCTTCAGCAGGACCAAGCCCTGGGTCAGGTGCAGCTGCCTGTGGTAGGAGCAGCTTGAACCCTTGGCTGTGCAAAACCAGAGCTCCCTGCTCATCCCAGTGTCAGTAAGGAATGGGAGATCTTAATGAATTTACAAATTTGTGGGTTTCTAACATTTTTTTGGTTTGGTTTTCATTTCATTGTTTGTTTGTTGGGGCATTGGGTTTTTTGTTTCTTTGTTTGTTTTATTATTTAAAATTGTTTTTATTTGGTTTGTTTGTATTAAAGAAATACTTCCAGAAATTTAATCTTGTGCATTTCCCGAGATCTTTATCTCCCCATCCTTCACCTACAGGAACAGCCTCTTGCCTCTATCAGCCCTGTCAGAACCCTGCAGGAACAGCCCCTCGTTTTTAGCCAGAAACCCTAAGGAAGTGTTGCAGGATTTGCCTTCGGATCCCTGGGGAAATTCAAGAGTAGGGAAGTTCACAGGTGATTTCAGGAACTTTGGGATCCTGGACATGGAGAGATCAGAGATAAAATCTACATTTCATCTGCAGCACCTCACCAGCACCTCCAGGATCTGTAGGGAAATCGGAGCTCTCTGAGCAATATGGAAGTGTCAGCTAAGGACCGTGTTTTATTTATGGCAGCCACGGAAGGGTTTGGGTTCACACAAGGAAGAATCCACGTGTTTGTATAAAATCCTGCTCCACCACTCTGCTGCCTGGGAATCCCAGGGAGCTGTTCCAGAAGTGTTCCAGGGGAATAGCCCTGAGCTCAGGGAACACTGCCTCATCCCTCTCCAGCTCCAGGAAGCACTTCCAGCCTTGCTCCTGGATAAATCGTGGAGCAGGATCAGGTTTGTCTCTTCTACAAACCAGAGGAAACACCTGCTGGCCTTGAAACAGGACAAGGGAGTATTCACCACACGTGGGTCTGTGATCTGTCTGGGCTTTGAACAAATTCCCAACTCCGAGATAAACGTTCAGGGCAGAATTTTCCCGTTGTTTATCAATATTTGCACCCTGTCCAAGGAGCTCAGCATTCCAGATCCTCAGATTAGGAAGGACAAACTCATCATCCCCATTTTAGCCACTAAAATGAGCACAGGGCTGGCTCAGGGTGCCACTGGTGCCTCTGGGGGTTCAGGGCAGGGATGCAGAGTTCATTGGCATCACCCAAATCAGTCAATATTTTGGGGAAGCCCTTCCCTCACCCCGAGTCACAGCAGGAGTGAGTCTGTTCCCTCTCAACCTTTCCCCTTCACCTTCTTCCTGCCCCTCCACCATCTCTCCTGCTCTTCCCTCCTCCCTCTTTCCCAGGCAGGTCTGTCTGTCCGTGCAGCCTGTCCTCACATCTGCTCCCACCCAGCTGCTCAGGGCTCCTCTCACAAGCGGTCCAGCCCAGCTCCTCCGGCACCGGGGCTCTCCGCCAGCCCATCCCATGGGAAGTGGTGGCCGCCTGTCCCAGGCTGAGCACGGGTCCCTTTGTTCTCCCCTCTCTCGCGGCCCCCCTGGCACGGGGGGCTCTCTCACGTGGGGATTCCTTCCTGCAGAAGGAGCATTCGCTTCTCCAGAGGGACCCTCCCGAGGGAGCGGGTGCTGGATGTGCCCGGGCCCCGCTCCGCTCTCCCGGAGACAAACCGGGACCGAGCCCCGGCAGAGCGTCACCGAGCGAGCCCCGGGCTCCAGCCTCTCCCCTCGGAGCCCCGGGCTGCCCGCAGGGAGCTGGGGGAGCGCAGCCTCCCGCACACGGGCTAATGGCTCCCGATGGCTCCCGATGGCTCCCGACGGCTCCTGATGGCTCTTCCCGGAGCTGCTCCCATTGCCTCGCCCGGCTCTCTCCTGCTGCAGCTCCCCGGCTCTCTCCCCAGCCCATGGAATGCCGACTTCCTTCGGCTTCTCGCATGGATTTTTTCCCACCCTGGCTGTGCTCTTTAGTTCAGATCTAAGCGAGCTTTCCGAGCGCGCTGCCGGGATGTCTTTATTAAAACACACAGTTTAAGGAGGGGGCTGGGGGAGAGGGGATGGATCAGCTCTGGATTCAGGCTGCGGCCAAAACCATGGGAATCTTCTGCTCCACAACTGTTCCCAGCCGCCGACAGCTGCGCAGTGCAGCCAGCGGGACACGGGGTCACCCCTCTGGCCGTGACTAATTCACCGCCGAGGGCAGCCCCTCTGCTCGCTCCCCCGGGGCCGTATCTCCTCGGGTGTGAGGGCAGGTGGGCAGACAGGGACACGTCCCCGAGGGGCGCGGGCCAGCCGGGGGAAGGGGCTGGTGGCCAGGCTGGTGGCCAGGCTGTGCTGTGATTCCCTGCGGCTCCTGGAGCAGCCCAGCTCTGTGTGAGGGATGCAGAGCCAACAGGACTGTTGGCGAGAGCGGCTCCTGGACAGGATCTTTCCCTCGGGAAACCTGGAGCCGTGGGTCAAGTTTTGTTCTCAGATACCTGGAGGCTGAGAAAATCACTGCAGGCGGGACTGACCCTGCCGAAACTGGAGCCTCTGGGAATGCCTCTGCCAGTCCCTGGGAGCAAGGAGCGAGCAGGATCCCAGTGTCTGGCAGCCTCACCTTCCAGCACGGGCTGCCCGGAGCTGTCAGTGTCACACTGCAGTGCTAAGGAAAGCCAGTTTTCCTTCCACCAGGAGCTGTCTTCCCATCTCAACAACCCCACTGACAGCCTGGAGGCCTCAGACACAACTCTGAACTTCTCCTTGTGATGTACCAACCCCAGCCAAAGCTTCCTGACCTCCTGCCACCCCGTATCCCCCCCGCACTCGCGTTCAGCCATCCTGCTTTCCCGGCTCCCTGGCTGCATGAGCGCGGAGGAGCAGCTGCCTGCCCTGCCCAGCAGCAGCTGCACGAGCCCTGCTCTTGCCGGGGAAGGGCTGATTTCTGCCGTGCTGCCTGAGCATCCCCCTGCGAGCCACTGGCTGCTGGAAGGCCCTGCCCGAGCCAGCCACATGCTTCGTGATGTCAATCGCAGTTCAGAGTTAATTATTGATGAGAAAACTTCATAATGTGCTGTTAAGTGGGCTGCAGGAGATTTTGGTTAAATTAAGGGAACCTGAAAGCTCCCTCTATAGGGTGTTGCTCCTCGGGCCTTGCTGAGAGCAAAGGTTCAATTAGAGCTCAGGCGCCTCGGCCTCTGCCATAGCCTCCGATTATTGGAGCCACGGGAGTGTGGAGATCAATCTGGCAGCTCAGCTTCATGTTTCCAACAGGAAAACACCAAGTGAAGTGTTTTCCAAGAGGACTTGGGCTGGTGGAAGATGTCCTTGCCCGTGGCAGGGGGTTGGAACCAGATGAGCTTTAAGTTCCCTTCCAACCCAAACCATTCTGTGACTCTGTGACTTCAGAGCAGGTTCTGCAGAGCCCCCTGAGCCTGCAGAGAGCCTGGGACAGGCTGTGCAGATCATGGAACCACAGGATCATCCTCTAGGATCACCGAACTCATCTGTTAATGGACCAGTTCACTCCTAGACTCTTTTCCTCATTCATGGAATCATTGAGGTTGGAAAAGACCTTTAAGATCATCCAATCCAACCCAGCTCTAAAGCAACCTCTTTCATCGGGTCACTCTCACACTCCTCCAAACATTTCATGCCTTGGAGCCTCTCCAGCCTCGGGTGAAGGAGTGGAGGGGCAGCTCCCACATCTGTCATGCCTTGGTGCTGGGACTGGGACCTTCCTGGGGTGTCCTGCTGACCCAGGTCTGCAATCTCAGAGGACTTTGGGTCCTCTCTTGTTGTTCAGAAGGACTGAATCCGGTTGGTGAAGCGGAACCACCCACTCCTGCACAGCTTTTCCTGGGATGGCTGCAGGAACTTGCAGGGATCTTGGGATGCCCTGGGTTCTTTTTGAAGCCTTCGTTAGAGGAGCCGACTGACAGAGCTCTGGCAGGTTCTGAAGCCTTTCCTGAGCCTCCCCTTCAGCCATGCTGCCTCTTCCCGTTCTCCCACCATTTATTACTAATGGATCATATTGACTTGGCTCTCTGTGCTGCTGGTGAACAAGGGAACTTCTCCCTTCCCTGGCTGGTGGATCAATGACCTTCCAGACCAACGTTCACTCCTACATTTTTTGCCAGCCTTGCTGTTTCCCTGCTCCTTCTGCTGCCAGGGAGAAGTCTGGGTCTCTGCAATGAAATGAGGTGACCCCTGTGCAGGTGGGAACATCTGCAGGAGACTCAGGGCATGGACTGGGAGGCGGGATGGACTTGTCCGTGGGGCTGGTGTCCCTGTCCCACAGTTGTGCCCCCATGCCTGCCTTCCCCAGTTCTTGCTGTGCCCTTTGATACTTGCACAAGTGACTGACACAGCTGAGCACGCAACTGCCTGAGCACCCAAGTCTCCGGGAACAACAACCCCTGGAAGCACGGCCAGGGTCATCCCAGCTGTGAGACCTCAGGCTTTAAACAGACAGAGGGTAGGTACAAGGAAGGATCAGATTTAGGATTAAATATATGGAAAAATCCTTCCCTGGAAGGGTGGGGAGGCCCTGGCACAGGGTGCCCAGAGAAGCTGTGGCTGCCCCTGGATGCCTGGAAGTGTCCAAGGCCAGGCTGGACAGGGCTTGGAGCAACCTGGTTTAGAGGAAGGTGTCCCCCAGTTCTAGCTGGAATGGGCTTTAAGCTCCCTTCCAACCCAAATCATTCTGGGATTTTATGGAAAAAGAGGGGATGACACAGTGATAATGCCCTGGGACAGTGCAGGGACTGTGACAGGGGGAGAGGGAAGTCACCCTGTAAGGGACACTGGTGGAAAGGAGGCCTCTGGCTGGCCTTTTCCTGGGCTCAGTCACAGGGGGTTGGTGGCGGGGCACAGGCCATGGTGTGTCCCACTCCTTTTGCCGGGTGAGGCTGGAGCCAGGCAGCCACTGGGACATCGGATATGATACAAAACCGCCCCAGGGCATCTTCCCAAAGGTGGGTGTGTGGAGGAGAGGGAATCTGGGCTGACCAGGAGCCCTGTCCTGCTCCTCCAGTTAAAAGCAGCGAGCACCTGGAAAGCGAGCCCAGACAGGGAATACAGGAATCCACTCAAAGCCAAGCAGAAGGGAGCCATGAAGGAGTGACTGGGCACTTGGCAGGGAGTAAAATGCAGTTTTCAGGGAATGAAGTGCAGTTTGCCTCCATGCCAAGCCTTGATGGCTTCATCCTGCTTCCTGAGGCTCTCAGCTCCTGCAGCCAGCTCCTCGCAGGGCTGGGAGGGAGGGATGGAGGCAGGGTAGGAGGAGGACTCCCGAGAGCCTCTCCAAATATTTAACTCAGCCAAAACTCTGCCCTTCAGAGGTCTCAGTTCTGCTGTGGGGTATCCTGGCGATGGAGGTTGCCTGTTCTTGGTGCTCCCAGCCCTGGTGCACAGTCACAGCACGGCCTCCATGATGAATTTTCATGGAAATAAGAAAGCATCCAGCAAATGTTTCCACCCAGAGACCTTCTGCCTCCATGTCTCCCTTTGCTAAAATCCTCATTGGGTAGCAAAGAATCTGGAATACCCCGGGTTGGAAGAGACTCCCAAGAATCATCCAGCCCAGCTCCTGTGCTGCCCAGACCCCCCACAAACCCCCACCCTGTCCATCCCTGGCAGCGCTGTCCAAACGCTCCTGGAGCTCTGGCAGCCTCGGGGCCGTGCCCATTCCCTGGGGAGCCTGGGCAGTGCCAGCACCCTCTGGGGGAAGAACCTTTCCTAATCTCCAACCCAAACCTTCCTGACACAGCTCCAGCCCTTCCCTGGGTCCTGTCCCTGTCACAGAGACAAAAAACCAGCAATTTTCTCCAGTTTATCCGTCTGAATGATGAACCTAAAAAAGAACCCAGACAACTGGGGGAGGCAAGGCAAAAAGCAACCTCAGCACACTGCAAATGAGGGCTCCTCTTTTCCCCTTTGCCTGGAAGACAGGGAGGACCTGGCCGTGTCCCCATCTCTGCTTCCATGGATAAATCTCATCCTCACCCCCCTCAGGGCAGGAGGATCCAGCCCTGGCAATATTTTGGCAGCTCCAAGGACAGCACAGCTCTGCCCAACACCTTCTTCTCTTCCACATCCAGCTGCAGACCTCTCCTGTCTCCTTCCCATGAGGATCTGGCCCTCTGGAAGAGGAGCTTGGATCATGAGCAGAAACTGCCCGCTTTTGAGTTTGGTTGAGAGCAGCAAACTGCAACTGCTCCAGCACAGCCCCTGAGCAGTTCCTACCCCACCTATGGAAGGAATCCCATTTGCACTTCCAGGCTCAGCTCAGAGCTGTCAGCCCCATCTAATTTTGGAGGGCTCTGGACTTTCTTTCTCTTTTGCCTTTTTTCCCCCTTTTTCCTCCAGCTTTTCTCTTCCTCCTTTTTTTCTTTTTCTCTCTTTTTTTTTTTCTTCCCCCCCTCCCACCTCCCTTTGCAGCCTCTGTTCTTCATCCATTATTTAGGCTTTTCTGACTGTAACAGCAACATTCGCCTTGTATACCTTGTGTGGGGTTTAAAATATAGATAAAAGCAGAAGGTCAGACTTGAAACACAGATTCTGACGGTTGCTGCTGACTTTGTCTGGAAGCTACAAAATCTGGAGCTGTCTGTGCCCAGCAATGGTTTCAGTACAATTGGGTTTTTGGGGGTTTAGGTTTGTTTTTTTTTCTGTCTGGTTGATATTCCTGCAAACCGTCTTGGTGTTTGATGCTTTCATCCAGCCTTTCACTTTCTAAAAGTTCTGGGGCCTGGCTGGCTTCAGGACAGGAGAGTTGGAGCCATGGAATTCCTGCTTGGAGGTCTAATCTTGACCCAGCACAGCAAATACCTGCTGCTCTCCTGTCCGGAACAAAGCGGGGAGGGGTGGAGGTGCCTCCCTCCACATCCAGCAGGCTCTAATTGGCACCTCTGGTCGGAGCCTCAGCAGAGCCAAGGACTTTCCCTTTCAATTATAAATGCTCTGCTTCTTTTATGTTGCTTTCTCTGGCCGTCGGAGAGATCGGATTTTGAGGACAAATGTTTGTGGGAGATAAATTTCAAAGTCAATGCGGGAGCAGTCCCAGAAAACATAAAACACTTCATGGTCGATTTGAACGGGCAGCGGGGCACTGAGTGTGTCCTTCTGGCCAGGAGACAAACGGTGCAGGGGTGGAATCACCATTCCTGGAGGGACTTCAATGCCTCGTGGATGTGGCACTTGGGGACACGGGTCAGTGGTGGCCTTGGCAGAGCTGGGGGAATGCCTGGACTCAATGGTCTTTGAGGTTCCTCCAACCCAAAACATTCCGTGATTCCCTGAGAAGGGGCAGCAGGGGATGGTGGTACTCAAAGCTCATTTTTCATGTCACTGAGATCCATGAGGGCAGGGAAAGGCACTGGAGAAGAGCTGGGAATGCTCCAAGGAACAGCTGAAGGGCCATTCCAAACGGAGACACCGATGGAGAAATGCCAGCCTTGCCGGGCAGCGCTCAACAGGAGCAGGGCAGGACAGTGACATCCCGCGTTTTTCCTGCTGGGAGGTTAGTGGGGAATGTTCTCTGCCTGCACAGAACATTTCCAGAGAACAGAGGCTTGGCTCACTTAAAACCAGACCCAAGACTCTTCCAGTCCCCACCTGAAACAGGAGCTCTCTCAAGAGCTGTGCTCAAAACTGAGACCTGCACATTTTATTACCAGAGAATCCCAGGCTGATGTGGGTTGGAAGGGTCCTTCAAGATTCCCTGGTTCCAGTCCCCTGCCGCAGACAGGGACACCACTGTCCCCACCACGGTCAGGTGGCTCCAGCAGCCAGCTGGGATCTGCAGCTCCAGCCTGCTGGGTGCCAGCAGCCCCCTAATCCAGGTGGATATTCCAGCAGCAGGTGTTGTTCAAGAGGCACCATAGCCATAGCCCAGCTGGCACTCCCCAAATAACCCTTGTTCACTCTAGCCCGGGGGGAAATGTATCTGTGGGTGGAAGAATAGGAAGATAGGAGGGAATTCTTCCCTGTGAGGGTGGCCGGCCCTGGCACAGGGTGCCAGAGAAGCTGTGGCTGCCCCTGGATCCCTGGCAGTGCCCAAGGCCAGGCTGGACGGGGCTGGGAGCACCCTGGGACAGTGGAAGGTGTCCCTGCCCACGGCAGGGGTGGCACTGGATGGTCTTTAAGGTCCCTCCCAACCCAAACCATTCCATGATTCTATTCCAGTTTCCTTGTAGGCACTGTCCTTACCCAAACAGGGTTTGGACGGACACAGGGAAAGGCTGCAGTGTTCCTGTCTCACATCCATCCCTCAGCTCTCCCTAAAAGCCAAACTGGGCAGCAGATCTGGGCATGGATCCGTTGGTGCTGAGTGGTTACAGCAGCCCTGGTGATAGCTGGGGTGGCTCATGAAGGATTCCATGGCCAAGGAATCAAACTCTTCCTCCCAGATTTCCCAACACGGAGCATTTCCTTCCCTGTGCCTACAGCTGCAGGTCAAGTGACAGAGGACAGGATGCACAAATATGGTCATTTCCAGGAGCAATAGGAAAAAAGTCACCCTGTGAAGGGAATCCCCGAGAGCAGCAGCTCCTGGTGCTCCGGCATCTCTGGATTAGGGGATCCCAGCAGTGTGTATGGATTGAAATCGGCCTGCTGGGGTTCTTGGGGCCTTGAGGGAGAACATTCCCAGGGAGGTTTGGAGTCCCCATCCCTGGAGGTGTCCAAGGAAGGCATGGACGTGGCACTCAGTGCTCTGGGCTGTGGACAAGGTGGGGATAGGTCACAGCTTGGACTCGATGATCCTGGAGGGCTTTTCCAACCTCAGGGATTCTGGGATTCTGTGATTGAGGAGCATCTCTAAAGTCCTTGAGGTGACATCTTTGTATCCATCCACAGGTTGGCCAAGCCAGGTCCACAATCTGCTCTTCCCAGGATGTTAAACATCCAAAGGAAAGGAAGAAATAGGGCTTCCAGCAAATCCAGGAATCATGACACTGATGATCAGAACTGGTTAATTTGACATCATTAAACTCAGGAAGTTTCGAGGGAGGAGTGTGGGATATAAATTTATATTTCTATAAATGTCTCCCTTCCAGTCCCACTGAATTCCTGGCCTTGGTGGCAGGCTGGCACAGGATAATTATCAATTTTCACAGTGTCTCTTTCCACCGATGTTCAGCACATTTGGGAATCGTTTTCCATTGTGATTCTTGGAGCGCTCTCCCTCTGACACCTGCAGCTCGATGACATCCCCCTGCTTCAACACCGAAATGCAAAAATTCCTGAATAGCCTGCTGCTCCCCGTGAGGCGGATGGGACCCACAAGTCCTTGGTGCTCTGGGAAGGGAACTTGGAATTTTTACCGAGAGGACTTTCCTCTGGGTATGGGTGGCAGAAGCCCGATGTCCCAAGCCCAGCTCATGAATTCCCACTGCTCCAGGTCCCGACAGATCCCCGTGCTCCTGCTGATGGGGATGGGGGGCCGAGGGGGGGGGGCTGAAGCCACCCTAATTTTCCAAGATTCTGTGCCTGCAACAATCCCTCCGAAGCCCCAGAGTTACTTTTGTTTTCTTCCACCAACTCTGTCCATTTCGCCTTTGGCAAACATCGATTTTCCACAATTCCCCGCAGCCCTCATAAAGCAGCTGCCAAAACGGCTCCCTCGTGGGCCACTTCTTTTATTTGTCGAACAAAAGAATCATCAACATTGTCTCCAGAGCGCTCCGGCGAGTGGAGCCTGGGATTAGGATGCCGAGCTCCCTCTCCTGGCTGCCGGATCAAAAGGAATCGCTGAGAAGTCCTGCGTACCTGAAAATCGGGATCGCCGGACTCGGGCTGAAGGAGGAACAGTCCTTCCAGCTGTTTTGCAGATTTTCAGATTCCATCATTTTTCCTCTCCGTGAAATACGCTGGGAAAAATGTTCAGGTGCGACAATTTTGGGAGAAATATGAGTTTGTCTGCGGGCTAAACTTGCTTTTGCTTCTCTCCCTTTTTTCTCATCTATCACTGTCAGGGAACAGATCCCGGTGGGAAAATCACTCGGAGGGTCTCTGCAGGAAATGCACGGGTGTCTCCCACCAGTTATCTGTGAAATGCCTCCACGGGGAGGGAGAGTGTGGAAAGGACATGCACAAGGAAGAGCAGCAGGGAACAGGTTAGGATGAAGGGTTGGCATCGCTGGACCACGGGATCAACATGACCCCGATGGAGGCTGAAGGGCTGCTCTGGAGAGGGTGTCAGGATCAGCAGGATCTGCTGGGAGGTAACAAGCAGCTCTCAGGCCTCACAGCAGGAAAACTGTGAGCTCAGATGTTCCAAATCCTCACCTCAGTGTCCTAGCATGGGTGGGAAACATGGCTTAATTCCAAAAAAACCCCACCAAATCTCTCAAGTGATGTTTTCCATTTTCAGATCAAGGCTCCCTTCCCCTCTCCCTTGCGTGATGTGCTGGCCCAGCACCTGCTGCAGGCTGGGAATTCTGATTGTGCTCTCCAGCTGGGATCCTGTAGGAATTTGGATCGAGAAGCTCAGATCTCTGCACATGGAGGGTGAAAGCAGCGATGGATTCTGAAATGGAACCATGAGTTGTTTGTGTGTCTGGTTGCACCCTTTGGGAGCAAATGGGTGCCACAAATCCAATTTGGAGGAGTCAAGAAGCCCTGGAAAACTTTTAGTCTCCCCACAATGCAATTATGTGACTCTCTGAGCTGCTCCAGGTCTAGGGAGAGGAGCGGTGCTGGCTGTCCTTAGGAATTATGGAATCAATGAATCAGGGAACGCTTTGGGTTGGGAGGGACTCTAAAGATCATCTCATTCCACCCCTGCCATGGGCAGGGACACCTTCCTCTATCCCAGGTTGCTTCCAGCCCCATCCAACCCGGCCTTGGACACTGCCAGGGATGGGGCATCAACTCCCTGGACACCACTTGGACTTGGTGGCCCTCCTCATCCCAGCATTCCCATGGATTACATTCCAGCCGCCTCTCCAGACCCAGGAAAAATCAAGGAGCAAGGAAGTTGTCCCCACACTCCAAGAATGAATCCCGTTATCCTGGGAGCTCTTTGGAAAAGGTTGGGCCAGGACACTGCTGGGAATGTCCATCCATCCGTACGGACCATGGCTCATCGCTGACCACGTGAGAGCAATCTCGGCGTGGCCAGAGGGTGGACAGTGCTCTGCTGGTGTCCTCATGTGCACCCAAGTCCACGTGAGGAGATTCTGAAAGTCTGAACTTCCAACCTGTGAGCATCAGCTCCAACCTGTTATTTCCTTGAAGCCACTTCACTCTTCAGCCCTGCTCCCAAGCAGGTCCTGGCAGAGTGAGGAGAGGAACAGGCAGGTGACAAAGGTGGCTGGAGGTGCACAAGGGTCTCTTGTCTAGAGCAATTCAGGTGCCATCCTTCTTCCGTCAGTTTTGGTAACTCCGGGGAATATTCCGGCCACAAATCCTCCCACTTTTCCTCTGCAACTGCCCAAACCCCGCACCTCTCTCCCTGTCCCTTCCCTCTGTGACAACTGACCTATAGCCACCTGTTTTACCCCCTGGAACCCACCTGGAACCCAGCTCAGGGGCTTTCAGGGCAGAAAGGAGGAGGTGTGAGCTGGAAGGAGGCTTGGGGGGGGGGTTGTGCTGGTCCTGGCAGACCATGACTGCCCTCCTCCAGGACAAACCCAGCCCAGGTGGCAGATCCCGTGGAAATGGAATATCCCGAGCTGGGAGGAACCAGGGGTTGTGGAGTCCCATCCCTGACCCTGCAGAGCCCCACCTCAAAGACAGGAGCTCCAGGAGCCTCTCGCAGGTGCCTTTCATGGCCGAGTCCTGCCGAATGAGCCTTGTTCTGACAAGATGGAACAGGAGCTTCAGAGCGCGGCTCCGGCGGCTCAAAGGAGGGAGAAGATTCTGCGTAAAAGGGAAAGGAAAGCTCGGCAACAAGGTCACCTCCACTGCCTCAGGCGATCCGAGGGATGACAAAAGTTTCCGTGTAGCACAGCAGCAGAAGACAAAAGCCATCCCTGGAGGGAAGGAAGAGAGAGGGAGCACAGAGCAGACGAGAAATTTAATGTAGGGAAAGCCACAAGGTTTGCCGGAAAGGACACGCTCCTGGGTGGATCAGAGGATCATGGAATAGCTGGGGTTTGATGGGACCTTCAGAGGCCACCAAGTCCATCCCCGAGGTGTAGGATAAAGTGGATAATGGCTCCCAGGAGCCTTGAGCAGGATTCCTCAGAGCCATCGATGCTCCAGGCCCGGATCTGTGTCTCCCGAGTGCTGGTGGTGGGCAGGGGGCCAAGGGGCACCCGGGAACACCGATAATTGCTGGAATTTGGATCTGGGCTTCAGGTCTGCAACTCCTTCCCACTCTCCCCACACCATCCGAGTCCATTAGGGAGGGCTGGGAGTTGGTGCTGAACCAAGATGTCAGGCCCAGCGAGCCTTTCCCAGCATCTGAGCTGCACCAGCAACTCCCCAGGGAAAGGGCTTGGCTTTGTCTGGGAATTCTTCCTCTTTGCCGAGGACTTGTGCTTGCCCCTTTCCACAGATCCCACAGTTCCTAAGAGCAGAAGGCTCAGGACAGCTGCTGGTTTGTGATTCCTGGGAGAAGTGCAAATGGCTTTAAAGCCAACAGTGGGGATGCAGATGGCTCTAGTGTGGGAGAACAGCTGGGATGTGCACAGGTTTTCCAGAGACACAAGGGAAAGCAGAATGGAAGGTGTCTGGATCCCTGCTGCAAGTTTTAGCAGAGCAGAAAATCGGACGTTCCTCTGTGCAAAGTGCCTGGCGCAGGCAGAGGAACCGGGAATATCTTTAGGGCAGCGCTGCAGACTGCCCAGGGTGGCGCAGCTGGACTTGAGTCTTGGGCATGCAGGATCCAGCCCCATCCCGCCTCTGCTCCAGAAGGAGTCTTGGAGGTGTTGGTTCCGTGCTGCACAGCTGGGAGAGCTCTGAGGGCGGAGGGGGAGTGAGGAGAAGCCTGAATTCCACAGGATCCCCGTCCTCCATCCCTCGGTGGGTGCTGGTGCCTCCTGCACCTCCCGGGGCTCAGCCGGCTCCGAGCTCACTCACAGCACCCCGGGACCCTCCCTGGAGCCTGGGGTGGCTGCAGGGTCAGCACATCGGTGTCTGCAGGGAACGGGAGCTCTGTGTTTCCTCTGGGAAATCCAGAACGGGGGAGTTCGCCTCCCACCTGCCCGAGGACAGCAGGAAAGGCAGGATTTGCCATGGGGAGCTGGATCCTGAATGCTGAATTCACTCAGGCACCTGAATGTCTACGGAGCACTAAAACCTCCCAATCTTCTCTTATCCTCCACGTTCTTCTGAAATCCCTCTCCTGGGTGCCTGATTCTCCTGGGATCCCTGAGGATCCCAGCGCGGAAGGAAAGCGTCTCTCAGCTCCCAGGCAGAGTTAAAGTGATGTGTGGGCAGGCTGGGAGCTGGAGCCACTGCAATCCTTTCAGCCAGGCAGCTGCACTTCCCCTTTCTATCACACACATTTAAAAGCTTTTAAGGGAACGATCCATCCCCTCTGCTGGCAAAGCCAGAGCTGGGCTGGTCCTTGGGATCTTAAATCATTTTAAAATACGGAGCAATATCGGTTTAAAAGCCTTTGCTGCAGGAAACCTCAGCAGAGCTCTACAGCAGCTCGGGGCTTCCTGGGGATCCATCACTCGCCAGGAAGGGGCCGGGCACTGCCTGACAGGGACAACGCTCTGGGACAAACCAGGAGTTTCTCCCCACATCACTCCCAGACGCTCCCAGGGCTGCACATGAGCCCAGGGAGTTTTTTGGTCATTTAACACCTCAGATCTCCGTGGTCGTGGCAGTGTTTGTGTTTGCTAAGCTTCTTAAGGGTGAGGATGGATGGCTCAGCTGGCAAATCCACCTCAGAGAAGGAATATGCCCCAATTCCTGTTTGCAGGCAGGGCTTGGCTGCAGTGTCCCTCATCCTGCCGTTCACAGCCAGGCTTTGGTTTGGAGCCCAGGAAATTCCAATTCTCCCACTTTCCCCTTGGAGAGAGGAGCAGAAGTGGTGAACTGGGAATGTTGGGAAGACCCAAGGGCAGTTCCCTCTATCCAGGGACAGGAGTGTGTCCTCTATGTCACCTTCTCTTCACCAACACCTGAAACTCTCGTCTCTTGACAGAGAGAGCTGGGAATGTCCAGCCTGGAGAACAGAAGATTCCAGCACGACCTGAAAGGGCTCCAGGAGAGCTGGAGAGGGTCTGGGGAGAAGGGATGGAGGAACAGGACACAGGGAATGGCTCCCCACTGCCAGAAGGCAGAGATGGATGGGATATTGGGAAGGAATTGTTCCCTGGGAGGGTGGGGAGGGGCTGGGATGGAATTCCCAGAGAAGCTGTGGCTGCCCCATGATCCCTGGGAGTGCCCAAGGCCAGGTTGGACATTGGGGCTTGGAGCAGCCTTGGATGGTGGAAGGTCTCCCTGCCATGGGAGGTGGAATTGGATGAGCTTTAAGGTCCCTTCCAGCCCAGCCATTCTGAATTTTATGATCTGTTTCACTTGTTTTGCTGTTTTGCTCTGTTCCTTCTGGGTTTATATTCTGATTTCCCAGGACAAACCTGCTTGGCTGCTGCTTCCCCAGGAGTCAGGACAAGTCAGTGCAATGAGTGACCCTTGGAGCAGGACCGGGGCACTGGCTCAGCCCTGCTTTCCCTCAGGATTCAGGGAGTTACTGAGATTCCACTCCCCTGCGAGGCTGGAGAGGCAGAGAATCCCATTTCCACTTCATTTCCCACAGTGCCACTTCCTCGGCTCACAGAGGGCAGCGTGGCAAGAAATCCACCATGGAACCAGCCCAGCTGGGGCTGGAAAGGAGGATTCCTGGAGTCTGGGAAGGGAGACGAGGACAAGGACATTTAGTCCCCTCTCACAGACCCTGTAGAGGGTCTCTCCTGCTCAGCCCCGAGCTTCCCACCCCCCTGTTTTCTGGAGGAATCAGGGATCCCTCCCTTCCTGCCCCACTCCAAAGGGCTCCAAGATGCTACATTTCCACCTGAGCCCATCCCAGAGTTGCTGAACTTTCCCTGAGCTGTTGCCAGGGATCCTCCCTCTCATTTATCTGCAGGATCAGTTGTAGCTGTATTGATTTTCCCTCCCTGCCTCTCCTCTCTGTGTTTGCTTTCTGAATTATGCAGCCGGGCAGTTTTTCCTGCTCGCGAGGAGCGGGAGAGTTGCGGAGGATCAATTGAGCCCTGCCATAGTTTAATCAGGAATCCCCAGTAGGAACCAGGAGAGAAGAAGAAGGGAAGACAATGAAGACAGGGCCGATCAATCCAGTCCTGGTGCAAAGGAAAGAAAGGGAAAGAAGAGAGGAAGGGGTGGAATAATCAGTCAGTTTTCCTCATGCAGCCCTCAGATCCCCCAGCCTCAATCAATAACCAACTTTGACAGTCATTGCTTCAGAAAGGAACTTTCAAAATCCCCCTGAACTCAAAGAGTGTTGGTGCTTTATAGCATAAAAATGGCCAGTAAAGCCCTGCTAAAGACATGGAGAGGGGTAGGACTCCTTCCCTTCATACTCTTCCCTTTAAAACCCACATTAGGAAGGCTGAGCCAAGATGAAAGGGGAGCAAACAAGGCTTTTAGTCCTCGTTTTGTTGTTGCAATTACTCTGCCAATAGTAATGATCTCAGGACTGGATGGAAGATCCCTGATGCTGTGCTGGGAACGTGGAGGGGGGAACAGAGCTGCTGGGATTGTTCCAGCACCACAAACCCAGGGGAAGGAACCCCACGGATACAACAGACATGGGTTTGGAGCATGGAGATAAAACCAAACAACACCCACAGGCCACAGGAACCACAGGGACCAGCTGGGTGTTGTGACAGCACGCGACAAGAGAGATTTTTGTATCAAAACGAGTGTAGCCACAGGCCCAGGGCAGGAACTGTCCCCTGTGCCGGCACTGCTGGGACACCTTGAGTGCTGGGGGCACTCTGAGTTCTCCAGGCTTTGGGAATCAAACTTCCCCAAAGTCCTGCCAGGTGTTCCCCCAGTGTCAGGGCTGCCTTATTCCCAGAAGGATGGGCTGGCTCTGGGTTTGAATTTCAAACAGCTCAGATCAAGTTTGGTTCCTAAAGAAAACCTTTAGGTCTGGAAACTCCAGACCTGAAGGTACCAGATCATCATCCATGAAAAACCTTGGAGGACTACCAGGACACACATCTCTGCAGCTCCACTTCTGGGCTTCATTCCCAACCAGAGCAGCATTCCAGGCTGGATCCGGGTGTGCAGGACAGAGCAGCTGGCTGGACTCCACAGTGGCATCAGAACTCGGTAAAGAATGGCAAGATGTGAAGTTTGGATTATTGGCCATGGATGAATCATGGCTGCATTAGGTCTCATGGAAGGGGGCAGCTGAATTTCCTACACTGCAGTTCAGGACAAACCTTTCTTCCCCTAAATTCATTTCAGCCAAACAACCTCTATTTTTGGGGACAGAAATGCCTGGAAGAAATCCTTGTGCAAATTTCAGAAGAATAATTGACAGAGGTAATTAATCCTTCCCTTGTCATCCCTGGCAAGGACAAGCAGGAGCTGCATTAATCCCATTCCCAGTTCCCACAAAACAGGTGCTGATTGAGTCCCTCTCTTCTATACTCATCTTTGTTACGTAGGGACATCGTAATCCCAGAGATTCCTCACCCAAGATCCTGACTCCAGGAGTGACAGTGACAGGTCCAGAGGTCACTGATGAGAAGGGCAGAGCTTGCCAGACATGAAGTCAAAAGCATTTGATGGGAGGCCAGGACTGAAGGAGAGTGGAGACAGCAGTAAAACAGTTCAAATTCAACGTTTGCCCTGATCAGACTCAATTTAATCTAAAAATGGTCAGTTTTGGGTGCTTCCACCACCCTTTGTCCCATAATCTGATGGAGGGATCAGCCCAGGGATCAGTCAGTTGTGATAATTAACTTTGGTTAATGGGTGTGGAAGTGGAGTTCCAGCTGGTAGGGATGGAAGTGAAGCTCAGCCTGGAAAGAATAGAAGAACAGATCAGTCAGGAATGGATGGAGGCACAGCCCAGCCTGGAAGGGATGGAGGTAAAGCTCAGCCTGGAAGGGATGGAAGTGAAGCTCAGCCTGGAAAGGATGGAGGTAAAGCTCAGCCTGGAATGGATGGAAGTGAAGCTCAGCCTGGAAAGGATGGAGGTAAAGCTCAGCCTGGAAGGGATGGAAGAACAGATCAATCAGGAATGGATGGAGGCACAGCCCAGCCTGGAAGGGATGGAAGAACAGATCAATCAGGAATGGATGGAGGCACAGCCCAGCCTGGAAGGGATGGAAGAACAGATCAATCAGGAATGGATGGAGGCACAGCCCAGCCTGGAAGGGATGGAAGAACAGATCAATCAGGAATGGATGGAGGCACAGCCCAGCCTGGAAGGTTGGAGGTGCAGCTCACCCCTGACATTTCAGGTGGTTCAGTCTTTGCTTCTATGGGCTTTTCCAAGTCAACCTTCTCTCCCAGCTCCTTGCCCAGCCCCTCCACCAAGGGAAGGTCACCCCAAGTCATGTAATGAGTGTTGGTTGCTGGTTTCCAGCTGCCTGAGGAAGCAGGACCGGGCTGCTCCTCCAGCAACCTCACGGAAGGAGCTCCTTGCTCGCCTCCTCCCAGAATTTGTTCCACATTTTCTGCTAATAAGGGCACAGGGAGAGAGAGAGACAGAGAGAGAAGAGGAGAAAAACTGCTCTAAATTATTCATGGACAATATCATTATGTGTCATAACAGTGTGTCTGTGATGGGAAAGAGTGAGTGTGGCAGGGGCTGGGGTAGCACAGGCCGGGCTGCACAATAGCGAGAGCTGATTAATTATTGATGTGCACTAATTGGCTACAGGGTTTCAGGACAGCTTGGGCTTTGTTGGGATCATTTGTATTCTTGCTTTGGAAATGGACCCCCCCCACACACACAAACCCAACATTTTCGTGTGCAAGTCTTCTCCCTCCTCCTCCTCCTCATCTTTTCCTCCTCCCTCCCTCTCCCCCTCCCCTGCTTCCAGTGCTCCCGATCCCCCTGTGTGTGTACAAATTAACATGATCTTAACCTCTGCTGATTTTCTGCGGCGCTGACATGCTGCCAACACCTCGGTGCAGTTGGGCTCGGCCTGCAGCGCTGCTTTTTGGTGCGGAAAACCAGCCCTGCCCTCTGCACCGGCCGCTCTTTGTATCCAGGGCTGGCCTCTTCTCTCAACTCTTCCCTGCCTTGCCCCCAGAGCAGCTGGAAAGTCCTTCCCAGGCATTTTTCCCTTCTGGAATGGTCCAGACCATGCTTTGCAGCCTGCTGTGGTTGCACCCCAAGGTCTGAGTGCCAGCCTGGGAGGTGCCAGCAAGGTGAGGGGAGGGGTGCAGAGTTCAGGGCACTTCGTGGTTAAACTGAAACAGCACGAAAGTCCCAGTGCTGGGGCTGCTCCTCCCACGGCTCCAGCTGCTCCCAGTGTGTCCACACAGGTGAGAGCACACCTGCAGAGCTGCCCCAGCCCTGGGGCCCAGCACAGGAAGGACCTTGAGCTGCTGGAGAGAGTCCAGAGTTGATCAGAGGGATGGAAAAGCTCTGCTGTGAGGAAAGGCTGGGAGAGCTGGGATTGTTCAGCCTGGTTCTGGGGATACCTCAGAGCCCCTGCCAGGGCCTAAAGGGGCTCCAGAAGAGCTGGAGAGGGACTGGGGACAAGGGATGGAGGGACAGGACACAGGGAATGGCTTCCCACTGCCTGAGGGCAGGGATGGATGGGATATTGGGCAGGAATTGTTCCCTGGGAGGGTGGGCAGGCCCTGGCACAGGGTGCCCAGAGCAGCTGTGGCCGCCCCTGGATCCCTGGCAGTGTCCCAGGCCAGGCTGGACATTGGGGCTGGGAGCAGCCTGGGACAGTGGGAGGTGTCCCTGCCATGGCAGGGGGGGTAGATCAAGATGAGCTTTAAGGTCCCTCCCAACCCAAACCATTCCCTGATTCCCTGGTTCCATGACCAACCGCTGCTCCAACAGCTCCCTCTGCCCTTGCCCCCACACAGAATCCACAGGTTGCCACATCCTTGTCCCATGGGCTCTTCCAAGCCAAGAGCTCCCCCACAAACATCGGCCTTTCACCCTCCCAGGGTGCCCCAAGGAGTCTCAGGATTGACCTGCGGTCCCTTCACCCCCTGATATCCCAATAAAAGCCAGGCTGAGCTGCCTGGAGCCAGGAGCTGCTCCCAGCAGAGCAGTTTCAGAGCAAAGGACACTTCCCGCAGTGCTTTGTGCTCTGCTAAATCCCTTCATCCTGCCCTCTGGCATTTTAGGGATGCTGTTTGCAGAGAAGAACATCCAAGTGAACATCCCAAGGATGGCACCAGGACTTTTCTCAAGAATTAACTGGGGCTGGTGACATGTTTTTTTCAGTTCTCTGAGCTCCTGTTTCCTGAGAGTCGTGATTAAAGTTTTAAGGGCAGGATGACACGCATGGGCTGCAGCGTCTTTCAGCTGAATGCCTGAGAGGTGCAGTGTGGGGACAGGTGTGATGCCTTAGGTTTTAACTCTTATATTTTTGAATCCTGTATTGCCTAATGTGTAACTCTGAAGTTTCTTGTAGCCCGCTCACTTCAGCTCTCTGCTCATAACAAACCTCTCTGGGCCTGCTCTCCAAGGACACCCAGGCTGTCCTGGCCCAGAGCCTCTGAAGGGGGGGCAAGCTGAGGGGAAATTACATCAAAAGCTAAAGTTTTAATTGGCGAGTTTATGCTGATATGCAAATGGACCAAACCTATAAAGGTGTGGGGAACTCGTGACTCGGGTCCATCTTGGGGTCCAGCTTGGAGCCCTTGGCTCCCAGGGTGCACCTTTGAAGGCCTTTCCAATAAATACCTCCCTTTATTCCCTTATTCCTGCTTAGTCTCTGTTTCTAGGTAGCCACTCAAGGCATCAGGTGTTTGCTAAAGATATTTCCCAAGCTGCCTTTAAATAAATCAGAGGGCCTGGAGCAAGGTGAGGCTTGGCTGAAGCACCTTTGGGGTTGTGCTTTTCTCCACTCCCACCCTGTGGAGTTCTCATCCAGTGAAAGCAGCCAGGATTCCTGAGGGATTGGTTGATCCAGCAGAGCAAGGACAAGACAGATGTTGACAAGAGGGTGGCACAGCTGCAGAAATCAATTTGTAGGATCAGATCTTGGGGTCCATGAGGGGTTTCTCTGCCGCTGATGGATGAGCTCGCTCCCTTGGACAAAGCACACTGGACCAGGACTGGGGGGATGTGGGCTCAGTGCTTCCCTTTGTCATGGCCTTGCTGGGTGACCTGGACACGTGTCTGAATTCCTGCTTTCCTTAGGATTTATCTTCCCTCAGAACCTGGGATATCTGGAGGCCAAAGCAAACCTGCATCTGCTGGGCTGAGCAGTGAGAGCTGGAACCACTCAGACAGATGGGGAACATGGCCTTAACCTGGAGAGGAAATTTCTCCCTGCGAGGGTGGTGAGGCCCTGGAATGGATTTCCCATCCCTGGAAGTGTCCAAGGCCAGGTTGGACATTGGGGCTTGGAGAACCCTGGGATAGTGGAAGGTGTCCCTGCCCATGGCAGGGGTGGAACGGGATGAGCTTTAAGGTCCCTTCCAACTCAAACCATTCCATGGTTCTGTGATTCGCTGTGTTTTATTTTGGTATCCATTCCTCATGATTCCTAAGGAATTTATTGAAATCTCTCTCTATTCCATAGAAACCGCACAAAAATCCTATTAATACCAATTCCACTTCCCCCTGGAACATGCAAAACTGTCCTTGCACGAGATGTACCAAAATCTGGGGGATTTCTGTATCTGCGCTCTCGGGATGGAGCTGGAACTCTTTGTTCTCTTTGGTCCTTCTCCCTCGTCTTTGAAACCCTTTACATTATTCCTTATAGGAATAAAGCAAAGGAAGAATTTAGTTTATTTGTTTGTTTATTTAGGACAAACCCTTCCCTTCCCTCCCACTTCAAAGGGGACCACGTGCAGGAGCCTCTGGTGGATCTCAGGGAACCCTTGATTGATTGTCCGAAAGAAACTAAGTGAGATGAAAAACAGGGGGATGGGAATAATTTTAAGCGGAACAGCCACTAAAATACCATCAATTTTTTATTAAACAGAATCTTTTCAATAGATAAAATGAGCTTCCCTCTCCTCACTTGTGTTTTCTTTTACTTTCCCCCATTTTTGCTTTCCTTAAATGGTGGGGAGATTCTCTTTTCCCTCTTTTTCCTCTTTTCTTCTGTTCCTGTGACTGGTAAGAGGTGTGGGGTTCAATGGTGACCTGGGCCACCAAGCAGGACATTGTGCCCAAAGCTTCTCACCAAAAGTCCTCTACTTTTTTCCACTGGAAAAGGATGAGAAACAGAAGCAGTAAGATGAAACGAGAGAAGTTCGGACTGGGCCTAAGGTTTAGATTGGATATTAACAACAAATTCTTCACCAAATAGGGTTTTCCAGCCCTGGCACAGCTGCCCAGGGCAGTGGTGGAGACACCATCACTGGAAGTGTTCAAAAGATGTGTGGATGTGGCACCTGGGGACATGGGGCAGTGGTGGGGCTGGCACTGCTGGGAATGGTTGGACTTGGGGATCTCAGAGGGCTTTTCCAACCTCAACTATCCCATGATTCTGCAAAAAATCTCCTTAAGGCTCCCGAGAAAAGTTGAACTCAACACTGCCTGGATGAAGCCCTGAGGGTCTTTGTTGACAAGTTTTGAGCAAGAGTTTGGACTGGACATCTCCAAATGTTCCTTCCAGCCTGAATTATTCCCTGATCCTGGGAAGCAAAGACTGGGAGCCCCCGGGAAGGCAGTGGCAGTGAGGTGGGGACATGACTGAGCTCAGGCTGCACATGGAGAGTTGCTGGGCACGTCCTTGGTGTGCTCAGATCTTTGCTGAGCCCTGCTCAGCAAGGATTTAATGAGAGATCATCATCAGCTCCTGTTAAAGTCACCAAAGTGTGAGGAGAGCTGTGTGGTGACAGGTACATGGCTTCCAGCTGGCAGGGAACAGCTGTAGGTTGGATATTAGGGAAAAATTCTCCCCTGTGAGGGTGGGGAAGCCCTGAGGTTGAGAGAAGCTGTGGCTGCCCCATCCCTGGAAGTGTCCAAGGCCAGGCTGGAGCAGTGTGGGATAGTGACAGGTGTCCCTGCCCACGGCAGGGGTGGAACTGGGTGATCTTTAAGGTCCATTCCAACCCAGTGTCTGATTCTATGACAGGACACGTGGGGCTGACCTGGCGTTTCTGCTGGGAGAGGGTCTGTGCCCAGGTTTGGGATCCTTTATGCGTGAGGGGTGTGCGAGTGTGAGTGTGTGCAGGTGGCTCTGCGTGGGTGCGTTTGTGCCCTCCCAAGCCACAGAGATACAGGGACACGGCCAACTTTAGCTGTGTGGGTATTTCTGTGTGTGAGGCACTGCTAGGTTCCTGTCCCAGTGACTGTGTGGGTGTTTTTGGCTGTGAGGCAGTGCTGGGTGCCTGTCCCAGTGACCGGGTGTGCGCTGTGGGTGTTTCTGGGTGTGCAAGAGCTGTGGTGTACAAGGATCCTGCTGCTTATCGCGGGGGTTGCCTCGTTTCCTTCCTTACAGCTTTATCCAGGCGCTCCTGGGGTGGAAACCTTGCTCTGACTCCAGAATGTACCACAGGAAAAAAAAAACAAAACCCACCGACAACAATGAGTGTTTAGGATCCATTTACCAGGGGGATTTTTCCCCCCTTCCCCTAATCCCTCCCGAGCCGAGCGAACGCGAGCATCAGAATAAAAACCACACACACAAAAAAGAAAGGGCGAGAGCGAGGCAGAAAGAGGATTTCCTTCAAATCTGCTCTGTCTGCCCGTGATGGAGACTCATTCCCATAATCATTTTGACAGGTGTGCAATGGTTGAAAAGTTGGGGGGTACGGGGGCGAGGCGGGGAGGGGGAGCGGCAGCATCGCCCTTTGGCGGCGCGGGCGCGCCGTGCGCCGGGCGCGCTGATTAGACATGACAAGCACACCTGCCAGCGCCGCAGCCCGGCAATTAAAGCCTCTTTGAGGTCCCAGGAAGTGACCGCATTAGAAAAGCCCCTTGCAGGCAGCTCCTTAGCATATTCCCAGTGTCATTAGCGCGGCGGCAAAGGCGAGGCACAGCGGCGGAGGGCTCTGACATGACCCGTGCTCCCTTCCCGCTCGGGGAGGGGATGCAAAGTGACTTTTAAAGAGGAGTCTTTTTTTTTTTTTCCCCCTCTTTAAATTTGATTTCCAAGCCCCTCTCGCCGCTGCCTCCCTCCCGCTCTTGGAAGTGTTCCATCTTCGCCGGGGTCGGCAGGGGGAAGGGAGCCAGAATTCATTATAGACAGAAAAGGACTTTG
>VZRO01007575.1:181919-194083 GCA_013397915.1 Daphoenositta chrysoptera
ATGAATGAAGCGATTGATGGATGGATGGATGGATGGAGGAAGGGATGGATGGATGAATGGATGGAGGGATGGATGATGGATGAAGCAATTGATGGATGGATGGATGATGGATGAAGTGATGGATGGATGGATGGATGGATGGAGGAAGGGATGGATGATGAATGAAGCGATTGATGGATGGATGGATGGATGATGGACGGATGGATGGATGGATGGAGGAAGGGATGAATGGATGGATGAATGGAGGGATGGATGGATGATGGATGAAGTGATGGATGGATGGATGGATGATGGACAGATGGATGGATGGATGGATGAAGGAAGGGATGGATGGATGGATGAATGGAGGGATGGATGGATGAATGGATGGAGGGATGGATGATGGATTAAGCGATTGATGGATGGATGGATGATGGATGGATGGATGGATGGATGGAGGAAGGGATGGATGGATGGATGATGGGAGGATGGATGGATGGATGGATGGATGGATGGATGGAGGAAGAGCTGAGCTGTGTCTCCACTCAGCAGTGTGTGGGTGGTGAGGAGAAGGAGGATGACCCCAGCTCCTTGGTGGTTCATCCAAGAAGACCCAAGTATCAGTTTGCTATGCAAACTGGGGTCTAAGAAGAAGTCTAAAGGCCATCGTGGTGTGGGAGGGCTTGGCACCCACCCAAGGGTCCATGCTCAAGCTAACTGGAACTTCCTCCTGCCAAGGAAAAATGCAGCTGTGTGTCCTCAGCTTGCTTGGCCCCGGGCTTGGTCACCTCCCCCACGTGTTGGCCTTGTCCAAATTCTCAAGTCAGGCAAGTTTTACCCCAAATCATGGATTTTTTGCACTGCCAGGAAGCAGAGCTGGTTCTGGATGGCAGCAGGAAAGCATTTTACATGGGGAGTTTGGATCTCGCCCTAAACCTGCTCCGAGGGCTGCATGGGCTGCGTTCTGTGTGGTGATGCCACTGAGGACACCGAGTGTTGCTCAGCTCTCATCTCACTGAGGGTTGATCCCATTGCCCAAAATTCCCACTGTCCCACACTTGGACACGGTGTGGAAGCTCCGAAGCCAATGGAGGGGCTGATGAGCCACTGGAAAACTGAAATCCAAGCACATCCTGCCCCGGAGCGTCTGTGTAAGCTCCTTTTGGGAAGGATTTTCCTCAAGCAGGGGGATTATGCCAGATCTCCTCCGTGGCATTGCTTTGCTAGGGATGTTGGACAAGAAAATCAATCAGCCTCAATCCAACCCTGAGGAGGGGATAAATGTTCCTTGCCTTTATCATGGAGACCGGGAAACTGAGGCACAGAGAGATTTAAGTGGTTTTAAAAGGAAAAAAGAGGAAGTCAAGAAGATAATCCCAAAGCAAGGCAGGCACAGGGAGAGGGAGGGAATGCAGAGCTCCTGGTTCTCAGCCATCGGCTCCCATGATGTTCCTGTGGTGGAGGAGGTCCCTGGTTCTGTCACTGCTGCGGAGCCAGGCTCAACTGTGGGATGAGAGAGCCCAGCCTCTGCATCCCCTCGGGAATGCGCTGAGTCAGAGGGCTCCTGGACAAGGACACACGGACGGGAACGACAGACAGACAGACGGACAGAGCTGAACTCCAGGCGGGGATGGGAAAAGCGGGGGAGAAGACGAGGTTTTGTTAAGACAGTGGCTGCACCCTCAGGACCGAGATCTCATCCATATTTCAAACACCAGTTAGACAAACAAAACAAGAACCAGAGAGCCAAGCAAGGAGCCCGTTTGTCATATCAAAAGGGGTTTCAGTGGTACCTTCCTTGCCCTCCTGTCCCCTTGAAGTTTGTAGCTGTGGGGGGAGAAGGGACAGCTCCCTCTCCAGCCGAACGGCTCGGTGCCACAGCCGGAGCCGGGCTGTGTGTAATTAACCCCGGAGCCAATCCCCCAGTGGGGGCTGCCAGGCAGATCAAAGAACTCACACATCTTTGTCTGCGAGCGGCAGCCAAGGGGAGCTGGGAGGAAAGCAGAGCAGGGGTGGGAGAGAGCCAGGGAGCCGCGTGTGTGCTCCTAATTGATAAAAAGGGAAGAGCATCTTCCTCCGAGAGATCTCCAGCCCCATCAAAATGCAGCAGGAGAAGAAGAAGGGGAAAGAAAAAAGCTTTGCTTTCCCTTGCAGGAGCCGGCCAAAATCCAGCTGCTTCCAGCAGGAGAGCTGGTCAGTGCCCCCCGGGCAGGGCTGGCGGGACAGGACACCTCTGGGGTGGGGGGCACATGTCCAGGGTCAGGGGCTCTCCAGGGTTTGCCATGGGAGCCCTTGGCAAGGTGAGGGATTCCAGGAGCACCCCGATGGCTGAGGTGAAGCCTCTGCCTCACCTTCTGCAGCTGCACCAGGAGAATGAAGGGTGAAACCTGCACATCCCACACCTCTAACCCAGCACATCCCACACCTGACCCAGCACATCCCACACCTCTAACCCAGCACATCCCACACCTAACCCAGCACATCCCACACCTGACCCAGCACATCCCACACCTCTAACCCAGCACATCCCACACCTAACCCAGCACATCCCACACCTGACCCAGCACATCCCACACCTCTAACCCAGCACATCCCACACCTAACCCAGCACATCCCACACCTGACCCAGCACATCCCACACCTCTAACCCAGCACATCCCACACCTAACCCAGCACATCCCACACCTGACCCAGCACATCCCACACCTCTAACCCAGCACATCCCACACCTAACCCAGCACATCCCACACCTGACCCAGCACATCCCACACCTCTAACCCAGCACATCCCACACCTAACCCAGCACATCCCACACCTGACCCAGCACATCCCACACCTCTAACCCAGCACATCCCACACCTAACCCAGCACATCCCACACCTGACCCAGCACATCCCACACCTCTAACCCAGCACATCCCACACCTAACCCAGCACATCCCACACCTGACCCAGCACATCCCACACCTCTAACCCAGCACATCCCACACCTAACCCAGCACATCCCACACCTGACCCAGCACATCCCACACCTCTAACCCAGCACATCCCACACCTAACCCAGCACATCCCACACCTGACCCAGCACATCCCACACCTCTAACCCAGCACATCCCACACCTGACCCAGCACATCCCACACCTCTAACCCAGCCCATCCCATACCAGACCTCCACCATGCCCTGGTCCATCCCTTTGTCAGCAGCCTGTGCTTTTTGGAAAATGGCCCAGGCCATGGATGAGCACCTGGCTGGAGCTCAAACTGCTGGTCTGGATGGAAGGAGTCACCAGATGTGACAGATGTGCCAGGAGATGATGGAAGGAAAGCATCGTGAGAGGAGGATGGGTTCCACTGGTGGTTAAAGGGGGTTGATGTGAGAGATGGCCAGACTACACAGAAAACCAAAGGGAAGGAAGTGCTGGGACCTTCTGGGTCTGACAATGACCCCAACCTCTTGTGCTGACCATGGCACAGGTGTCTCAGCTGCTTTTCAGGATGACCAGGTGGCTTCACCTGCTGGGACAGGTCAGAATCCTGGTGTCACCAGGCATCTTCCCAATCAACTCCAACACTGAGGCTGCAGGACAAAGCCCTTCCCTAGACCCTCCCATAGCTCCTTCCACCCAAAAATGAGGCATCTGAGCCTCAGCATCCCTTTGTCCCATGGGGAGGGACAGCAGTGCTGCCCAGAGCTGATTCACTCACCCTGGACTGAAGTGTGGGACAGATGGAAAAAACCACCTGCCAAAGGGGTTGTTCTTCCAGGAACTGCAACAAAAGCTGGATTCCCCAGGAATTGGGAGATACCCCACTCTTTTCTCTCCCACAGACCATGGGGTTGCCCCTGAACTGAGTCCCACAGTTTGTGTTTGTCTGTAGCCCAATTTTAACACATTGCACATTCCCTGATCCACAGGATTCCATGGGGTTGGTCCTTCTTGACAAAATGCCAAAGGCTCTGTCCACATCAGGGCATGGGGGTGAAAATGCAGGAATCTCCTTATGGCACCTCCTCACGTTCCGCAGCCACCGTGGCGCAGAGCACATCTTCACCCCAATAACCCCTCGTGTCGTTATTTACACTTGGTTATTTTGCTGCACACAACGCCTCCCTTGGGAGCTCAGCAACCTGATTCGGTTAATTTTTAAGTTGTTATTTTTAAAAATGCACGAAATAAAAGAGTAGGAGCAAAAATTTCAATTATTTACCGGAATGCAAATTGGGGTGATCACCATGCCAGCATCAACTGGCTCCGAGCAAGGGGGAATTCATGGTTTGGTTGGTGGCGGTTTCCAGGGCAGGAGACTCATTGCAGGAACCGTTTGGTTTGCTTTTAGTCCAAGAAGACACAAATTGAAAGGGAAACTTGCTGGGGATGAGGTGATGGAACATTTGGATTGTCAGCGTGGGTGTGAGGGAGAAGGGAGAAAGTGGGAATTGTTTGTAGATATTGGGCTCTAGAAATAACCAAAGGGACTTCAAAGGCATGGGGTGGCCTGATAAAAAAGCAGATTAAAACTGGGCAAAGTTGTCATCTGAAATTCCCACTGCTGGACTGTCCCAGCCAGTAGTAAGGAATGGGGTGCCAACACACCTCAACCCAAAAGCTGTGGTCTGGTAGTCATGCAGCCTTTGCCACTTGGGTCTGAACAGAAAAGGAAAAGAAATAATTGAAACCCCAACAGAATCCCACAATGGTTGGGTTGGAAGGACTTAAAAGCTCGTCCCATTCCAGTCCTGTCAAGGACAGGGACACCATCCACTATCCCAGGGTGCTCCAGGCCCCGTCCAACCTGGCCTTGGACACTTCCAGGGATGGGGGATGGCACACAGAGGTTTGGTGGCACCACATCAGCTGGTTGGTATTTGACAAGATTAAACTCCCAGCTTGGTCTAGAAGAAGAGGCATTTCCTGGATCAGAGCCTGGGCTTGGGGATAGTGCAGCTTTTTCAGTATCATCCCTGTCCCAGCCAAGGGAAAACCAAGAAACAGCATCCATTTCTTGGTTAAAATAAGTAATTTATTCCTTCTAGTTTCCAGACAGAAATCACTGGGGTAGCAAAACAAAAGAGAGCTTGGTTGGGGTTTTTATTATTTCCCAAGTCCTTACAGGGAATAACCAGCTTTCCAGGAGGAAAAGGCAGAGCACTTGGATATTTCACATCCCTTTCAGAACGTAGACTCAAAAAGGCCACTAAATTTTAGCAGATCAGGTCCTGAGGTCTCACAAAAATGAAATCTGTGCCCAGGAGCAGAGGAACTCCCCGGACCTATCCCATTGGGATATACCTCACCTGCACTGTGGATAGGACTCGAGGGCTGGACAGAGGACTCAGGATCCAGGAGCTGGTGTGGACAGTGTGGTTCAGCCACTTTTCCAACATCTGAAAGACCGTCAAAGGGAAAGAGGGATAACAGACACAGTGAGCAGGAACTGCTTTCAGCAGTAAGTTTTCCATGGAAAAAAATCTCCTTTGGCTTATTCCAGTTTGGGTTAAGCTCATCCTCCCGTTCCCTCCAGTCCGGAGCAGATAACGAGGTTGTGTCCTGCTGGTTTTCCCTCTCCTGTGTTGGGATCCCAGCCCCTCCTCAGTTACGCTGCAGGAAAATGAGCCTCTCCCAGCCGTGACATTCCACCAGGCAGGATTTGCAGGGAATCCACTTAAAATTGTATTAATGAAACAACTTTGACTTAATTAAAGCCAATTATTGACAAACCCATATCCTCACTCGCTGACCAGTGTCAAATGATTGGATTTCCTCTCTCACCACCTGACTCCGAGCACGGATTGCAGATATTTCCTGGATTTCTGGAAATCACAGTG
The DNA here is from genome assembly GCA_013397915.1 of Daphoenositta chrysoptera. Taxonomy (NCBI): domain Eukaryota; kingdom Metazoa; phylum Chordata; class Aves; order Passeriformes; genus Daphoenositta; species Daphoenositta chrysoptera. Next base: position 187,725 of record VZRO01007575.1, read on the forward strand.
CTGCTCATGGCAGGCAGCCAGGCTTGTGGAGAGCCAGAGGCTCTGTGGTTCCTGTCAGGATGGAATTCCTCCCTGGGAGGGTGGGCAGGCCCTGGCACAGGGTGCCCAGAGCAGCTGTGGCTGCCCCTGGATCCCTGGCAGTGCCCAAGGCCAGGCTGGACATTGGGGCTGGGAGCAGCCTGGGACAGTGGGAGGTGTCCCTGCCATGGCAAGGAAGGAGACGAGCTTTAAAGTCTCTTCCAAGCCAGCCATTCTGGAATTCCATGATCTGTGATTCCATGAACCAGATCAAAACCTGCCCCTCTTCCTCCCTCCAGAGGCATTGCTTGTTGCTCCCTCAGGAGAAACCACGAGACCAAACCATGAAGCCACCACTGAATTGCAAATCCAGCAGAATTTGTGGTGGGAAAATGAGAATGTCCCCAGTTCAGTGGCAGTCTGGGAGCATGGGAGGGCTGTCACTGGAGCAGACGAGGAGGCAGCTCGGTGTCACCATGGCGAGGGCAGGGTGTGGCCCTTCCAGGGGCGAGGAAGCATCGCTATCAAAATCAATAGCTCTTGTTCTCGGGGACGGGAATGATCCGAGCAGGGAGCAGGGAGCAGAGCTTCCCTCACAGCTGGGAATGGTTGGGGTAATCCATTATTGATGCTTGACTGCCAGGCCTGGCACCCGGAGGTTGCGTTGGTGTAGGAGCACATCCGTTGTTCCCAAACATCCCGCTGTGGCCGTGGCCAGGGAAGTTAAATTGGGGATTTCTGTCAGGCTTTGCCTGGGGCTTCTCTCATTGAAGGTCTCCAAGAAGCTGGTTCAATGTGTCCCGATAAAATCTTGGCACGAGGGCAAACACCAAGACCCACCCGATCCCTCTGGGGCTGCAGCTCACCCCTGGCAGGATGAGAACCCCATGAGCAGAATTTTGTGTTTTCCACAGTCACTGAATGGTCTCCAAGGGAATCGATGGCTTTACAGACAGGGCACCTGAACAGATAATCTCAGGATGCAATCGAAAGGAAGGATGAGGAATTTGGGTGAGGTCATGGTTGAGCTGAGGAGTCTTGATGCTGTTTAGACCCAGCTCACCTGCCCTGACACCGAATATTCCCATGGCTTTGAGGTAGATGGGTGAAACTCTCTTACATCATTTATTCCATCAGATTTCCTCTGCACATCTCCGAAGAACATCTCCAATTTTCCAGGAACAGCTGTATCACAGCATGGAACTAGCTGGGAACTAGGTCCAAACTAAAGTCCCAAACCCAGATCCTGCTCCAGACCAGAGCCTACAGCTCAAACCTGTCTTTGCTACTGAGCAGCCCAAATAAACCTGAGCTCTAAGGTCTCTCAATCTGAGTTCAGAAAGAGAAGACAGAACCTCAAAAAGGCTCTTGACTAATCAATAAATAAATGGGATCAGTCAATAGTCTAAGGAGTTCTTCAGACTCAACCCTGAAGCCAGTGCAAGGCTGTGCAGGGTCTTTGGTCGGTATCCAGCTGGACACCAGTCAGCACTGGACCGAACTGGGCACAGATGGCGGGGAAGGTGGGAGATCCTGAAGAGCAGATTTTTAGCTGGATATGGTTTAGATTTCATCCAGCTTCACAACAAAGGACGAACTTCCTGAGGTCACCAGCATCATTTGCCAGAATTTTATGGAGTTAGGAAGTCCTCCCTCTACAAAAGCTGTGGACAAGTCCCATCTCCACCAGCGTTTCAGGCTTTACGCTGAACCCTTTTCCTTCAGAAGGGCTCTGATCCAGGAACTCTGCCTGTGGATGGGGGGACAATCTGAAGGGAGAAACTGACAAAGCCCCAGTTTCCATGGAGAAGTGGAGAACAGAGATGAGAGTAAATTCCAGCTGGCTCTGGGCACGGAGTCTCCCTTTTCCAGAGGAGCTGGTCACTGCCCCTACAGCTGTGCTCAGAAATCTGCTCTTATCAATATCTGAATGTGCTCAGGGCAGCATTTAAATGCCTCACATCGATGTCCCTGTCCCCTGTACTATGTCACCAGGTCACCTCCCGCACATGTTAATGACCCCCAGGGTGAGGAGGTGCTTTCTGCTGGCTCACCCACACTCCTCTTTATTCAGTCCCTGTGCATGCCCCAGGTTTGCGCCCTTGTCACTTATTTTATTCTGAATCCAAACACTGCCACACAATGCACTTGACCTTTGCCCTGCAGGGAACACTCTTGGGACAAGGGAAGAATTCACTCTTTATTCCTTTCTAATTTGAGTTGTTCCTCCACCATCCTGGACAAATCCCCGCTTACACAATAGAAATCCAGGCGTCTGTTCTCCCCAGACCTGGGACTTGGGACAGGGCTCCTCCTGCTGCCACAGACCGTCCTGCCTTTGCCCATGTCTGGTTTTCACACTCTGCATCTGTCCTGATCAGCCCTGATCACGACAGGGCAGCAGCTCCAGACCGGGTGGCTGGGGTGAGCTTTGTGCCCTGCCTGGATGGGTATGACAAGAATCTGCCATGGGCAGGGAAAACCCCAGAATCAGGGAATGGTTTGGGTGGGAAGGATCTTAAAGCCCATCCAGTGCCACCCCTGCCATGGGCAGGGACACCTTCCACTGTCCCAGGCTGCTCCAAGCCCCAATGTCCAGCCTGGCCTTGGGCACTTCCAGGGATCCAGGGGCAGCCACAGCTGCTCTGGGCACCCTGTGCCAGGGCCTGCCCACCCTCCCAGGGAACAATTCCTTCCCAATATCCCATCCATCCCTGCCCTCTGGCAGTGGGAAACCATTCCCTGTGTCCTGTCCCTCCATCCCTTGTAAAAAATCTCTCTCCATCTTTCTTGGAGCCCCTTCAAGTCCTGGAAGGCCACAATAAGGCCACCCCAAAAGTTCTTGATTGCAAGAGGTCAAGGGTTGAGCTGCTCTGAGGATGTTTATAGGAAGCTCCTCCATCTGCTGGGACTCACCTGTCTCCACACCAGATGGGTGGAAATGTCCCGGCCACCACACCCTGGGCCATTCCACCTGCACCAAACCAGCTGATGAAGCGCCTCATATTCCCTGACTTCTTAACTACCCATCCTCTACATGGGACACCCCATGGGAGACTCATCCAGAGCCAAAACACTTAACCCCCTGAAAGACCAGGCCCCTTTTCCCAGAGAACCTGGGAGCAGCCTTCTTCAGCTCCAAGCATTTATTCCTCCCCTTTTCCATTTTTTTCCTTCCTGTTGTGTTAACAGAGCATCTAATGTGACTAAATAGGACAACCTGCTCTCCCATCCCCATGAAAAATAAATTACGTGCTTTCCCTCGACTCCCTTCCCCCTCCTCCTGGTGGCTTTCCCACCAGGCAACTCTGGGACCTGGTCTCCCCTGGGCAGAGCTCATGGAGGGGCTGGGGAACCTCCCCCAGCCATGGTGGGAGCCATCAGCTGGAGCCAGGGAAGTGGTGGAGGCAGAGTTTGGGGGAGCTGGAGGAGGGTGGGGTGTGTGTGCATGTGGGGGTGGAATGTGTGTGCAGAAAGCAGCCAAGTGGCAGCTTACTCTGTGAAATATTAATCATCTCTGCTTCTGCAATTTCGGCAATGCGTTCAGGCCCACCACTGCTGAATATTTCATTAACACCACTCACTTCCCACTGCACTTCTCCCACTTTTCTCTCTCCCGTAGACCCCTCTCCCATCGCTGCCCCCCAGTCCTTGCCTGGCTGCCACCAGCACCAGCCATGGCCATGAGCTCCATCCTCCATCCCCATCCTGGACATCCCAGTGGTGAGACCAGCCCAGCCCTGCTCCGGCCACAGTCCCTCAGTGCTGGGGAGAATGCAGAGAGGCTGCTCCGAGGAAGGAAGATTATCAACTCCACTGGGAGCAAAATATAAGTGCGCATCAACAAGTCCCGTGCTGAATAATCCATGAGGCAGGGCAGGGCAGAAATGCTGACTCTGGGCTGGGAGCATTTTAAACCACGGAGTCTCTGTTTCTTCATCCCTGACTTGCTCAGCGGGAGCACTTTGGGAGTGCAATCAAACGTGCCAGGGTGAGCTTTGTTGGGGCTGAGCAATTTTCACCTCGGGCTCCCAGTTGCAGCTTTCCCTGCCTGCTTCCAGCCAGGATGGAAGGAGCCACGTGGAGCGGGGTGTGTTGGGTGGCTGGAAGCAGCCAGGGCAGGAGCTGGGGCTGGAGAAGGAGCGTGAAGGACACGAGGATCTGCCAGGAGACCAAAGCAAGGTGAGGTCTTGGTGCTCCAGTCCACACCTGAGCAGGTTTAACCCTCTGCTCTCCCCAGACGTTGCTGCCTCCTGTCAACACCCCCTGTGAGTCTCCACCTCTCTCATCCCAAGCTCTTTTCCATCCATTCTCTCCTTCTGTTCCACTCTTTCTCTCTCCTCTATTCCCAGCCTTACTCTTTCTCCCGTCCATCCAAACTTACACCAAATCAATGGCCAAGGAAGCTCAGGCTGACCCATGAGCGCTGCACTTCTGAACACTCAGATCCAGGATTAAACGTTTGTGAGATCCCAACGGATTGTCAGGAGGTGGAGGAAGCAAGCCAGGCTGATCTGGGATCAGATTCTCCCTCCTCATGGTGCATCTCACTCTCTTGGGGAGATGTCTTGTGCTGATGGGGAGATCTGGAGAGCTGTGGACTCACAGCCTCTTGCTCCAAGAGGAGATGGACACGGTGGGAAAGAATCCTATGGGGAAGATGGAGAGAGGCTTTCCAAGAGCATGGAGTGACAGGATGGGAGAGAATGGCTGGAGAGGGCAGGGTTAGGAGGGAGCTCAGCTCTGTGTTGTGAGTCCTGACACCACTGCTGGTTCTCTACAACCTGGAGAACGATGCTCAGGTTCCTCTTCCCACACACAAAGTGCAAATCCCAGCCAGGTCTTGGTACCGCTATCTGAGAGTGAAAAATTGGGATTTTGATCAGCAACAGCGGGAATGTCTCCAGCCAAGGGCCCGCTTGGAGCAAGGCAGGTTTTGCTCTGCAAATCTCACTGGCGGACCAAGACGTTCCTTTTGTGCAACATATGAAATAAAATGTGCACTGGAGAAGCCACTTGAAAATATTGAATGAGATAACTTTGTCTGATTAATGTAGCGTGCTTCCTTCCCCCTTTTTATTAAAAATTCACAAGGCTTCCCAGCCCTTCTCTCAATTAAGCAACTTGTTTGTCAGGATTATTTGTTACGCATTTTCATAAACATTTGATGAATTATATGCAAACATCTCACTAATGTATTAACAAGGCTGAGGTTTTAATTACACAACACTCAAGGAAAGTGGGCTTAAGGCTCCTCCAGTGGAGTTAATTGTGCTTTCTGCTGTGTCTGGGCATTGCAGGGGGAATTTTCCTCCAGGGGAAATCCCATTACAGTGGCAACACCCCACCCAGGCTCCCCACGAGCCCCAGCTGGAGCCCCACAGAATTCAGTCACTTCCAGATCTTCCCTTCCCTCTGCTAAAAGGCTCCGGCTTCCCCCAGACTTCGGTAATAAAGAGCTGGGATTTGATAACATCAGTTTTCCGTCTGTCCTTGCTCATTGTTTGTGACATGGAGATGGGATTTTTAAGGGACTTGTGACAAAACGGGAGAAGGGCCGTGCTTGATCCCCCTCTTGGCATTTTCAGTTTAGGAGGACATGGAAAGTTTCATGGAGTGGTTTGGGTTGGGAGGGACCTTAAAGCCCATCCAAGTTTTCAGAATATTTCAGTTCCCAAAAATAAGCTGGAAATCCCTGAAACACCATATATTAAATAATAATAATTTATTGTTAATTAAATATTAGCTATGATCTAATATTTGTGACTGAATAATTTGTTCAATATATTTTCTTTACATTTTGGTCAGAGCCATACGTACTCCCTACTTGTAACCCTCGATGACACGTCCTAACTTTCTGATAGGATAGAATGGACAGCTGTATGAAATACTCTTTTTTTAACTTTATTTTCAAGCCTCTGATTTCATTTTCTGTTCTTTACATTTCTGAGTTGGGAAATTTGCAGTGTTTGATACCCTTATTTCAGCCAGGCAAGAATTTAAGATGTTTCTTCTAGAATCAGCTTCTCCCCTAATTAGTCTTGAGCACTTTTCTTTTCTCCCCTTTTCAGAAATATTAAAACATCAAACTCTTTCATTAGGCCAGTGAATGGCACGGCCTTTGATTAATTAAATAGAGTGAACTGCTAATTAGCCATTCATTATTGGGCCACTTACTTTGTGACACAGGAGCAATAATGGGTCTTGTAGGACTCGTGGATGCCACACAGATTTATCACCAGAGTACAGGTGATCTGTTGAACGACAACTGGAGGAGCAAAAGTTGAGTGGCCCTTTAGACAAAATTAAAAAGAAATTGTTTTGAGACTCGCATTCCACGG
>VZRO01007575.1:194976-205766 GCA_013397915.1 Daphoenositta chrysoptera
CAACACCCCACCCAGGCTCCCCACGAGCCCCAGCTGGAGCCCCACAGAATTCAGTCACTTCCAGATCTTCCCTTCCCTCTGCTAAAAGGCTCCGGCTTCCCCCAGACTTCGGTAATAAAGAGCTGGGATTTGATAACATCAGTTTTCCGTCTGTCCTTGCTCATTGTTTGTGACATGGAGATGGGATTTTTAAGGGACTTGTGACAAAACGGGAGAAGGGCCGTGCTTGATCCCCCTCTTGGCATTTTCAGTTTAGGAGGACATGGAAAGTTTCATGGAGTGGTTTGGGTTGGGAGGGACCTTAAAGCCCATCCAAGTTTTCAGAATATTTCAGTTCCCAAAAATAAGCTGGAAATCCCTGAAACACCATATATTAAATAATAATAATTTATTGTTAATTAAATATTAGCTATGATCTAATATTTGTGACTGAATAATTTGTTCAATATATTTTCTTTACATTTTGGTCAGAGCCATACGTACTCCCTACTTGTAACCCTCGATGACACGTCCTAACTTTCTGATAGGATAGAATGGACAGCTGTATGAAATACTCTTTTTTTAACTTTATTTTCAAGCCTCTGATTTCATTTTCTGTTCTTTACATTTCTGAGTTGGGAAATTTGCAGTGTTTGATACCCTTATTTTAGCCAGGCAAGAATTTAAGATGTTTCTTCTAGAATCAGCTTCTCCCCTAATTAGTCTTGAGCACTTTTCTTTTCTCCCCTTTTCAGAAATATTAAAACATCAAACTCTTTCATTAGGCCAGTGAATGGCACGGCCTTTGATTAATTAAATAGAGTGAACTGCTAATTAGCCATTCATTATTGGGCCACTTACTTAGTGACACAGGAGCAATAATGGGTCTTGTAGGACTCGTGGATGCCACACAGATTTATCACCAGAGTACAGGTGATCTGTTGAACGACAACTGGAGGAGCAAAAGTTGAGTGGCCCTTTAGACAAAATTAAAAAGAAATTGTTTTGAGACTCGCATTCCACGGACAAGGAATTCATAGAATCATGGAATCACCCAATGGTTTGGGTTGGAAGGACCTTAAAGCTCATCCCATCCCACCCCTGCCATGGCAGGGACACCTTCCACTATCCCAGGCTGCTCCAAGCCCCATCCAGCCTGGCCTCGGACACTGCCAGGGATCCAGGGGCAGCCACAGCTGCTCTGGGAATTCCATCCCAGCCCCTCACCACCCTCACAGGAAGGAATTCCTTCCCAATATCCCATCTAAGCCCCCCGAATTCCTAACTACCACCTAATCTAAACCCGGCCTCCAACTCCCCTTGAATGAACCCAAAATGCTGTTTCAAAGTGCCTGAATTTCATTGGGAAAGGATATTGAGTTTTAGCCATGCTGGTGGTGACAGCACCAGTTCCAGCAGCACGGGGATGGCTTCGGAAGTGCCCATCCTCTTCCTGTGTGATGGAGAGGGGCAGAGCTGGTCCCTCCACCTCCCACATCCCCGTGCAGGGTGACAGCTACAGCCAGGAGTGAGCTGTGGTTCCCTTCCCCACTCCCCAGCCTGGCTGGGGTGGCCGGTGAATACAAATCAAGGCAGCAGCGTTAATATTCTCATTACATTGAAATCCAACGGCCTTTTTTAATATTCAGAATCAAAGGCACTTCACCACCAGTAGATTCTTTTATATATTTTTTTTTAAATGGAGCCCTGCATCTCATTCCCCACTTCCTCCTCCTCCTCTAATATATATATATAAAATNCCATGGCTATAAACAGATGCCACTCACAGAGGGGCTGGGAGGCCTTCCCATCATTAGATGATGCTGAACTTTGAACTTGTGATTTGGAGGCTGCTTTTTCCGGAGAGGAGGAGGAGGAGGCAGCCGGGATGAGGCCGGGGTGGAGGGAGCTTGACGGGGCCTCTCTGGTGAATTGCTGCTCTGCCCAGCCCAGGAACGCTCAGCACTTCAAATCCTCTCCAGTCACTTTGAAGCTCCTCTCTCTTAATCTCTCTCTCTCTTTCTCTCCCTCTCTCCGCCTTTTTCCCCCCTCGCATCGATGAATAATTCATGCCTTTTTTTTTCCCCCCCCACCTCAGAGGTTCCTTTAGGAAAAAGAAAAAAAGGGAAAAGAAGAAAAAAAAAAGGAGAAAAAAAATTCTCCACACAAAGCCCTGCCTGTGTTTATGTTCTTATTGCTTATTATCACCAATGTAGAACAAATTACTGACATGATGCTGCCGAGGCTCCGGCGGCCCTTGGAGCGAGGCTCCTGATGGAGCTTCCCCGCTTGTTTTAAATGGAAATGCTCCGTGGGCACCGCATTCCGTGGAAACCAGCTGGGAAGAGTGCACGGAGCCGGGAAGGAGCCTGGAGCCTGCGCTGGAGCTGCCAGAGGAACAGCGGGATTTGCACGCGCGGTTGGCAGAGCCAGTGACTGGTGCGACCTCGGGAGGGTGGGAGATGGGATTTTTGATGGGTCACAGAACATTTTAGGTTGGAAAAGCCCTCCAAGACCATCGACTCCAACTGTGCTCCCAGCATTGCCAAAGCCACCACGACCCCATGTCCCCAAGAGCCACATCCACGTGTCTTGTATTCCCCGGGGGATGGGGAATCCACACTGCCCAGGGCAGCTCTTTCCATGAAAAACCTCTTCCCTAATACCCTAAATCCAACCTAAACCTTCCCTGGAACAACTTGAGGCCGTTTTCTCTTGTCCTACAGGAAGGGTTTGACAGACTTCGGGAAAGCTCTTGAATTTCTCCAACGATGCAATACCTCATCCTGAAAATGGGATATTTGGGCTTTTGGAGCACATTTCTGCTCCCAAACCAACCCAGGGATGGGTAATCCCATGTTTGTGGTTGCCCCCACGTTCACTCCAGGTCTTTGCTGAAGAGGATGGTTGGACCAGGGCCTCCCCACCCTCCCCGGGAGGAATTCCTTCCCAATCCTTCTACGGGTGGCTCGACTCCCCCGGCTCGCGGGGAAGGGCAGAGCCTGGTGCTGCGTCCCACATCCAGGGCAGGAATTAGGGTCTGCACTGTACTTGGAAGGAAATTCCATGGGGATGCCCAGCTTTTCCCAGCTCCTGGGAGACCTGGGGAGATTGATGTGGGGTTAATGCCACTGGAAGGGGGTTGAAATGCTGGGGGGCTGTGCAACACTCGTTTCCCCCCCGACACCTGGACTTGGAACCAATTAAGTCCTGATGCACTTAAGCATCCAGCAAACTTCACGAATTCAGGCTCTGGAGCTTGGGAAGCTTCGTAGATATTTGCTTAATGATGTCTCAGAAGGGGGAAAAGAGCTTTTGCTGTCACCATGTGCCTCCCAGTCACTCCGAGGATCCCAAAGGGCTGCTTGGTGCGATCCCATTTCCAGACTCCAGCCCAGTCTCGGGTTTAAGTGGTTTATCCATCCTGACACAGGAAATCCCTGGATGGGCTGAGGCTGGACCTGCATCCCCAGCTCTTGGTCACATTTCTAGACCACGTCCTGGGAGATGCCAGGAGCAGCCACGCAGTTACCCAGGAAGGAATCTTCCAGCCCTCCTGCAAACCCAAAGGCCGGAACTTTGGATATGATCCCAGCTTGCCCAGGAACTCCTGCATTCCCTCTTTCTGCTCACACCACAAGAGCAAAACCCCTCTCCAGGCAAGCAGAGCCAGCCCTGAGGTTTTATTAGATGAGATATGACCTATTTAATATGTAAAAAATAAACAGCTTTGCTATTAATAATAAATATTTAGGGCTCATTCTAGCTGTTCTTGTGGAGCTCTGTGATGGAGTGTTTACCACAGATTTGGGTTCCCAGGAAAATGTTTTTAGTGATGTGATGCTCTGTAAACCTCCTGGGTCTCTATTATTATTAATAATATCATTAATACAATCGTTATTATTATTGTTGCTGTTGTTATTGTCATTATTTTTACATGTAACCTAATCATTTTCCCAATAAATTTAGGGCAGTAAGGGTTATCAGGAAGCATGTGAAGGGCACCCACTTCCCCTTCCAGGCCTGCTGGGTCATTTCTCTCCATCCCTGGCTGATTTTAACCCCAAATTCCAAGTACAAGCTCCAAGTCCACCACCCAGGGAAGTCAATATGGGATGGAAGGGGGTGACTCACCTGGCAGCAGGTTTAATTAAACCTGGTTTAATTAGGCACTGCTTTCCCACCGCACAAGGATGCTGGATTGTCATGGGATGTGAGGATCACAAAAAAGGGACACACATTTGGGGCAGAGACCCAGAATTCCCACTGTTGGAGCTATAAAACCATGGAAGGATTTTCTCTAAACACTTTTCTTTCACTCTTCTCCACACAGCCAGGGTCCACAGAGGGAATGGGAGACCTCCATGTCCACCAAGGATGCAGCAGGAAAGGGGACAGGCTGCTTGCCCTGCCTGGAGGGCCTGGAGGAAGAGAGGGATGGAGGGAGGGACAAAGGCAGGAACCTCGAGGGCACCAGCCAGCTCCAGCCACAGACAGAGCCACGTGGGGGTAGGGACAACAAAATGCTGTTTGTCCTCACCCCAAAATCAACAGGAGAGGGTTTTTCCTGAGAGATTGCAAGGAAAGGTGTGTTTGGGTGCTGGGTCTGAACACCAGTGCTGCCAACATTAGGGAACGATCACCTTTCCCAGCCCTTTGCCCTCCCAGTCTCTTTAGCCTAGAAGGGAATTTTGTGACAATGGGATTAAGAAAAACTCGTTTTCTTAGACTTCCTTCTCTACTAGAGAGACAGGCATGCACCTCCACCTCTTTTTGGGAGAAAATGTGATGCTCTGGGAGGATGGTGCTGTGTGAATACCACCTTGCAAGGGAAAACTGGGCTGGAGGGGGAAATACACAAGGGTTAAATACCAGACTTTAGGGGAGGCTCCTAAAACTTCCCTGCTCTCTGCACAGAGCTGGGAAATACATGAAGGGCTTGTGGAAAAGCATCAGATCTTCCCAGGCTATTGATTCCTGACCTTCGTGCCGCAGCTCTCGCCTGGCTTGTTAGCCCCGGAGCAGGCAGCCTAATCTGAGCTGATTCTGTGATCTTCACTGACCAGGCTGAGGAAAACTCCCCTTCCCAGCCCTAAAACTGAGCCCAATGGGCCACCTGCCCCCCACCAGGGACTGCTGGAGCGCCGGGAGCTTGTTAGGGCCTGGGAAGGGCATCAGCACCCAAGGGTTCCTCAGGCTGGGGAGCAGCTCCCCCGGGCATCTGCAGCCAGGCCCGAGTTTGGGTCAAGGTTAAAGACGGGCTTTGGAGATTGAACTCCAAGTTCAGGTGCAGAGGGGGCTCTGTGAGGGTGCTCTGCTTGCCAGATGCCACAGGCTGGTGCCAAAGCCCACAAACACCCCGGAGCACTGGTGATCCCAGGCTCCAGCATCAGCTGGAGGAGGAGCAGGAGCCACAACCCCGCATTTATTTTCAGGTAGAACCAGACCAGGCTGGTGGATTTTTTGGCAATTTGGTCAAAAAACAAAAAAAAAAAAAAGAGAAGGAATTAGGCGGAAAGGAGCTGTGGAACAAAGTGGAACAACATTGCTTTAGAGCAAGTTTGAGCTGCATTTCCCAGTTTGAACTTTCAGGTAAGTAACACAACCCTTTTCCCAGGAAGTTCATTTCCACCCTTCATGCCTCAGTTTCCCCACCCACCACACAGAGTTTGGCCCCATGGGGTTTTCTTTTGGTCGGGGACCTTAACAAACACCGTGAGGCTCTTACAGGGAGTTTTCAGTCGGTGGCTTGGGGTCCCCAGCTCTGCCCTGCACGGCTGAGGGACATCCCCGTGGGCTCCAGCCTTCCTCACCCCACTTCCTGCCGATGGCCAGGCTGGAAAATTGCCTTTATTTCGCGGAGTGTGCCAGAGGCAGGGAGTGGGGAGGGAGGGGAGGAGAGCAGTCGGTGTGGCCAAGGCAGCCACGTCCCACCAGGACACCAGGGGCACAGGGTCCCCTGTCCCTCTCGGGTCAGACCTTTCACCCCCACTGACCACCTGGGCCAACCCTGGAGAACCCCTGGGGCACCCATCAATCCCTGGGGCACCCATCAGTCCCTGGGGCACCCACCAATCCCTGGGGCACCCATCAGTCCCTGGAATACCCACCAATCCCTGGAGCACCCATCAATCCCTGGGGCACCCACCAATCCCTGGGGCACCCATCAATCCCTGGGGCACCCACCACCCATCAATCCCTGGAATACCCACCAATCCCTGGGGCACCCACCAATCCCTGGGGCACCCATCAATCCTTGGGGCACCCATCAATCCCTGGAGCACCCAACAATCCCTGGGGCACCCATCAATCCCTGGGGCACCCATCAATCCCTGGAATACCCACCAATCCCTGGGGCACCCACCAATCCCTGGGGCACCCATCAATCCTTGGGGCACCCACCAATCCCTGGAGCACCCAACAATCCCTGGGGCACCCATCAATTCCTGGAGCAACCATCAATCCCTGGGGCATGTTCTGACCCTGCATGGACAAGAGGAAGTTTTTCCTCAGTCCTCGTCTTTTAAACCTGTGCCCACGACCGGTGCAGGTGAACCGGAACACTTCTGGAGCAGGAGGAACTCTGGCCCTCTCCCTCCACCCAGGGCTCTCTCCTTCCCTTCCCCACAGCTTTCAATTATTTAATTTCCCCTCCCCCTGGCAGCATCTGAAAGCCGAGTGCCTTAAATACAAATCACCTCCGAATCATTACGAGCAGGACCTTTCGGCCCCGCTCAGAGCAGTGGGCCCGGAGTAATGAGCTCTGCTGAGAGTTTGCTGCATTTCACATCCAACAGATGTGAAGGATGGGATTGGGAAAGGAGGAGGGAAGCGAGAAGAAGGCCAGACCCAGCTGGGGAGGCAAAATATTCGCCACTCACCCTTTCCTCCCACTTCAGGGGCCGGAGGAGGTGCAGGTCCTCCTGAGCCTCAGGCTCTGAGCTGGGATCAGGTGGACAAACAGGGAGGTTGCAGCTGGAAATTGAAGCCCTGAGGTGCTCAAACGTCCTTCCAGTGCTGGGTCCCACCCTGGACCTCGCCCCCAGCAGACCCTGAGCAGTCCCTCACCCCCAGGAGCTGTCCTCCCCTTCCTTCACCCAACTCCACCCCATGGAGGGACTGTCAGGGACCCCTGGGTGCCTCTCCCATGTCTCCCTCCCCAGTCCCTCTGGTGCAGGTCCCAGCTCACCCCATCCCATCCTGCCTTCCCCCAGGGCATCTGTGCCCACCTTGGAATGCCCTTTGCAGGTGGGTGCCACTCCCTGCAGGACCCCACGGCACTGAGGGGCCGGACACCGCGGCCTGGGGGTCACCAAGGCCTTGCACCCAGGTTTAGGATGCTCCAGGCTCAGGTCCTGGGGGTATCAAATGATTCCTGGAGTGCCTGGAAAGAGCAGCACAGGAAAACCAGCGTGCACCTGTATGTCACGAAAATGGTGCCCTCAGCTCCTGGGGGCTCCCAGGGCATGGCAGGACCAGGTGAAGGCCTTCACTGCCCCTTCTCCTTCAGCATTCACATGCAGGCAGCTGCTGAGCTCTCTGCAAGGCCCCTCCTGGTCCCTGGAATTGGCACTCGGAGCTTTCCTCCTGCTCCAGCAGTGCCCACACCAGGACCAGCACACCCTCCACCCCTCAGGCACGACCCCATCCCCTGGGACAGCCAGGCCTGGCCAGGACTGCCCTGCCCTCCCTCCCTGCCAGAGAAAAGGTGTGGAAGGAGGGGATGGAGCAGAGAGGAAACGAGAGCAAAGCCTTGCACCGCAGACTTCAAAGTCCTCGTCAGCAGGAGCCTTCGGAACAGTTTAAGTACAAAATGAATTGTTTTAATATTTAATCAGCCTATAATAGGCCCGGGGATCCCAGCGGAGATGGTTTGCAGCTGAAAGGATGTCCAGAGTGAGTATCCCCCCTCCAGAAAGGACAGTGGTGCTGCGGGAGCCCTGGACACAGGGAGGGACCGTCCCCTCCCTGCCGGCGGCCCCGGATGTCACACAACACCTGGGAGCGGCTGCCACCCACTCACCTGCGAGTGCTGAGGGCTTGGAGAGCCACAGCCATCAAACCTCACTCTGCAGCACGATGATTTCATTCTCTGACGAGCTCAGAATAAATTCCAGCCTGCTCCCACCCCCTCCGCGACACCCATCCCGAAGGTCAGCACCCCTCAGCCCCTGCTCTCCCCCTTCCCAGTGCAACTCTGGGGGCACCCAGCCATGCTAAGGGCACAGTCCCAAATGCTGGCACTACCCAGGCTGGGAAGGAGCCCCTGGCCCCTGGCAATCGGGGCTCTTGGATGTGCAGGGATACAAACCAGGTTTGGCTCAGCTCAGCCTTTCCCCTCCAGTGTCGACGCTTGGCTCCACAGGTCGGGAGCTGGAGCTTGGAGCTCAGAGCCACTTCCCCACGGTCCTGGGGCACATCCCAGCCCCAGCCCTGCTCACACCTCGGGGATGGGGCGATGATTTTAAACTGAAAGAGGGTTGGATTATATTAAATATAAGGAAGAAGTATTTTTACAATGAGGGTGGCAAGACCCAGGCACCGAGGTTTCCCAGAGAAGCTGTGGCTGCCCCTGGATCCCTGGGAGTGCCCAAGGCCAGGCTGGACAGGGCTTGGAGCAGCCTGGGATAGTGGAAGGTGTCCCTGCCCATGGAATGAGATGATCTTTAATGTCATTCCTAACCCATTCCATGATTCCCTGATGCCAGGCTCCTGCCCAGCCCACGCAGGTGGATGTTGGGAGGAGGGAAGGAGCCTGCCCTGGCATGGCTGGTGGCTTTGGTGCCTTTTTCCTTGGCACAGGGGCAGGTTTTCCCCCTACACGGGAACTGGGATCCCTGTGGGACTCCACACACCGTGGGCAGGGGAATCAGGGAGCAGCCAAGGCAGCAGCAGTTCCAGAGGAACCCGAGATGTCCCTGTGGCCCCACAGTCCCTGTGGCTCCAGTGCGGATCTCCCCCCAGAGGGACAGAAAATGCCCCAAACTGCAGCCAGAAGGACACCCCAAAAAAGCCCTTCTCCAAGGTGGGGTGTCCCCCCCGTGCTGCTTTTGGAGGGAAATCCCCAGAGTTACCCCACTGTAGGGCAGCCTGGCTCGGCCCAGCCAGGCCGGAGGATGTTCTGAGAAGGATCCTGGGGAAAAATAAATCAGCTTAAGGCCATTATCCACCAGGGCTGCGCTTCCATTAGAGAACCCAGAGGCTGCCGGAGCCTCCCGGCTCTCGGGTTACTGCAGCTGAGCTCTCGGGACCCCGCTGGATGCAATAAATAACGCGGTGGGTGCTGCGGGGTGGGACCGGGACCATGAAACCTGCCCGGTTATTTGTACAGGGAGTCTTCAAGGGAGGAGGAGGGGGAAGAAAAGGAAAGGTCCGAGCTCTCCTCTCAGCAGAGGAGCGGAGCGAGGGCTTCATAACCTTCCTACCAGCACCATCTTCTGGCCAGCACCAGCCCCTGGCCAGGGCTGCACTCGTGGAATCCCGGAATATTTCATTGAGAAAGAGCTTTAGGATCATCGAGTCCAACCCTTCCCCCAGCAGTGCCAAAGCCACCACTGCCCCGTGTCCCCAAGTGTCACATTCACACGGCTTTTATCCCTCCAGGGGATCCCTCGATTCATCCATGGCAGGGACAGGGCTGGGATTGACTCTGCCCCGTGGAGCCCCCAGCCAGCCCCTGCTTTGGGTTTGGGGCAGGACCTGCAGCATTTCTGTCTCTGCAGCCCTGGTCCTGCCTGGTTCGGAGAAGCCAGGGAAAGGTCTTTGCACTCCAAATGATGCCGTTCCATGGTCTTAAAATTAAGGTTAGAAGGGAAGAAGGGTTTTTCCCTGGGTATTTATTGCAGCCCCTCAGGTGCAGCACAGGCAGGGGCAGTGCCCCAGAGCACCCAGAATGCCACCCACGGGCACTCGGGATCACATCCTGGGCCTCACAAACGAGCACATCCAGCAAAGATTCCCCAGGGAGAGGCTCCAGTGACCCCCGGCCCAGGAACCTTCCCCTGGCTGGGCCCAGCTCAGGGTACAGGATGTGTTCTGGAGAGGCCCTTGGTGCCTGGGGCTCTCTGACCCCTCACTGCCAGCCTGCCAAGGGCTTCGGGCTCTGGGCTTAACAAAATATTAAGTCTAAGAATATGGGCTAGAAGCACTAAGAATATAGAAAAAGTATATAAAAGGGGTATAAAAGAAAAGGCAAAATAATCATTGTGGCACCACAACAGAAATGAAGGAGGGGATGTGATCCATCCCCCTGAGACAGGGCACCGGGAATGAGCCGCAGTGGGATTGGATGTCTCACCTTGGCACAAGTACAATGAAAGGAAGGAATTCTTCCCTGTGAGGTTGGGGGGTCCCTGGCACTGCCCAGAAGTGTCCAAGGCCAGGTTGGATGGGGCTTGGAGCAGCCTGGTACAGTGGAATGGGATGAACTTTAAGGTCCCTTCCAATCCAAACCATTTAAAAAATCCCCAGTGCCTAGAGAAAGGAAAACATGGACACAAATGATGTACAAACCCCAGTGGTGTGTGATGGTTTGGCCTATTTGGAATGGGCCCTACACCCACCTCCCTAAAAGGCCACCCCGGAGGGTTGTTAGACCATCCTGCAGCCTCACTGTCCCCTCCAGTCTGGTGCCACCACCCACAGCAGTTGGCCCTGGTAATCACTTTCTCCTTGTCCAGTCGCAACAACCCCAAAGTTTCCAAGGAGGGAGAGAGGAGGAAGGCAGGTGTGATGCCTTAGGTTTTAACTCTTATATTTTTCAAGTCCTGTATTGCCTAATGTGTAACTCTGAAGTTTCTTGTAGCTGCTGA
>VZRO01007575.1:205782-230262 GCA_013397915.1 Daphoenositta chrysoptera
AATAAATACTGACCTTTATTCCTGTATTCCTGTCTATCTCTGTTTCTAGGGAGCCTCCCAAGGCATCAGGAGGAGCTGGAGCTGCTGCCCCACCCTCCCCACAGAGCCCGAGTGGGCCCAGTCCAGCACGCACGGAGCCACTGGGAGCCACTGGGAGCTGCGGCGCTGCGGCCGGGCCGTGCCGATGGCCCCGTGTCCCTGTCGTGGGCAGCAGGATGTGAGCGGCCCCGCGCCTCGGACGCGAGTTAAACGTCCTGGAGAGTGAATTCCGCACGCTCCTTCCCTCGGCGCGGTTCAGTGACACATCAAAGCCCAGATAAGCCATGCAGAGCGTTGCACTCTCCGGGGGCTCGGGGTGATTTATCTCCCTCCAGCTCTGCCCTCTGCATTTCTGGCCCATCACGTGGCCGTGGCCCATGGAGACGCTTCTGCTCCTGCTCCTTCTCTCTCCGCTGCCCGTCCTTCTCCCCAGTTCTTCCATGGGTACCCATCTGCTCCTAGAAGCGGACCAAGATGTTTGGCCTTCCCACAGGACACTGTGGCCATGGCATCCATGCTCCTTATCCACACCTGGCACTCCTGCACTTGTTCCAGGCTGTGACACCAAGAAATAAACTGCAGTTCCTGTTGTAAATTGCAAACCTGCACAGACTGGTCTGGTGTTGGTGGCTCAGCTCTCCGAGGTGACAGAGCTGTCCCCTCTCACAGGCAGGGCCAGGTCCCACCAGCTCTGTTGGAAGTGTGGGTCATGGAATCATGGAATGGTTTGGGCTGGAAAAGACCTCAAAACCCATCCCATCCCAGACCCTGCCATGGGCAGGGACACCTTCCACTGTCCCAGGGTGCTCCCAGCCCCAATGTCCAGCCTGGCCTTGGGCACTGCCAGGGATCCAGGGGCAGCCACAGCTGCTCTGGGCACCCTGTGCCAGGGCCTGCCCACCCTCCCAGGGAACAATTCCTTCCCAATATCCCATCTCTCCCTGCCCTTCTTCAGTTTAAGGCCATTCCCCATTGTGCTATCACTCTATGCTCTCAGGGGAAATCCCTCTCCAGCCTTCTGGAGGTGAAATCAAGGGGCCAGTCCTTGATTTCACCTGCACCAACATTTGAGGTAAGAGGGAAAACAGGAGCTGATCCAGCAAAGAGAACAGGAAACAATTTTTCCCCCATTAACTGGGACAACTGGCAGATTCCTGTGCTGTACAGGACCATCCCAGGTGATATTCCAGGTGCTGACACTGCTTGAGCAGGGAGGTTGGACCAGAGGAACCACTGTGGTCCCTTCCAACTCTGCCCAGAGGGTGCAGGGGCAGCTCTCCAGGTCTGTGCTCCCAAACCACCTTCCTTACCCTCACACAGGCCCGGAGCATCCTTGCTGTGACCAGCTGGAGCCTCCCCTGTCCCCCTGGAAGCCTGCTGCCAGCTCTGTCCCTGGGAGCCACCCTGCTCCCATCCCACTGGGACGATGGGCAAAGAGATTCCCGGCACCCAGCACCAGGAGCCATCCCAGCACTGCCCTTCTCTGTGTCACAGGAATTGTCTGGAATCCAGGCAGGGTTTGAGCCTGGCATTGCTGGGGATGTCTCCTTTAACCCCAGGGGCTGCTGGCAGAGGGGGTTCCTGGGCAGGGAGCTCTTTCTCAGCCTCTCTGTGCTTCAGGGCAGGAGGTTAATTAGGTAGCAGGGTAATGAGGAGTCATTAAATCTGTCTGCACCGTGCTGTCAGCATAACGAGGGCAGCCCAGGAAGGTTAAAGCCGGGATTCTCCTTTTCCCTTTGCCTTCAATTAACCTTTCCATGTTTTTGCGACACTCCGGGCCCCAGAGATGGGGTCTGGGTGTTCTGGTAATTAGCAGAACACAGAAACAAACTTTTCTTTGAATCCACCGACAGGAGCCTCTTGGCTTCCAGCTTAAAATAAACAGGAGGACCCAAAGCTCCCTTTAAACACTGCCGCTGTCCCATCCAAGTTTGGGGTTTATTTGGAATTGTTATTCTGCTTTTGCTTCCCCCTCCTCAAGTGGGGCTCATCTCAGCCCCCCACCAGTGAGACCCCTTTCCTGGAGTGCCACAGCTGGGACAGAGTTCCCTAAAACTGGAGGGGAATTATCCCACCACCTTGGAAGTGCTGGTCAATCCAACTGCTAGAGTTGTGGGGTCTCCACAGGGAAATTCGGGGCCAGGAGATTCAGAGTTCCCACTAATTAGCAAGCAGGGTTCGGACCTTAATTTAGTACATAAAGATGCCCATGATAAATGTATCCCTGGGATATTCAGGGATAGCAGGCACATCCCAGGGAGGTTGGACATGAAGGCTCTGAGTAATCTGAGGAGGATTCTGGTCAGCCCAGTACTCCCGCTGTGGGTGAGATGATGGATAAAGTGGTTCCAGCCTGAACAGGATTGAGAATCAGCCCCTGGCTGCAGGATTCACTTCCCCTCCTGTCGGATTTTGCCTGACCTGGAGCAGAGAGCAGCTCCCTGTGGGATCTTCCCGCCTCCAAGGACTGCAGGCGGGTTCCCCCTCTGGAGCAAACTGCCCCAGGGCAGACAAACCTCGTGTCCAGGTTTGGCAAGCTGCACCTGCCGCAGGAAAAACATGGAATGTGAAGGCTTGTGGAGCAGCTGGGTGCAGCCTCTGGAGGCTGGGACATCTCCAGCCCAGTGGGGATAGGAAGGAGATGGAAAAATCCCTGCTGGAGGGTTTGGTAGAGCTGACAGTGGGTAGGGAGAGATTAGAAGCCTGCCAGGATTCCCTGGTGGAGGATTTCCTCCAGGTGAGGAAGAGCAGAGCTGACTGATGGGGAAGGACACAGAAGAGCCCAGAAAGCTCCAGGGGCTTTTCTCACTGTGCTGGAGTTCCTGGCTCAGTGCAGGAAGCATTTGCTCCTGCAGATCTTTATCAGAGCACCAAGACATCTCCTTCCACTTCCCTGCTCCCTGCTGGGGCTCCTTCCTTCCCTCATTTTGCCCTTCTGACTGGTGTGTGGTGAGGCTGTGGGGACATCCCAGCTCTCTGAATGAGGTCCTTCCTTCCAGGGCTGCCCCACGAGTGTTTTCAGGGTACCTTCATTGGTGGAGAGACAACTCAGCATGGAGGAACCTCCCACGCCTGCTGGGTGGCATCCCATGGCGGGGGGATGGAACCGGATGACCCTTAAGGTGCCTTCCAACCCAAACCATCCCGTGACATATTCAGCAGGTATCAGAGGGCATCAGCTCCTGCCCATGTGCTGCTTTCCCTTCCTAAATCCCAGAGGAGATCTGTGGGTGACAAATGAGGAGTCTCCACAAGGAAATCCTTGTCCTCATCCATCCATGGCAGCAGAACCGCCTTGCAGAGCTCCTGTGTGCAGGAGCCCACAAAGCTCCTCAGAAACCAACATTCAATAAGATGGGACATTGGGAGCATTTTTTATAACGAAACCCTCTAGAAAAAGCCCCATTTCCATTCCCTCTCTACCTCTCCTGTTTGATTATTGGAGCAGGGAGAGGTTTCCCAAACCCCTGTCCTTGACTCCCCATCCCGATGGGTTGGCCGTGGAGGGGTGGCAGTGTCCAGTCACATGTGGTGCTTGTGACCCAGCGGCTCTGCGGGGACGTGCGGCCCTCACAGAGGGCCCAGTGTCCCCTCACAGAGCCCCATTGAGGCCCCTCACATGGCCCAGTCAGCCCTAACACGCGTGACTGCCTTTGTCCCCGGGCCATCCGTGATTTACAAGGCAACTCCTCTTCTCCATAATTTTTTCTTCCCTCCATCAGTGTCCCTCCAGCTCCGCTCCAGCGGGATGAAAACCCCCTCTGAGCCCCTCTGTCCCCCATGTCACCTGACCCTCCCTGGGCTCTGGGAGTCAGCTCCACACTGTCCCCCCAGCACATCCCCTTCAGCAGACAATCCTGGAATATCCTGAGTTGGGAGGGACCCCGAAGATCATGGATCCAACTCCTGGCCCTGCCCAGACCCCCCAACACCCCCACCCTGTCCATCCCTGGCAGCGCTGCCCAAACGCTCCTGGAGCTCTGGCAGCCTCGGGGCCGTGCCCATTCCCTGGGGAGCCTGGGCAGTGCCAGCACCCTCGGGGGGAAGAGCCCTTCCCTGAGATCCAACCTAAACCTCCCAGACACAGCTCCAGCCCTTCCCAGGGTCCTGTCCCTGTCCCAGAGAGCAGAGATCAGAGCTGCCCCTCAGGAGGAGGCTCCAGACCCCAGTGAGGTCTGACCTCAGTTTCTTCTCCTCAAGTCACCTCAGCCACCGCTCATTTGGTTCCCTTCCATCCCTCACCATCTCTTCGGCCTCCTTTGGATGCTCTCCAACAGATTCCTGAAGAAGGATTTGCCCACTCCGGTTGGAATCCCCCTCCCCATCAGGAGTGGGACACACAGGATGGCTTGGGAAGCTTGGAGATTCATGGCATTAAATCCAGGACTGGAACTGCTGAGGGCATGAAGGTCTCCCTGGGGCACTGAGATGGGATGATTCCTGTGGATGGATGGATGGATGGATGGAGGGATGGAGGGATGGATGGAGGGATGGATGGAGGGATGGATGGAGGGATGGGTTTTTATTTGATGGTTCCTTTCTAAAGCCAGCTCTGCACATGTGCACTAAGTGGTCTTCCCACCTCTCCCTTCAGGATTCCCTGGAAGCAGCCACGGAATTAAAGATGGGACAATTCTTGTCTTCCTCAAACTTTTTTGGGGACACTGATCTCAACACCCAGTGCCTGACCCAGAGACAACTGTCCCAGGCTGTGGGGGGGCTGCCAACCTTCAGGGCTCTCACCACCAGTTAGGGACATCCCCTGGAACGATTCTAGTGCTCCTAAAGCATTTTCCATCCTTTGTTTAATTGTCTCTCCGGGGTGGCTCCAACTGGCAGAGCTCCAAAACTCAGCTGGTTCATTCCAAGCCTCCTCCACGTCCCTGTTGGAAGTGCCACTGCAAAACTCACCAAAAAGAGATTCAGATCATCTTTAGGCAGTGGGGACTCACAGGGACAGGGATTCCTCAGTTTTCTTGGATGGCATCCATGATTTCCTCTTCCCACAGGGCCCAGGCTCAGGGGTGAGTTTGAACTCAGCAGTGCCCAGCTGTGATTTTGCCACCACCTGTATTAAATTCTGTTTTTTCCTGGCTCATCCCTGTGCTGGCCACCAAGTTATGGAAGTGATCTGGCAAATCCCGGAGTGAGGGCAGCCTGGAGTTCCTTGCTGTGCCTTTGGGATCCTCCTTCCCCAGGGACAGCCAAAGCCCAGGCCACGGGAAAGACGGGTTCTCTCCCAGGTGCCAGGGAGGTGATCCCCACTGGTGTTTTCCTCTGCTTTCTCCTATTCCCAAACCATTTCTTCCACTTCCAATGAGGCATTTTCCACTTTCCCGTTCCCAGCTATCTCTGGTGAGCAGTGAGGGGGTGCCATGAGGTGAATTGGGGAATCTCAGCAGTCCTGCCCTGCCCAGAACTTTGAAGACTCTAAATTCCCCACAGTTTATCCAACCCTGTCTCCTGCTGTCTTTCCTCATTCCCATTTCCTGGAAGGGTCAATGGTACTTGAAGCTGTCAGTGGCTCTTGGAGGGGAGGCCGTTAATCTCTCTATAATTATCTGCAGTCATTCCAGGAGCAATAACTCATTTGTCCAGGCTTTTCTCAGAAGCTCGTTAAGCAGAAGGAGGGAATGGAAGGTGGGAGACACTGGGAAATGATCCAGGGGAGTTTTCTGGGCCCTGTGGCTGTGGGAGCTCCGGTGCTGGCGCTGTCCTGCCAAAGCCACCGAGGATCTGCCCCAGCTCATCAGTCCCTGGGAAGATCTGGAGATCTCCCCAGATCTTTGTGGGTTTCCCATGAAGTGTCTGGATCCACTCCAGTACCTTCAGTACTCGGATTTACTTAAATTCCAATTTTTTTAGGAGGTTAGGCTCTGAATTCAAATTATTCACAGGTCTGGAGCTGAACTATTTAAATGAAGTAGATCCCCCAAAATAAATGAAGATAATAAAGAGCATTGAGACATTAAAAACTCGAAATCCACTTCCATTTTCTATCAGTTAACAACAATATTTTTTGCATACATAGGTGTGTATAAGCAAAGGATTATTTTAAAATAATCCTAATTTTAATTAATTTTGTAATTAAAGGTTATAACAATTACACAGGGCAGGGGAGTTTGCTTAGCTCTAGGAAGGTCAGGTTTAAAGCCCACAATATCTAGGATTCAGTCAAAGAGCTGCTAAAGAGAAATTAATGTAATGATTACATCCCAGCTCTGCTGCCGTAGCCAGCAACCCACCTTTAATCAAGCTCATTAGCAAATGGCATCAGCGCTGCCAGTGGAGGGAGGCTGGCAGGAGATCTTCCCAAAGCACCTCGGGGAAATGCACCTTGGGACACATAAAAACCCCGGCAAAAATCCCATTTCTGTGTTCATAGACACTCCCATGTCCAGCCTGGCACCAGAGCTGCTGTGGAGCAACCTGTGGATCCCAAGGAAGCACAATTCCACACCCGGGAGAGCAGGGAGCTCCTCGGGAGCCCTGGCAGAGCTCTGGGTGAGGACGGACAATTCCACCAGCACTTTGGGGGGACTCTCTGTCACCTGAAGTCACCAACCACCCTGACAGCAGCAATCCCCACCTCGTGGCTGCAAACACCTGGGAGGCGCTTCCCCTCTGCCTCTGGAGAATCCTTGGGACTTGTGGGGTTCCTGGAGAAGCCAAGGAGGGAGCAGCCAGGGGGGATTGGGGTCTGCTCCCAGGGGACAAGGGACAGGATGAGAGTAAATGGCCTCAAGCTGTGCCAGGGGAGGTTTAGATTGGAAACTGGGGAAGATTCTTCACAAAAGGGGTTGTCCAGCCCAGGGCAGTGGTGGAATTCCGATCCCTAGAGGTGTTCAAAACCACATGGATGTGGCACTTGGGGACGAGTTTTAGTGGTGCTCATGGTGCTGGTTGATGATCAGAAAGGTCTTTTCCACTCTTAACAACTCAGAGATTCCATGATTTTAAGGCCTCTTCCCCCTAAGGCCGGGATCAACATCCTCCCGTCGTGCTGGTTTCGACATCTTTGGAACTCGGAGATGTCCTCAGTTCCTGTGACTTCCCTAAAGGCTCCTGCACCCCCAGGGACACAGCGACCCCAGCCTCTGATGTTTTGCCATCGGGGCCATCTGAAGACAACAAGAGGCTCATCAATTTATCCGATGTCCAGCAGGAACCCCAGGCACGGCCCCACCCCGAGCCGTGACACCGGGACAGAACGTGCGACCTCCAGGGAGCAGCAGCTGGCCCCTGTCCCTCCCGCTGGCCCGGAGCTCCCCGTGCCGCCGAGGCGGGGCTGCAGACGCCCCGTACCCCTCC
This sequence comes from Daphoenositta chrysoptera, assembly GCA_013397915.1. Lineage (NCBI taxonomy): Eukaryota > Metazoa > Chordata > Aves > Passeriformes > Daphoenositta > Daphoenositta chrysoptera. The sequence continues at coordinate 213,133 of VZRO01007575.1, forward strand.
AAACAACTCCAAACAACTCGACTTCACTCGGCCCCGGCTGATAAGAAAGTTATGAGCAAAAAAACTTCAAGCGCGGGGTCAGCGCGGGCTCGTGGGAACAGCAGGGATCTGGCTCCGCTCCCCGAGGCATCTCCTCCTCCAGGCAAGGGACAGTCCCGTGTGCCCGAACAATCCCGCTCCTCCATCCCGGCCGGAGAGAGGGGATGTGGCAGCAGACACTGAAATTATCCCCATTTCCCAGCTCTTTGCACAGGAGAACGTTCATGGTTTGGGGGGATCCAGCCTGGAATTGCTGGAGGTTTCACAGTGTGGGATGCAGAGAGTTTACCTGGAATTCCTCTTGGGCTGACACGGGGCAGGGCGGGGATCAGGGACAGCAGTATGGGAGGAGTGGGGGTTTTCATCCCACTGCCTCCAAGCTTTCCCAAGCCAGTCGGACCTTTCTCACCCGAAGGGCATCTCTGAGACTTCAGACTCAGTTCTCCATGAGAAAGAAAAGGAGCAGAGTGCAGGATATCAGCTGGCACCACTGCTGGCTCTCTTCACTCTTCATTGCTGCACTGCTGGGTTGCTCCAGGAGTTAAACCCGGGGAATATCAGCCTGGAGGGGGGAAAGGAGAAGGGGAAGCTCAGAGATCAGAGCTTGATGTGAGTGAAAGTATTCACAGCAGAAAAGCACCACTGGAAAGATGCCAGAGCTGTTCTCCAGCACTCCAGACCCCTCTGGCATAAGAGGCAGGGCGAAAGGAGTGCTGGCAGAAGGATTTAAGGAATATGACCAGAAATGCAGGCACAATCTTCTATTTATTTATTTTAGGTGATGCCAGTGGAGGTGTCAGGCTGGGAGGCAGCTTCGGAGCATTCCACATCAGCATTCCCAGTGCCCCAGAACTAAACCCAAGCTTTCCCAGAGGATGCCTGAACAGAAATACACCCAGAACTTCAGGCAGAGGACACCAGGCCTCCCAAAAGCAGCAGGATTTACCAGCTGACAACCCTGGAAAAACATCTTCCCGAAGGATTTGTCCCTGCAGGTCCCCAGCAGTCGCTTCTCCATAATGTTTTACCTGTTTGAATTCCTGAGGGGCCGTCGCCAAGTTTTCCCATCCAGGTCCCAGAGGAAAGGCTCCATATGTGATGCCCCCAGGAATATTCCCTCCATTCCTGCTTTCCCACAGCATTTCCCTGCATTTGGGATGACACAGACTCACACCTGCAGACCAGGACTCCTCCAGCTGAACTGAAACGGGGTCTGGGGGTTCAGGGCCATAAATGCCAATTAGTTCCCTAATTAGTGCCATAATTAGGCCAATTAGTGGGGGGCCTGGGAGGCACCTCCTGGGCACATCCCAGCTGCATTCCCTCTGCCACGGGGTGAGCACCCAGATGTTGGGGGGGGTACGGTGAACCTCCCAAATATTCTTCCAGCTGTTTGTCTGTTCCGTGACCACACCTGTAAATGGGATTCCTCTCAATCCCCACCCCCCAAACCGGAGCCCAGCTGAGCCTTGTGGGGCAGTCCCACACTTGTCCCCCTGCAGCTTAAACCCCGTGGCTCCTGGGAGCAGCAGCGATTTTCCATCACCAATCCTTGTCTGGCAAAGCTGTTCCAGTGGCTTGGCCTACAAATCCATCAGCATGTTCCCACAGCTGGCCAGGCCATGAGGGATGGTCGCCCTGAGCTGTGGCTCTCCCCGGACCTCAGGGGTCTCTGGGCTCCCCTGGAAGCTGCTTTCCTGCTGTGACACAAATCACGGGATTTGGCATCACTTTGGGGTTTCATTCTCATCGTTGAAGCGACTCAACACCAGCCTTGGGCCCGAATGTGTGTCAGGGCCACTCTGGCTGGACAAGGCTGGGTTTTCCTGGGGGTCTCCGAGGGATTGGAGCCATCCTTTGTCTCTGACAGAACAGAGGGGGCCATTCATGCCCTGTCCCGTGCAAGAACGTGACTGGCCCAGAATAGGCTGCAGGACCGCCCCCCCCCCCCCCCAAGGGTCGGGAAGGGGGGCCCTGCACGCCCCAAAGTCCTCTGTTTTGGGAAGAGAGCCAAGGAAAAGCTGCAGCCCCTCCCGGAGGCCAAAGGGTTAAAGGGTGGTTAAATCCATGCTGTGGATTCTGCCCTGGGCAGAGGAGCCCTTTGAGGGGCTGCTTCCTGCTCTGCCTGGAGGTGGACTGAGCAGAGGGGACAGGGCTGGGTCACCTCCTGGGGCCCTTCGAAGCCTCCAGACAGCAATGGACTTGTTTGGTCCCACCCTGAGCCAGAGCAAAGGCCCAGCCCCTGAGTCCCAGGAATGCACCAAAGGGCAGAAATGATCCACTGAGCTCCAGAGTCAGCTCTGGGACACAGATTTCAACATGGAGACACCTCTGAGTGTCACTGGCCAAAAAGGGAGCACCAGCTGAGTGCTCCGAGCAAGGCCGGGGATGGGCTGTGTCCCTCCAGCCCAGCCCACCAAACCTGGATCTACCTCCATGTCCTGCCCACCAAACCTGGCTTTTCCTATGTGTCCTTCCCACCAAACCTGGCTTTTCCTGCGTGTCCTTCCCACCAAACCTGGCTTTTCCTGCGTGTCCTTCCCCAGAGGCTCCTGTGGGCTGCACACACCAAAGTGATTTGGGCAAGGATGACTGAGCTGGAGAACAGAAAGCAAAATATCTGAGCCTAAAACCTATCCAAAAAGAAGGAGAAATGTGATCCCCAGGACTTCATAAAAATCCTTCTGCTCCAAGAAAAGCATAAAGTGACAGGTCCGAATAAAATATTCAGCTTTAAAATGAGAACAACAAAATCAGCTCCCTCAGCACTTGGGCTGGTTCTGGCACCTTGGTTGGAGGAAGGAGCTGGGGCCGTGTCTGTCCCTGCGTGATCCCATCCCGACCTACAGAGCGGGGCCAAGGCTGGGAAAGCATGGAGAGACGGGAGGGTGGCAGGTCCCTGAGATCCCTCCACTTCGGGATGAAGAGGGAAGAGTCTGAATGAGGTTTTGTTCTCCGCTCGGCTCAGATCAACAAGGGCAAGAGTAAATAAAGACGTAATCTTCCATGGACTGTCCACAGCTCTAATTCACCAAATCTTCACGGAATCATGGACACGACTCCGTGGAGAGACACAGATTTTCTGCTTTCACACAGAGAAGGAAGAAAGCACCCAAACAACCACTGCAGATGATTTCTACCCTATTTACCAACCTTGACCACCGACAAAAGCCCGGCTGACCCAGTTCTCATCAGCAACTTTGAACAAATCTTGAGAGGACTCTGTCACTCATGGAGCAGACGGTACCACCCCCCGTCCAGCTTTATTTGTTTATTATTTTCACTCCTTCCCAGAGCTATCCCGTGTTCCTCCTGCTTCTCCCTCCTCCATCCCCATCCCACCCTCAGCCATTGGTCGCAGGGGCTGTGCTGGGGGAGCCCTGGGGTGTTCTATAAAACCTCCCACTGCGGGAGGCGCGGGAGGAAGGAGCATTCCCCGCAGCACCAGCCCCCACACAAAGCCAAGCCCAGGATCCAAAGCTCTGCAGATCTCCCAGGACATGCCCAGCGTCCCGGAGCCGTGAGGGGGAAGGAACAGCTCCCAGGAGCGCCCAGATTCCATGGTCACCAGGAAGGTAACGACCCCAGTGGAAAGCTTTGCTGTTCCGTGCGTTGATCTGCAAACGAAGCGACTTCTGGTGTCAGGGTGAGTTTGTGCAGGGTTTACAGCCCCCTCGGGGGAAGGCTTTGAAGGGACCACAGTGCCTGGACAAGGTCCGGGATGTGGGCAGGGAGAGGAGAAATCCAGCACAGCTCTGGTGGAAACTCCTTCTGCTCCTGGAGCAGGCTGGGCTCGGGGCAGGGAGAAGAGGGATATGCTGCTGCCACCTCTCTCCCTCCTCTCCTCCATCTGCAGAAATTTTGCTGCAATATTTATCCACAGAAAAGCTGTGTTTGGTGTCTGGGGAGGTGAGTGTGGCAAGGTGGAGCTGCTCTGGGAGGGAGAGGAGGAGGTGGAGGATGGAGGAAGAGGCTGCCGGAGGTGAGGATTCTGCCCTGGGCTCTCCTGGGCTCCCAGGGAAGACGGATCCCAAACCCACACATGGCACCTCTCGGGCAGGATCAGGCTCTGTAGGGTTGTGGTGACAGTTTCCAGCCGTGTTTTCTCTCTGGGAATCACCCCCCGATGTCCATGTCAGGATTCCAGTGGGTTCAGCTGCGATTTGGGCTGGGCACAGTTAAAATCCCCGCTGGGGTGGGTGAGAGCAATTCTTTCACAGCAGCAGCTCGACCAGGCAGGTGGGATGGGGACAGTCCCTCCAGGCACAGAGTTACCTCCCTGAAGGATCAGCAACACGAGCAGAGCTCAGAGGATTTGGGGTTAAGCCATGCTGGGATTGGTTTCTCATCTGAACAAGTTCTTGATGCTCCCGTGCCTCAGTTTCCCTCAGCTGAGGAAGGGCTGTGCTTCCAAGCACTCCAAGATGGGAAGAGCAAGGAGTAAACAGGCAGTCGGACAGAAGAATATTGTGTTTCTCTTTGCCTGAATTTCGGATTTAGTAAAAGACTGGATGAAGTTTAAGGCGAGATGGGGAGAAGGTGTTTTCCTTCTCCGGTGCTTCGCAGCTGCGCCGCGGAGGGGCCGGGCAGGAGCCGTGTCCTGTGATACTCCCTCACATGAGCTCCCCTGCCAAGCCCCAGGGCTTTTATCCTTCTGCGTTTGCCTTTACCAGAGCTCCGAGGTCAGGCTGGGCAGACGAAACAGCCCAGGGCCGTGGGGAGCTCTGGGCACGAGTGCCAGGGGTGCTCCGGCACCCTCCGCCAGTGCCACCGCTGTCCTCCAGCCACAGCTGGTCCCCGGGAGCCCGCAGGGACCCGGGGCAGGAATTCTGAGCTGGCTCTGCCCTCTCCTGAGAGCGGCAGTCCCGTGGGCACGGCGGGGAGGAGAGGTCAGGAGACCCCGGGGGACACCTGTCCTGCTCTGGCTGTTGGGGACAAGGCAGCTGGGGAGTTCAGCAAGGCTGAAATCCCCGGATGGTTCAGAGCAGGGGTTTGTATCCAGGTTTGTCATCCTTTGGGGTATTTATCCACTTCCTTTTCTCCCCCTTCCCAGCCCAGCCCAGGCACTTGCACAAAGCCTGAGCCCCGGCGGAGGCAGCGCTGTGTCCGCAGGAGCTGTGGTGGGAACTGGGGGCTCCTGGCTGGCCTGGCCACCTCTCCCCAGGGTGGGCGCGGTGCTGGGCCCGGCTTTCCCCGTGCCACGGGCAGGGAGAACCCTGCCACCGCCTGGGAGTGCCGTGGCTGGATGGTCCTGGGATCAGATCCCGGGATCCAGCGGGTTTGGGGTCAGATCCCAGCTCTGCCTGGAGGAGTCAGAGCAGAGCTCGAGTCCCCCCTCTCATCCCGATCAGGCTCCCAGATCCCTGCCTCGCTTGTTCCTCTGGAGCGGGGAAACCCCCGGGACCCTCAAAAAGGCTCCAGTTCCCAGTCCAGCCGCAGCAATTCCTTCTTCCTTCAGGGCTGGGAAGTTTCACAGTTTGACAAAAGTGTTCCTCATGCACTCCAGCCAGATTTATCCCTGTCTGAGGCACAGACTGGAGTTCGCTGTCCTCTCCCACTCCTTCCCTGGGCTCATTTCCAAGCCTGGATTCTCCGGAAACCCCTTCCTCAAACCCAGGATGGTGCCACCGCCACCATCAGCCTCCTCCTGTGGTTATGGAGCAGCCACCGGACTCTTCCTGCCGTCAGAGCCGAGCAAAGCAAACCCACCCGGAGATATTTATTGGTGCCCCAGCCTTGGAGAGCTTTTCCCGTGCCAGCAGCCAGGGCTGGAAAGAGCCCAGGGAGATTTATACCCCTGAGCACAGAGCTGAGTGGGCACAGGGCGTGTGGGAAGTAAGAGGTTCAGTTAATGGGGATGGGGAAGGAGGGGCTGAGCTGCTGCACATAAATCTGGGTGAGATGTCAGGTATCAATATGGCATCGCTGGAAAAATCCCTGCGGTGTTTTCCCATCCCAGCAGGACTGTGCTGGGTGTTCCCTTTGCAGGCCCAGCCCGTGGGGTCAGCTGGGGAGGGGGATGTTGGTGCAGCTCCAGTTTCCCCATGGAATGAACTGGAAAAGCCCTGCTGGTTCTGTGACCCTGAGGTGGGACTGCAGAACTGCCCAGATGTGCCCCAAAACTGCAACCTCAATCTGCCAAGAACTAAATTAGCCAAAAGTAAACCCTACAAGTCCCTGACAGGAGGGGGCAGCCAGGGGGGTCGGGCTCTGCTCCCAGGGAAAAGGGACAGGAGGAGAGGGAACGGCCTCAGGCTGGGCCAGGGCAGGCTCAGGGTGGACATCAGCAGGAATTTCTCCATGGAAAGGGTGCTCAGGGATTGGAACTGCCCAGGGAGGTTTGGAGTGCCCATCCCTGGAGGTGTCCGAGGAACGCCTGGAGGTGGCACTCAGTGCTCTGGGCTGGGGACAAGGTGGGGTTTGGGCACAGCTTGGATTTGATGATCCCGGAGGGCTTTTCCAGTGTTAATGATTCTGGGATTCTGGGAGTCTAAGTGAGGAGTGGGATGGGCAGAGGAGGAAATTGGGATTGGCCACAGGAGCAGGAGGTGCAGTCACTGTCCTGCACTCAGTGAGCACAGGCAGGTGCCCTCAGCCGCTGCAGGGCTGTGTCAGAGGCACCAGGGACGGTCTGTTCTCCTTCCAGTTTGTTCTCGTGAACTGTTTAAATTTAGCAGCACAAACCCCACCCTCAGGGTCAGCAGCTCTGACCTGGCGGGATCTGATCTGGCATCGTTTGTGTGTGCTGGGATGATGGAGCTCTCCAGCAACTCATGAATAGAATTGAATCATAAAACAGAATATCCCACGTTGGAAGGGACCCTCAGGGACCATCCAGCCCAGCTCCTGGCCCTGCACAGACACCCCAACACCCCCACCCTGTCCATCCCTGGCAGTGGGATGGCACCCCCACCCCCCCATCCCTCGGGGCCGTGCCCATTCCCTGGGGAGCCTGGGCAGTGCCCAGCACCTCTGGGGGAAGAACCTTTCCCTGAGATCCAACCCAAACCTCCCAGACACAGCTCCAGCCGTTCCCTGGGTCCTGTCCCTGTCCCAGGGAGCAGAGATGGGAGCTGCCTCTTGTGAGGAGGTTCCAGACCCCAGTGAGGTCTGACCTCAGTCTCCTCCTCTCCAGGCTGAACAAACCAACTTTTCTTCTCTCCCTGGTCCCATCCCTCCTTCCTCTGCTATACAATGTCTCTACCTGGTCCCTTTCTCCACTGGCAGATCCCTGCAAGGCCCCAAGGCCATTCCACAAGCATCATGAGGACTCCTGCCCCCCTCTTTGCCGTCCGCTCCTCAGCAGGACCAATCCCAGCTCCCACCGCTCTGGCCATTGTCCTGAGCTGCCTCTTCTCGGGGACACACAGCCAGACCCCGCAGGCGCTCCAGGAGAGCACCGTGCCCCTCGAGGTGCTCAGCCAGGAGCAGGCCTACAGCCTGGTCCAGCCCGGCCTCCTCCGGGGCGTCCCGGTGTCCAACCTCTCGGAGAGCAGCCCTGGGAGCGGCCCCTCGGAGCCGCCGCTGCTGCCCGTGTGCGCCAAGCCCGCAGACATCCGCCACGTCTTCAAGTACATCAACACCATCGTGTCCTGCACCATCTTCGTCGTGGGCATCATCGGCAACTCCACGCTGCTGCGCATCATCTACAAGAACAAGTGCATGAGGAACGGCCCCAACGTCCTCATCGCCAGCCTGGCCCTGGGGGACCTGCTCTACATCCTCATCGCGCTGCCCATCAATGTCTACAAGGTGGGGTCCCCGTGGCACGGCTGGGGTGGGGCTGCTCCCACCTCGGCACCCTGGGAGGAGCTCTTGGATGAGCTGTGGCTGCCCCTGGATCCCTGGCAGTGTCCCAGGCCAGGTTGGACAGGCCTTGGAGCAGCCTGGGACAGTGGAAGGTGTCCCTGCCTGTGGCAGGGGTAGCACTGGATGGGCTTTATGGTCCCTCTGAAACCGTTCTGGGCTTCCATGGTTTGTGTTGCTGCTGAGGCTGAAGGAAAGAGCTGGAAAGGGGAGTTGGTCCTGGGGTAACCTCAGGGAGGGCCCCAGGGGTCAGGGGGACAGAAGGGTTGTGAACACAGGCTCATTGTCCTCCTCATGAATGAGTGGCCTGGATCTCTCCAGCTTTCAGGACATGTTGTCACCACCTCTGCTTGTCCCAGCTGAGCATAGGGCTGCAGAGCCTGGGCCCTGTAAGGAAAGTGAATGTCCTTGGGGGTCAGAGTCTGGAAAAGGCTCAGGACACACAGCTTTGGGGCTGTCCAGGCTGGATTTTGGCTGTGTCAGAGCATGACTTTCATTCTCCCTTTGAAAACATCCCAAAGTAGCCCAGTGTGGAGTTTAGGACTCAGATCCATTCCAAACCCCCCAGGGCCTGGACCCAGGGCCAAGTGTCTGGACCATCCTTCATCTCTGTGTCAGGCAAACCAAAGTTTCCCAGTGCCACCAAACCATGGGAGAGCACCCGTGGCACATTCCCAGTGGTGGGAACCTCAGGGAGCTCCCCCTGCTCTCTGCGGGCTCCCCACACCCCATGGGTGACCCCCTGCTATCACAGGGAGCTGGAAGCACGTTCCCAAAGCAGCCTGTGGTTCCTCCCCAGCTCCTGGCCAAGGACTGGCCCTTCGGAGTGCAGGTCTGCAAGCTGGTGCCCTTCATCCAGAAAGCCTCGGTGGGCATCACGGTGCTCAGCCTCTGTGCCCTCAGCATCGACAGGTGAGACACAACAGCCACGCCTGCCCTGCCCAGCCCGGCCCCATCCCTTCGCTGCCACTGAAGGCAGAACCAGGAGCTCCTTCCCAGGCCAGTGCCAAGATGGGGACAGGCTGCTCTCGTGTGGAGCTTAAATCCAGCAGGAACTCTCTGGTGACAGAGCTGAAATCCTGCTGGGAAAGGCTGATCATGGTGCGGGTGGGGTGGTGGGAAGGGTGGCAAGGCTGGCCAAGGACAGCCCCCATCCCATCCATCCATCCAGCCCCTCCTTCCCGTTCCACTCAAGAAGGTCCAGCGGCGGAGGAGGAAGGTGTGAGCGAAAGGACCTCTGGGGACGCTAATCTGCCCCTTCTCCTCCCCTCCCTGGTTGCTCTGCTCCTGTCCCATTCCCACCCTCGGGCAGGTACCGGGCAGTGGCGTCCTGGAGCCGGATCCAGGGCATCGGGATCCCCATGTGGAAGGCTGTGGAGGTGCTGCTGATCTGGGCAGTGGCCATCGTGCTGGCAGTGCCCGAGGCCATCGCCTTCGACATGGTGGAGCTGAGCTACTGGGAGCAGCACCTGTGGGTGTGCATGCTGGCCTCGGAGCAGAAATCCCGCTTCATGAGGGTATGTGTGCATCCCAGTCCTGTTCCATGAGGGTATTTGTGCATCCCAGTCCTGTTCCACGAGGGTATGTTTGTATCCCAATACCAATCTCAGTCCAAATCCCAATCCCAATCCCCCTTCATAAGGGTATGTGTGCATCCCAATCCAAATCCCAGTCCTATTCCATGAGAGTATGTGTGCATCCCAATCTCAATCTCAATCCCAATCCCAATCCCAATCCCAATCCCAATCCCAATCCCAGTCCCAATCCCAGTCCAAATCCCAATCCCAGTCCCAATCCCCCTTCCTGAGGGTACATGTCCTTCCCAGTCCCACTCCATGCGGGTACATGCACATCCCACCCCACAGCCATGCAGGGAACAGGGATCCCAGCAGCCAGGGGATCATCGCCGCTTGGTTGCAGGGATAAATCCTTCTGGAGAGGGCTCTAGCCCTGGGAGAGCAGAGCCAGGCCGAGCCCAGCAATGCGGCGACGCGGGGCGGAGCCGTGCTGCACGTGGGGCCAGAGAGCAGGAAACTCCGCCATGCTCCACCGCCCACCTCAGGTCATGAGACATCTCAGGAGGCTTCGGAACCTCCCACGCTGTCCCAGCAGGCCAAAGAGCGTCACCTTTTACTGGGGTCTCAATTTTCATTGTGAGCAAGGGAGTGAAGACCCCTATCCATCAGGATTATCCCTCTGTGCCAAACCAATGAGCTCCTCCAAGAGTGATGACGGGACAGAGGTTCCATGGGCACAGTGGTGCTTGGGCAAAGGTTGAACTGGGGGGTCTTGGAGGTCTTTTCCAGCCTTGATGGTTCCATGATTGTATAATTCTATAATTTTATAATTCTCTATAAACCATCTTTTACATGGTTAGGTCAGAGCCGTGCACCGGCCTTGGGAGAGGACAATCCCCAGAGCTCTTAGGGCAGGAATGTCACACTGCCACACATCCCGAGTGTCTGTACAGGCAGCACCAGTCCCAGTTCATGCCCTGGTTCTCCCTCCTTTCCCCATTTCCAGCTCTCTCCCTTTCCCTGCAGTTCTACCGGGATGTGAAGGACTGGTGGCTTTTTGGCTTCTATTTCTGCCTGCCCTTGGTGTGCACAGGCATCTTCTACACCCTCATGTCCTGTGAGATGCTGAGCAAGAGGAACGGGATGAGGATCGCTCTGAATGACCACATGAAACGGGTGAGAGAACCAGGGAGGAATCCTGGGATTCCCAAAGAGGAGGGAGAGCTGTTGGAGGGGGTCACTCCCATCCCCGTGAAGGACAGGAAGAGCTGGCAAAGCCTCACAGTAGATCTTGGTACGTCAGTGCAGGGATTAAACCAGGGCGAAGGGCCTTCAGCTCCCTGATCTCCAGCCTTGGAGATAACCCCAAACCCTTCTGGCCACGGCCCAGCTTCATTAAAGCTCTCCTGGTCATTTATGTCCACCCACACCACACTGGACCAAAGGCTGGATGTACCAAATCCCAGACAAGGGGCGCAGGAAGAGTTCACTGTCCTCTCCCACACTTTAGGAATGATCCCTGAGGGACACCAGCCAGCTGTCACCATAACAGTGCAAGGGGTGGACGGAGGAGAGCCCGTGTCCCAGGGAACACCATCCCAGCAGAGCCATCAGCAGCAACGGTGGGGAGGGGTCTGGCCCAAGTGGAGCTGCTGCTGCCCTGCCCCTCTCTGCAGCCTGGACCCGATGATGCAGGGTTCCAGGAGCAACCTTTGCTGGTGGAACGAGACGAGCTTTGAGGTCCCTTCCAACCCAAACCATTCTGTGATTCCGTGATTCCATGATTCCACAATCTGGGACCTGCTCCCCAGTGCTCATCTTCCCCCTCCCCCTGTCTGGCAGCGCCGGGAGGTGGCCAAGACCGTGTTCTGCCTGGTGGTGATCTTCGCGCTCTGCTGGCTGCCCCTGCACCTCAGCCGCATCCTCAAGAAGACCATCTACGACCAGACGGACCCCAACCGCTGCGAGCTGCTCAGGTAGAGCCCCCACAGGTGACACCGGGCTGGGAGCCCCAGTGGGACCGGCGCAGGCTCTGCTGGGCTCAGAGCAGCCTGGCGGAGTTGCCTTCCACCTCCTGCTTTCAGCAATTCCTTGTCCAGATGGCACCGCCCTCCTGACGGGCACAGAGAGGGTGGGGGACGTGAGAAGGGTTAAAGTTTGGAATGTCTCTGTGAAGCTGGGGTTCAGGAAGTCTGCTGGGCACAGGGACATTCCCAGCAGGGCCGAGGGCTCCACACTTTGTGCCCAAATCCCTCCCCTTCCACCCATCAGCCAAAATCCAGCCCAGGCCAGGGGCTGCTGCTGTGCTGGGGTTTGGGAAGATGGGGAGCACCAGGAGAAATCAGAGCTCGTGTTCCTGGCTTCCTCAGGGAATGCTCCTCACAAGGAAAAGTGGTTTTTCTTAGGGAAGGACGGATTTGTGCTCAGCTCTGTTCTCAGTCACTGCTCCTCCACGGAAGCTGGATCCCAGGCCAGGCAGTTTGGAAATTCCCTCTGTTCTCCATGAGCTTCTCACACATCTGTTCTCTCCCTTCCCACCTCAGTTTCCTCCTGGTGATGGATTATTTTGGGATCAACATGGCCTCCCTCAACTCCTGCATCAACCCCGTGGCTCTGTACTTCGTCAGCCGGAAATTCAAAAACTGCTTCCAGGTAGGAATGACCCCTCCAGAGCTCCTGTGGTCACCAGGCCCAGACACCAGGCCCAGGGGCACAAACTGATCTTATTCCTCATCCCAAATTTCCCCCCTGTCAGGTACCTCTCTTCTCCAAGTACACCAGAGCTCAGTGTCCTGCTAGGGGGAGGCTTTTGCCAGAGCAGGATTTAGGACAAACCAAAATTTCCCTGTCGTTCTGGAAAGGGAACATCCCCACAAACCGTCAGACCAGGGGCTGAGGCTGCTCCAAACTTTGAGCCCAAGGTGTTGGGAGATAATTTTCAGTAGTGAAGCCCTTGAGAAAGAAAGGGAAGGAGATGGGATGGGACGGGACGGGACGGGACGGGATGGGATGGGATGGGATGGGATGGCAGTTGAGCCCAGCTAAGCATCCCCTGTATTTTTTGTCCCCCAATGATGAGAACACACAACTACAAAAAATGCCCCAAATTTTGGTATCCTCATTTCCCATCCTCACAGCCTGGAACACCCGCTCCCAGCAGAGCTGCAGGACAGGAAGGCTCGGCAATTCCCAGCCTGGCACTGTGCAGGGACAGCTGCCAGCATGAATACGGGAACATTTCCTCCTCTCTTCCCATACCCCACACATGTGACCTCTCCCCCTTGTGTCTCCCCAGTCCTGCCTGTGCTGCTGGTGCCAGCGGCCGGCCCTGAGCATCACCCCCACGGATGAGAAGGGATCTGTCGGGAAGTGGAAAGCCACGGGGCAGGAGCTGGGGCTGGACCGGAGCAGCTCCCGCCTGAGCAACAAGTACAGCTCTTCCTAAATCCCTGTCACTGCGGAGCTGTGGCACGGGGCCAGGACAGCAGGACCCCTCCGATCCTCCCCCAGGCTTTTCCTGGCTGGGCCTGAACCAGCTTTGCCCTCGTGTCCTAACCCACCTGGAAGGAGCTGGAGCATTTCCCTGGGCCCAGCTCCAAACCCAGCCCCTGCCTCTGCAGGAGAGGGAAGGGGATTCAGATCCTCACAGGATTCTTCACTTCCTTGCAGGAAAACCAAGGAACTTCTGGCCATTTGCTTCGGGGTGGAATGTGGGGCGGGGGGATGTGTGTGGGAAGGGAAGGAAGGCTGGTGTGGTCACTCTGAGGTGGACGTGGGATGGAGGAGAGGGAGAGCGACAATTCCCAGCCGTAAGAGCCAACCAAAGCTTGGATAAACCCCTGTGAGGGACAGAGGTGTCCTCGTGGTCACATGGAGGTGGGAGAGGCAGTGGAGAAGGTCCAGTCTCAGCTGGAAGAGCCACTAGATCCTACCAAAATATGGGAAAGAGCTTCCTCGGATTTATTATTGGCAATAACGGATCCTCCAGGTGATTTTCCAGCAATTTTCAAGGCCAGGTTGGACAAAGCTTGGAGCAACCTGGGATAGTGGAAGGTGTCCCTGTCCATGGTGGGGGTGGAATGAGAGGGAGTGAAGGTCCCTCCCAACCCAAACCAGTCTGTGATTCCAATCCATGTGATTCCATGTGAGTGTGAATCCATGTGGTTCCATTCTAACAATCATACTCACCAAAACTCTCAGAAAAACTATAGAAAAAAGTTGTATTTACCAAGTTTTTGATGATTTTTTGTTGGTTTTCCCACATCTCTCTTTTCCCTCTCTCTTCCTTCTTTCCCCCTTCTACCTTGTCATGGAAAAAAATGGAGAGAGGAAAAGGGGAGAAGAGACAAGACCTACAATTAATACACTTTCCAGGTGTTGGGGTGGATTTTTTAGCTTAACTTTCACTGAAATGTAAATGTTTTGCAAATAAATCATAAAGACAAGTGGGTTTCAAGGAAAACAGAGACTGAGAAATATCAAGACCAGCCCATTTTCCATGAATTTCCCAATCTGTGGAGCAATCTGTGTCCATGTTCTATGGCCTTCCATCCCTGTGCTGAGCAGGACACAGTGTCAGCTCTGCAGCATCTGAATTAATAAACTTTATTATTAAAGAAAATACATTTTGCATCAAAGTCATAAAAAAACAACAAAAAACCCCTCGCTTGGACACAGGGAATTCAACACACAGAGGTTACACATTCACGGACATCCCACAGGCTACTGCATCTCCTCCTCCTTCCGTGCCCTGAACTCCTTCATGCTCCTCTGAAACAAGAGCAAAGGACAACGTCACCAACATGTCCCTGGTGGAGCACAGAGCCACCACTCTGCTGTGCTGGGACTCCTCTACCCGGAGCCTGGGAAGGCTGGGAAGCTCTGACAGAGCTCCAGGTGCTTTTGGAAGTGACTGGGGGAAAGGGAGCCAGGCCATGCCTTGGGTCAGGCAGAGCCTGGCCCAAAAAACTCCCAGGTTTTCCTGCCAAAGGTGTCTCCAACACAGGCTCAGCCTCCCCCTCTGGGATCAAGGGACAGAACAGACCCTGAGCTCCCCAGGAATGGTCCAAGGGACAGAACAGACCCTGAGCTCCCCAGGAATGTCTCACCTCAAAGGTGTTGAGCACGTGTTGGCAAACTCCCATCAGGTCGTTCAGCCCTTTCCGGAATGGCTCCACAGCAGGAAGGGCCCCTTCGGGAAGAGGTGGGAAAAGATGATTAGGGACATGGGAGGTGGCTTCCCTGGGGCGGTCCTTACCTCCCCAGGGGTGTGCACTCTCCCCAGCCCCACAGCTTGCTGCTGGAGCAGAATTCTGGGAGCAGCCTGTGAGGCTCAGCACTGCAGTGCCTGGCAGAGGGCAGGGGAAAGGGCTTTTCTTTATTTAATGGGCTCCTGGTGGGAAGCTGGGACGAGCAGGGGGAATTTCATGAGAACAGGGCCCCAGACATGGAGGGACAGCCCCAGCCTCACCTCTGGTCTGGATCCTGAAATTGATCTTGCTTTCCGAGGGATGTGTGATGCAGTAGCCACAGAACTCCACATCAGGGCTGCAGCAGGGCAGAGAGGAGAGGGAGCAGTGAAACCCAGGCCAGTCCACGGCAAATCCCGGGGAAGTCAGAGGCTCGGGGCACCCCAGACCCACTGGGGCTCTGGATGTTTCCAGAATGACTGAGGGGATGACATGCTGAGGGGAAACTCCCTGTGTGACCTCATTCCCTCACTCCCATCTCTCCTGAGCTGAGCTGGAGCTCTGCAGGGCAAAGACACGGCTGGCACTGTGCTGGCACCACAGCAGAGCAGTGCCAGCCCTGCAGGTCCAAACACAGCATCCTGGATGCTTGGGATTCTCCCTGTAACCCAACCTGCTGCTGCTCTGCTGGCAGGAAGAGGCTGAGTGGTGCAGGGCACTGGAGGAGCTCCCAAGGTGTTGCAGGGCCTCTCCCTCCAGCGGGGCTGGGTGCTGGAGCTTTGGCCCCCAGCAGAAAGAGCCCCTTCCTGGCCAGCAGCTTTTTTTGTTTTGTCACAGAGATTTATCAGAGGGATCTTAAAGCTCATCCAGTCCCACCTCTGCCATGGGCAGGGACACCTTCCACTATCCCAGGTTGCTCCAAGCCCCACCCAGCCTGGCCTGGGACACTGCCAGGGATGGGAGATCCACAGCCCCTCTGGGCACCAAGTGGAGTCCATGACCCAGTTACTCCCCCAGCAGCTCAGGAGGGACTGAAAGCCCTAGGCTGAGCTTAACGGGGGCTCCTGGGCAGGAAAGGGTGTGGGTGGAGGCTCAGGAGAGGCTGGTCAGGCCCTTTAAGGGCTGTTAGTGCTCTCAGGGTCCTGACACAGCACAAGGAAAAGGAGCAGCAGGTGGGAGCAGGGCTCCATGTCTGACACAAAGGCTCGAAGGGTGTGCACAGAGGGGATTTGGGATCGTTTCCCCCATCCCAGCGACAGCTGAGGTGTGGATCAGGAAGGAGAAGGCGAGAGCAGGGCACGGAGGTCCCTCAGAGGCCACACTCACTTCTTCATGACCATGTAGCGCAGGGAGTTGCCCAGGGTGTGATCCTCGTCGTGCAGCACGAACGTGACACAGTTCCCGTCCGTCCCATCTGCCTGGATCTGTCACCAGCGGGAAGAGAAGAGAAGCTGTAACCTCCCTGAGCTCAGGGACACCTGAAGGGCGAGGATCAGCTCCTGTGCTCAGCTTCCCAGATTAATTGGGAGGGTTGTAGGTCTGGCTGGGCCACCTCTGGTGCTGCTGTGGGACCAAAACACTTCTGCAGAGGGAGGGAAAGCTCCAGAATTCCACCTAGTTTTAAAGCAGGTTAGTCCTGACCTCCACCTGCTGTTGTTCCCCACAGGACGACCTCAAATCCCTGAACTTCATCAAACTGAGCGAAAAGGCTCCCTGCCGTCCCTCCTGTTTCAGGTGACACCACTTGCTGTCCTCTCCTTGCAGACCAAGGACACCGCGGCAGAGCGGCCACTTCATGCGAGGGAGAGCCCCGCGGGGTCCCGGGGAGGGCTGGGGGCCTCTGGGGTGACACCTGGGGGGTTTCGATGCAGGAATGGAGGGAAAGGCAGGTGGGGTGGAGCAGCAGGGTGGGAGCACAGGGATCTGGGCTGTTTCCCACTGCCGGGATGAGGCACCGGCCAAGCGCCACCTGCAGAGCTGGGTGTCCCTTGGAGCCCTCCTGACACGGTTTGTGCTGATGCCGATGCCACCGCACCTCGCGGGAGGGTGCCCCAGCACTAAGCCAGGCTTGGCAATGACAGAACCACGGAGCCATTCCGGTTGGAAAAGCCCTCCAAGACCGCCGAGCACAACCCTTCCCCAAGCCCTGTCCCCACCTGCCACATCCACGCGGCTTTTCAACCCCTCCAGGGCTGGGCACTGCCCCGCTGCCCCGGGCAGCTCTGCCGGCCCGGACAGCCCTTTCACCAAGCATTTTCCCCGGACACCCCACCTCACCCTCCCCTGGCACAACGTGGGGCTGCTTCTCCCCGGGAGCAGAGCTCGGGCCCTCCGCTGCGCCTCCCGCCAGGGAGCGAGCGGGGCCCCCCGATCCCGTGCCCACTCCCGATCCCGCGCCCATTCCCGATCCCGCTCCCATTCCCGATCCCGCTCCCGTTCCCGATCCCGCTCCCATTCCCGATCCCGTGCCCATTCCCGATCCCGCTCCCATTCCCGATCCCGCTCCCACTCCCGATCCCGCTCCCATTCCCGATCCCGTGCCCATTCCCGATCCCGCTCCCATTCCCGATCCCGCTCCC
>VZRO01007575.1:230803-246490 GCA_013397915.1 Daphoenositta chrysoptera
CGTGTTACTGGCCTCTTACCGGGGGTGTTACTGGGGTGTTACTGCCGTGTTGCTGGGGTGTTATTGATGTGTTACTGGCGTCCTATTAATGTGTTACTGGCGTGTTACTGGTCTGTTATTGGTGTGTTATTGCCGTGTTACTGGGGCGTTATTGATTCCTTACTGGGGTGTTACTGGTGTGTTACTGGCCTATCCCTGGGGTGCTACCGATGTATTACCGGCGTGTTATTGAGGTGTTACTGGTGTGTTACTGGTGTGTCTGGGAATGGACGGTGTCGGCGAGGATGCAGCACCGCATGGCTTAATTAGTTAAGTAATTAATGCCAGGTGTGCTGGCAGGGGGTGCGGGGAGGCTGTGGGGGGTTGGGCTCTGCTCCCCGTGAACAGCGGCAGGATGACAGGATGTAGCTGTGCCAGGGAGGTTTAGGTGGGATACTGGGAACATTCTGGCCTGGGGAGGGCTGTCCAGCCCTGGCACAGCTGCCCAGGGCAGTGCTGGAGTGCCCATGCCTGGAGGGGTTTAAAAGCTGTGTGGATGTGGCACGTCGGGACATGTGTTACTGGCCTGTTACTGGGGTGTTATTGCGGTGTTACTGGCGTGTTATTAATGTGTTACTGGGGTGTTATTGCCGTCTTACAGGGGTGTCATTAATGTGTTACTGGCCTGTTACTGGTGTGTTATTGCTGTGTTACTGGTGTGTTATTGCTGTGTTACTGGTGTGTTATTGCTGTGTTACTGGGGTGTTATTAATGTATTACTGGTGTGTTATTGCTGTGTTACTGGTGTGTTATTGCCGTCTTACAGGGGTGTTATTAATGTGTTACTGGGGTGTCATTAATGTGTTACTGGCCTGTTACACAGGGTTCAGTGGTGGCCTTGGCAGTGCTGGGGATGGTTGGACTCGATGGTCTTGGAGGGCTTTTCCAGCCTTAACAATTCCCCGATTCCATTCTTTGGGGTGCACGTGTTCCCTCTTTAGAGAGCTGCTTACTCAATCGCTGTCGTGTTCTGTGTCCTTGCCCCCTCCAAACCCTGTAATGCTGCTTCCAGGAAGGCTGATGGGTCTGGAAGACCACGTGGATTGATTTCCTTGGTGATTTGTTTCCGTGGTGATGCGCTGGGTGAACCTGTAGTAAACTCTGTGAACTTGAAGCTGAACTTGGGATAAGCTGGAGCACAAATGTCACAATTCTCAGGCTCAAAATGAGCAGGAGAACCCCAGGGCTTCACGGTGGAATATTCAGTAATGAAACAAATATTTTTCCAGCTGTCCAGCAGAGGTTAAAGGGAAGCCTGGGCTGCTTTCTGCTGAGCTCACCCTGCTCAAACGATCTCTTTATTGCAGCAGTTTGCAACTCGCTGGGTTGCAACATCTCCCCTTGTTCCGTGCTTAAACAGCAGCGTGGTGCCCTTTGCTTTCTGTAAGAGGATTTCTGGAAGTGCAGGCAGGGACCTCCTCCATGGCTCCCTGGCACTGAGCTGGGAATCTGCTGGGCTGGAAGAACCGCTGGAAAACAGTAAATCATCCTTACAGGTGTTTTAAACATCGTGTTGGAGACTGAGCCTGTGTTTCTGATGTTTCTTAAGAGGTTTTTCTGTGCCTTTTTTCTATGCCCTTTTATTAGGAAGGAATTTCTCCATGTGAGGGTGGCAGGCCCTGGCACAGGGTGCCCAGAGCAGCTGTGGCTGCCCCTGGATCCCTGGCAGTGCCCAAGGCCAGGCTGGACATTGGGGCTTGGAGCAGCCTGGGACAGTGGAAGGTGTCCCTGCCATGGCAGGGGAGGCACTGGATGGGCTTTAGGGTCCCTCTAACCCAAACCCTTCTGTGTTTCTAGGCTCCTTCAGTTAAATCCCCAGAGGGACCGCAGACAGCAGCTCGTGCATCTTGTGGTGTCTTTTTGGAAGGTTTGATCTTGGCTACTTCCATCTGTGTAATACTGTAAGTTTAGATAGCAAACAGCTCTGCAAAGGGGTTGATTTAAATGGATTTCACTCCTGACTCTTGTAACTGCTGAGGAGGGACGTTCTCCAGCAGTTTAACAGATTTGTGTTACTAACAGGGCTGGTACTAACAGGGCTGCTCAGGGACAAAAATGCTCCTTGTTAATCTCTTTTACTTCCTTTAACCCGTTCTGCTCAAAGCTGGGGCTTGTGTTACTGCAGGGCATGGGGCTCCTGAGTCCTGAGTGCAGCGAGGGCCAGGAATTTGGGGAGTTAGGACTGTGAACTCGGGGAGCTGAGGGCTGTGAATCCAGGAAGTTGAGGACTGAATTTGGGGAGATGGGAGCTGTGAATCCAGGGAGGTGAGAGCCATGAACTCAGGGAGTTGAGGACGGAATTTGGGGAGATGAGGGCTGGGAATCCAGGGAGGTGAGAGCCATGAACTCAGGGAGTTGAGGACTGTGGGATCCTGCAGTGCCAGCGAGTGTCACCTCGGGGGTGTGAGCTCTGTGAATATCCGATATTAAAAGCATGGACATGTGTGGGAATTGTCTAAAGCACTTCCCAGTGCTCAGTGTGAGGCTGGATTTGCTCTGCTTGGGGAACTGAGGTGTCTGTGTGTGGGCTCTGTACCCTGAGGTTCAGCTGGTCCAGGGGGCAGGGGGAAGGGTTGGGGATGTGTTTTCTGGTACAGCTGCTCCTTTCCGTCACTGCTGGGTGCCTGCAGGAGCAGACAGTGGTTTCCTGGTGCTGAGCAGTCACCTGATTGCTCAAGAGGCTTAGTGGTGTTTGTGATTCCAGGCCATGCCCTGGTGTTGCTCCACGGGCCTGGGGCAGCCCTGGGCTGGCCAAAGCCTCTGTCCAGTGAATCTGGAGGGCCAGGAGGGTGCAGGGAATTCCCTGGGGATAGTTAGCTCATGATATTATTTAAGACAGGAGCATTTCAACCTGAAAATGAGCCAAAGTGGAGATTACTCAGAGCTGAAACACAAAGGAATAAGCAATTCCTTGGAAGCTTCCTGCAGGAGCCACCACCTCCACCTGAAGAGCAGCCAAGGCAGAAACCAGACCCAACAATTTTACGAGGATGAGAGAAAACTAAACCTTGAAAAAGTCACATCAAATGTTGCTCACAGCAGACAGAAGGGCAACCCCAACAGCCAGAGCAGCTGTGGCTGCCCCTGGATTCCTGGAAGTGTCCAAGGCCAGGTTGGACAGGGCTTGGAGCCACCTGGGATAGTGGAAGGTGTCCCTGCCATGGGGATGGTCTTGAGGGCCCTCCCAACCCAAACCATTCCATGGTTCTGTTCCCCTTGGCAGCACTCCGTGCTCCCAGGTGGGTGTGTGGAGTCTGTCCTGTGAATAAATCCCGTGAATAAATCCATGACTTTATCCTTTTCCCCTCCAATGCTGGGCTCATGCCTGTGGGAGGTTTGGAGATGCCCTGGTTGGTGCTGGCCAAGCCTGGATCTGTGGAGCTCAGAGTGCCCAGGTGAGCCCTGCTGGGGTGGGGGTGGTGGGACCTCCCTTCACGGCCTTGTTAATCCAGAAGAGATCCCTAATTCCCATCAGGAGAGTCTGGGTAGGCATGGCCTGTGCTGGGATCCAGAAGCTCAACCAGCACTCCTGCTCTGTGGCTGTTTCCAGAGGTGTCCTGGGGCATTTGGGATAGGTCCGTGATCTTTCCAGATGTTTCGAGTCACAGAACAGAGCAGGCAATAAACAGGGCCTAAGTGCAAAGTGAAAAATGAGATTTTTGGGTTTTGCAGGGTGCAAAGTCGTCCTAAGTCCTTCCTAAGCAGAAAAGAGGCTTATGGAGGTGTGGGATGAGCAGGGCAGCTGTCCCAGCTGGGCTCTGACATGTGCTCCCCATGTTAGATCTGCTCTGGCAGTAGATTAATGTGCTGATACTTGAGCTGATTAAGAGTGTCCCTGTCTGTGGCAGCAGGGCTGTTTTTCCAGCTCTGGAGACTGATGGAATCCCACAATGGTTTGGGTTGGAAGGGAGCTTAAAGCTCATCCAGTTCCAACCCTGACGCCTTCCGCTGTCCCAGGTTGCTCCAAGCCCCGTCCAGCCTGGCCCTGGACACTTCCAGGGATCCAAGGGCAGCCACAGCTGCTCTGGGCAACCTCAGTGCTTCACCACCCTCATAGGGAGCAATTCCTTCCATACAGCCAACCTGAATTTCCTTCTTTCCGTTGGAAGCTGTTCTGCCTTGTCTTGTCACTGCAGTTCCTGATGGAAGAGTGCATCTCCTGCTTCCTTGTCCACCCCTCCAGGCACTGGAAGGGGCTCTGAGGGTCCACCCAACCTTCTCTCGTCCTCCCCAGCTCTCTGTGCCCTGGTCAGGTGGATCCGTGTGCAGTTGAGGATAAAGGATCAGTTTGCAGAGGTTCTGCCTGCTTTGAGCAGGGCAGATCGTGAGCTTGTACAGCAATCCCGAGGGAACACACCCTGGGAATGTCTGGATCATTGCAGGGAATGTTCTGGTGGGACGGAGCTCGGGGCAGTGACTTTGGGGCAGTTGGGAGCAGTCAGAGCCCTGGGCTGTGTCACGGCTGTGACACCATCACTTCCTTTGTGCTCTGGAGCTGGGCACAGGCAGCTTTGCCAGCAATGAGCAAGGAAAAACGTAAGGGTTGGCTGAAGAGCAAAAAAAAAGGAGCACTAACAGACAGAGATCCAGGTGGGAACAAGGCAGGGGGCAATTCTCGGTGAGATCACCGAGTGCAGGGCACGGTGGTGATAAAAACCCCTTTTTCTAGAGGGTTTTGTGTCGTCGTGAGCAGAACCTAAAAGGGGAAATGAGAGAACTTCGTGGTCGTGGTGTCCTGGCCACGTCCTGGTCCCTGTGCCAGGGGACACCCTGCAGGTCCCTGTGCCACCCTGCAGGTCCCTGTGCCACCCTGCAGGTCCCCGTGCCCAGCTCCTGAGCTGACCCCCGTTTTGTCCCCAGCAGGAGAGCAGCCATGGCCATCCTGTTCGCTGTCGTGGCGAGGGGCACCACCATCCTGGCCAAGCACGCCTGGTGTGGAGGGAACTTCCTGGAGGTGACGGAGCAGATCCTGGCCAAAATCCCGTCTGAGAACAACAAGCTGACCTATTCCCATGGCAAGTGAGTGACCCCTCCTTAGGGTCTGGGGGACACTGGTGGGGATGCATGAGGACAGGAATGAACTGGGTTTTTTTGGGGGTTTTTCTGTAGTTCTGCAATTTTTTCCCATCCAAATTCCCATTTGATGGAATGTGCTGCCGGTTCAGTAGCTGCCTTTGTCCCCTGGAGCTTTGCAGCATCACCAGGATTTGAGTTCAGCTCCAGCAGCAGCACCAAGGCAGTTGATACAAAATCAAGTTTCCTATTTTTGTGCAATTCCAAAGGGAGCTGGAGGGTGCCCAGCTGTGGAATCTTTGGAGTTTGGCTTATGGAAGCTTTCCCTGGATTTTCTGAGGCTTAAACGTGGCTTTAGGTAAAACTGTCACCCTTCTTGGGCTGCTTGTGGATCCTGGGAGATCCTTGCCCTGGAGACAAGCTGTGCTCACAGATCATGTGGAGTCATCCTGAGCTGCACCAAATCCAGTCTGCAGGACAGAGGGGTTTTTCCCAGGATTTTTCCAGCTCTCTGAACGACCCTTGGTCAATGTTGGTAGGACAGGGAGTAGATGGTTCATCACCTGGGACTTCCTGCATGTGGGAATTGGGTGAGTCAATGGGAACAAACTAAAACAACTGTGGAAAAAGCAAATTCAGAGGTGTTGGAGCCCATTCCAGCTCTTTTTTTGGAACTGGCAGCATGGCTGGATCCTCTCTGGTACCCAAGCTGTTGTGTCAGAGCTGTTCTGAGGATGCAGGAGATGGGGATGGGCTTCCCACGTCCTCCCCTGCTCGGGAGCACAGAGTCCCTGTGGGAGATGTTTTGGAGCAGTGCCTGCTCTGGAGTCTGACACACCTCAGATGCTGCAGCTTTTCCCTCCTGCTGGAATTTTCAGCACACAGTTATTCCTGTGAGTGAAAGGAAATAACTTTGCCCTGAGTGCTGTTCAACCAACTGCAAAGCTGAGTTTGGGGAGTGCTGGAGTGCAGTTTTAGAGGTAGCTGGGCAGAATGTGAAGGTTGTGAAGCTCAGTAAGCACTTGGAGTTGTTCCTCCTGTGTGGAGCCTCCCAGGGATCCTCTGCCTCGCCAGGGTCCCAGCCCATAGGCTAAAAAACTCCCTGGATTCTGTCCAGGGTAGTTTATCCTGTTGTGAAACAGGAAAAACTTGAGTTTCTTTGAACTTTGAACTCCTTAAATTCATTTAATGAGTTCTTTTTGTTTTTAAGAAGAACCTCTGTGTCCTTTATATAAATCTCCAAGGAAAAGCAACCCTCTGGCATCAGGAATTCTTGGGGTTGCTCTCTCTCTGCTGTTGGGATCCTTCTTGGACTCTCTGAGGAGTTTCCAAGGTAGGACCAGACCAGTTTCACCTCCCTCCTTCCAGGAGAGTTGTAGGATTTTGGAACTTTTTTATGGGAACAGACCTTGAGAGCAGAGCCCTGTGCCAGGGGAAGTGAGGGTGCCCCACCCTCACCTACCTGGACATTTACCTGGCACATGTTGGCATCTGTGCCAGCTCCGTAGAGTAACTGGGATTGTCTCTTCCCAGCTCCCAAAGGCCCCACAGGCAGCAGTGTTTTCTGGAAAACGAGTCCTGTGGCAGCTTGCAATGACCTTTTGTTCCTTCCTTTCAATCCCCTGCAGTTACCTGTTCCACTACATCTGCCAGGACAGGATCATTTACCTGTGCATCACAGACGATGTGAGTACGTGGGGCACAGCTGTGGCCCAGGCAGGCCCTGGGGAATTGGGAATTTTGGGATCCATGTGGCAGTTTTTAGTGAGGGCTGATCTGAGGTGCCTTTTGTCCCACTGGAGCTGCTCTAACCTCAGTTACAGCTTTGAACTCAGCCTGGAGCTCAAATCAGAGTTGTGGGATGGTTTGGGTTGGGAGGGACCTTAAAAATCATTCCATTCCATCCCCTGCCACAGGCAGGGGCCTTCCACTCCTGTGCATGGTGAGTTTTGGGGTGAGGTCCTTGTCTTTGCCCAGTGTCTCTCTCCATGCAGCAGGTTGGTGGTGCAGAGACCATTCCAGCTGCCAGGGGAATTTGCCCGGTGCTGCTGAATTCTGGCAGTGCTGAAGGAGAAGCTCCCTCAGAGCAGGAGTGGAGCCGGGGCCACCCTGGCAGCCCTGGCTGAGCAGTGCAGTGCCAGTGTCACACTCAGCCAGCCCCCTCAGCCCTGTGGGATTCCTGGCATTCTCTGCTCCCTGTTCCCAGGACTTTGAGCGCTCCAGAGCCTTCACGTTCCTGAACGAGATCAAGAAGCGGTTCCAGACCACGTACGGCTCCCGAGCCCAGACTGCCCTGCCCTACGCCATGAACAGCGAGTTCTCCTCCGTCCTGGCTGCACAGCTGGTGAGGCCTCCGGGCCCCTCCCTGCCAGCCCAGCCTCCCCCGGGAATCCTCCTCGGGCTGCCTGGGGGGGGTTGAGATGTCCCTTCCTGGGAATGGTGGCTTTAGGGCCTGTCCCACCCTGTGCCTGTGGGGTGGGAGGCTCTGGTGCTCTGCTGTTCTCCAGGGAGGGCTGGGCTCTTTTCCTGCTGATTCCTTGGGAAGGGCCAGGTTTGGGGGTGTCACAGGTGCCCTCTGTGGGGACAGCAAAGTTTTGGCCCTAAGTGTAGGAATTCTAAACCAGTCCCAGCTGTACCAGTTGAGTGGTGGGTGCAGGGTGGGGCCAGGGCTCTGAGGGGGGATTTGCACCTGCACTGGAATTTTGGACTGTGAAGGTGGTTTGGAGCAGGGAGAGTCACAGGAGTTCATCCCAGGAGCTGCTCCTTGGCTTCCACAGCAGAGGAAGAGCAAGGAATAATAATGCCAGTGCATAATGAATGGGATTAACTTCCTGTGGGAGGGGAAGGAGCTTTTCCTCTCCAGGCTTTGATACCGGGGACTGAAAGTACCCACAGTGCTGACTCATCACTTGATAAGCTGTTCAGGGCTGGGATAAGCTGGAATTGCCTTATCAGAAAAGCCAGGCTGCCTTTGGAGCCATGGGGCTGATATTCCTCTGAAATCCCAGCCTTTCCATCCCCCTAGCACAGCAGGAGCTGCTGCCTGAGCTTTTCCACATTGCTGGGATCCAGGGGTCAGCTGAGGGCAGTTCAGTGCTGACAGAGCCCTTCCCTCCCTGGTTCCATGGGGTGTTGGGCTGGCATTCCCTGGGGTGCAGGAGCAGGGATGTTCTCCAGGAGATCCCTGTGTGGGGCAGTGGAGATGCCTGGAGTTATCCAGCAGGGAACAGTCTTGCCCCCTGAGGGGGAGGCAGAGATCCAGCCCCAGCTCAGGTGCAGCACTCAGATAATCCTGCCAAGGGAGGCCGTGCTTCCAGTAAAACCAGTGTCCAGCTTTGGCAGTGGCCAGTCTGAAACCTCCTGGGAATCTGCCCCTGAGGAGAAGGAGGAGGAGCTGCTGGATTTGGTGCTATCACCGTGAGTGTGAGTGCCCAGCTGGGGTGGCAGTGTCAGACTCTGGCTCCCTGTGCTCTCAGGGATGCAAATTGAGCCTTATGCAGAAGAAAATCAGGATTTCAGCAGCCACGTGGGTGATCATGGAGCAGAGCAGTGATGGGAGCAGTGACTTAAAATCCATGCAGGAATAGCAGAGCTCAGCTCTCTGATGCTGCGTGGCCTTGGATTCTGCAAACGCTGCGGCTGCTCTAAGCTGGCATTGGCTCGAGCTGCTCTCACCCACCCTGAGCTGTGCAGTCACCAGGGGATCCCCAAACTGGGGGAAGCCTGAGAGAGGTCCCTGTCACTTGTGAAGGGAATTAAGGGGGAGGGATGACAGGAGTGGTGCTCAGGATAACGCCAGAGGGGCTGGCAGCAGCAGAGCTGTCAGCGGGTGCCAGGAGGTGATGGGAGATCTCTGGGATGGCTCCAGGATGGGGGATGGCTCCTGGCTGTTCCAATCCTTTGGGGAGGGCAGTCCCCGCTCACACTGGCCACCTGCAACATCTGGTGTGGCATTCCCACACTGCTGGTTTGCTGAGGATCCTCTTTTCACTGGATCCTGGTTTTTGAGGGTCCCGTTTTCCCTGACTCCTGGTTTTTGAGGATCCCATTTTCCCTGGGTCCTGGTTTTTGAGGGTCCTGTTTTCCCTTGATCCTGGTTTTTGAGGGTTCCATTTTCCCTGCCTGTTCTCTGTTGCAGAAATACCACTCGGAGAGCAGAGGCCCAGACCAGGTGGCAGAGACACAAGCCCAGATCGATGAACTCAAAGGGATCATGGTCCGGAACATCGGTACTGCTTCCCTTGGGAAACGCTCTCTGCAGCTTCCTTTATTCTGGGGTTGGGTGTTGACAAGTCTGACCATTCAAAATAGAGAATTAGATTTGGAATTGACCAAAATGCAGCCCCAAAATGCAGCCTGTGTGATGAGAGGCTGTTCCCTAAGTCCCTGGTATCCCGGGAAGGCTGGGAACTGCATCCAGGAGCTCCTGGCTTGGGGTTCGGTGTTGGGAGCAGCTTTTGGCACTGGGATTTCACCTTCAGAGCTGGGTCTTTGTCTCTTTTCTCCAGACCTCGTGGCACAAAGAGGAGAGAAGCTGGAGCTGCTGATTGATAAAACAGAGAATCTCGTGGATTCGGTGAGTCTGGGGAGATCCTGGAAGTGGGGAAGGTGTGGTACTGCTCCGGGGAGCAGGGAGTTGGGGACGGCACCTGGGGACACCTAAAGGGACACAGAAGCACCAAGATCTGCAGGGAATCCTTCCCCCACCTGCATCCATCCCAGTCTGGGGGAGATCCAGCTCCGCCTTGCTCCCTGTGCCACAGCCAGCAGAGGGTGACACATTCCTGTCCCCATCCCTGTGCCCAAGGTGGGGAAAACCCTCTCATTATCCGCAGTGATAGGGGAGAGAAAATCACAGTTTACACCTCCCTGGCAGCCTGGGCTGAAGGCAGCTGGATGCAGATAAACTGGAAAATGTGCATCTGTGGAGTTGTTCTGATCCCAGCAGGGAAAGTGTGGCTGATTTAAAATTAAAAAAGCTGATTTGTTGCATCTAAATAATCTTTCAAGACTCTGGAGCTTCTTGGAGTGTTTCTGAGGAAGTGCAGACTAAAAAAACCCCAAATTAATGTAATTCTAAAGCACTGTTATCTGGTGAAGTGCTCTGCACTCTGGAAGCTTTTTGTCTTTCCTTTGGGAATCCCTGGCCCTAGCTCAGCATCCTCCTCTGCAGCATCCTGGCCTGGTGCCCAGCTCCTGTGGCATCCAGTCTTCAGGCTGGGAGAGTGCTGGGAGCTCCTGTGTGGGGATCCAAACGTCAAGAAGCCCTCAGGCTTTGGAGGGGCAGCAGAGATGCCTGGAGCTGATCCAGCAGGGACAGTCTTGTAGCCCCCAGGTGTTCAAACCTTCCCCTGTCCTCAGGTGGTGGCAGCAGTGAAAGCTAAGGGAAAGCTGTAGCGAAAGGGACTGGAATTCCTTTAGCAGCTGGAGGAGCTGTCCCAGGGAGTGCTGGCTCTTGGAAACCACAGGGAAATGAAGGGATGGAATTCCTGCAAGTGGGAATGTCCCGCAGCCCAGCAGGGAGCATCCCTGGAGATCCAGGGCTGACGTTCCCCACCTCAGGAATGGGCTCCAGGGCAGAACTGCAGCTCACAGGGATGTGGTTCCTGCCTGCTGCAGCCTCATGGAGGGTGGATTGTGGGAAAAGCGGGCACTACCCAGTGCTGGGATGGCTGCTTCCATGGGCAGTGCCTCCTGCCCTGAGCTCTGTGGGGAATGTGTGTGGGAATGGCTGCACTGAGCCAGCCTGGGGGTCACTGGTGCCCAAAGCCTGTTTTGGAGGAGTGGAATTGCAGGGTACAGAGAGGAGACATGGAATGGGACAAGCACGAGCTTTCCGGAACAGGGTGCCCAGAGCAGCTGTGGCTGCCCCTGGATCCCTGGAAGTGTCCAAGGCCAGGCTGGACGGGGCTGGAGCAGCCTGGGACAGTGGAAGGTGTCCC
This sequence comes from Daphoenositta chrysoptera, assembly GCA_013397915.1. Taxonomy (NCBI): domain Eukaryota; kingdom Metazoa; phylum Chordata; class Aves; order Passeriformes; genus Daphoenositta; species Daphoenositta chrysoptera. Next base: position 241,798 of record VZRO01007575.1, read on the forward strand.
TGCCCATAGCACTGGATGAGCTGTAGGTCCCTTCCAACCCAGTCCATCCTGGGATTTTCCTTGTTTTCTCTTGCAGTCAGTCACTTTCAAAACCACCAGCAGGAACCTTGCCCGAGCCATGTGTATGAAGAACCTCAAGCTCACCATCGTCATCATCATCGTGTCCATTGTAAGTGTGGAGCACAGGAGCTCCTGTGCCGGGCTGAGCCCCTGGGAACACCAAACCCACGTCGTTGTCCTGGGATCTGGGTGTGCTCAGCTCTGCCTGGGAGGGCAGAACGAGGGCAAGGAGTGTCCTGCTGGGCCTGTGGGAGGAGAGGGTGAAGGCTCTGGACAATCAGTACTGCAGGGAGGGGCTGGGGGGGCTCAGCCTGGAGAAGAGGAGGCTCAGGGGGGACCTTCCTGGCTCTCCAAGCACCTGAAGGAGGTTGGGGTGAGGTGGGGTTGGCCTCTTCTCCCAGGGAACTGGGGAAATGGGCTCAGGTTGCATCAGGACGGGTTCAGGTTGGATATTAGGAAAAATTCCCTGACGGAGAAGTTAAACCCTGGTCAGTGCTGGGATCACCCTGGAGGTATTCAGAAAATGAGGGGATGTGGCTTAGTTTAGTGGATGTGGTGGGATTTGGTAAAAGGTTGGACTTGGTGATCCTGGAGGTGTTTTCTAACCATTGTGACCCTCTGAGAGGAGATGGGAGCACCGAATCCATGAGCTGCCCCTGCTCACCCCAGCAGCAGCTGAGGTGCCCTGCTCGAGCCAGAGTGGCTTCTTAGTCCTGGTGGGATCTTGTTCTGTGGCTCTGAAGTAGCTTTTCAGTGTGACAGTTCCCCTCCGGCTGTAAGGACTGAATGGAGCAAGGTGAGGGGCTGGAGCCAACTGCAGGGTCAGTGTGGGAAGCACTTTGTCACCTCCGTGGGGACAGTTCTCAGCTGCAGGGATGTGGAGCGACAGGAGGGTGTTCGTTTCCTCAGGGCTTTGACAGTCCGGGGTTTCCAGGCTGTGCTGTGGCAGTCGGTGAACGCTGGAATCCCTGATTCCTCCGGCATTCCCGTTCTCCCTCCCAGGTGATCCTGTACATCATCCTGTCGGCCGTGTGTGGCGGGCTGGCCTGGCCCAGCTGCGTGCAGAAGTAACTGGAGCTGGTGCTGGGCACTCGGAGATGAGGCAGAGTGTGAAGAAGGAACCTCCAGAGAAACTCCCGCCTGTCACCACTGCCACCTTCCACCTCCCATCCCTCCAGGACTTCAGACTTTTTGCCTTATCACCCAGACAGGCCCAGCCGGTCGCTGCTCCTGCAGCTGTGACCCCAAGAGTGGGCTGGGTTAATTACTTGAAAGGATTTCTGTGTTCCTTTTGCTGTCCCAATGCCACCCTTCTGGAAGGTTCCGTGCATGCTGGCCCCGTGCCCATGTGGCTTCGCACCTGGATGGGGACAGGAGTGGCTGCGGCCGTCCCAGCCGGGATGGAGCTGTCCCACAGAGGTGGTTCGGGGTGGGCTGAGCCAAACTAACGGGGACAGGAGGGTTTGGGGTCCCACAGAGCCTCTCCTGCACATCTGGCCACATGTGGCTCTCAGTGCTGCACCACGGGGAGGTCACGGTGTCACCCTGGTGCCACGAACGGGGTCTGGGCTCTGCGCACTCACAGGCGGAGGTGCTGCTGCTGGGGACATCTCGCTGTTCCTGGAGGTGATCCTGCAGGCAGGAGGAGGCTGTGGGGTCACCTCAGCGTGTGCAATGGCTGCCTCTTCATCCTCACTTCTTCCTCATCTCCCCCCTGGGCTGGTGGCTGAACAGACACAGGAAAGGAGACGGTTGCACCCAGCTCAGGATCTGCTTTCTCACAGATGATTTCTCCTGCTCCTCTTTGGAGGGTGGACTGCAATGAATAGAATTCTGTCACTGGCTATGGTGAATTTGGGGCCAATCTGGCTTGCTGAGGTGTCAGGGAGCTGCTGCTTGTGCTTCTGGAAGGTGTGCACTGGAACTGGAGGGCAGGGAAGGGTTGGCATTGGTGGCTGGTGACTTTGTCCAAGGTCTGAGGGAGAAGGGCTCTGCCAGCGGATGTGGTAACGTTCTCTGGAAGGATTTCAAACCAAACCCAAGGCTGGTAACCAAATGCAGGCTCAGGGGCGGTTTCTGTCCCAGCTGCACATCTCCATCTCCAGCCTGGCCTGGCTGAGGGAGCCGGAGCTGCTGGGGCCTAGGCAGGGGCTGGTGGCACTTCTGTGCTGGAGCTGATGGGCTCCTTTCCCAGGGAAGAAACCATCACCCTTCAGGTGGGAAGGAATCGGCTTTTGACCCAGGGGAGTCGAGGGATGGAAGGGGAGGCTTCTTTTGGTGCCTGAGCTGGAGCACGAGGTTGGTGCTGTGGGGTCCTGGTGACACTGGTAGGGTGGGGACGTGGCTCTGCTGCTCCTCCACTTGTGACACTGACTATGGAGCTTCCCAGCAGGGCCCAGACAAAGAGTTCTATAAACAGCAGCTCCTTTGGATTTGTCTTCTGCTGGGCTAAAGTTTCACCAAGGGTGATTGGATTTTGATACCCACTAAGTGCCAGCAGCCACTGGCACCTGCTTCTCTTTCTGTTCTGAATGTAAAGCTTGGAGCCCCCTCCCTGCAGCTCCTGCTCCTGCAGCCCCAGGTCCAGCTGTGCATGTTTTAGGGATCGTGCTGTTACCATGTTCATTCGGATGATTTCTTGTCTTATGTACAAATAATTTTTAAAGAAAATCCTTCCTTTCCTTCTCGAGGATGCACTGAGGCATTAGTGTAAAAAAACCATGACCTTGATTTCAATAAAATTCCTGTACAGAAAGCAGAGTTCCTTAGTTCTGTGAGAAACCTACCTTGGGAATGCCCAGTGCATATGCAGGGGCAGTTTTGGAAGCAGGCTCACGCATCGGGATGAGGGAGTTGGATTTCCTCTTGGACATGCAGGAACTGTTAAGAGTTGTTGATTGTTACCTCAATTTGAGGCAAAGCTGCATTTTAATGGTATCAGCCAGGGCTGGGGCTGATAGAAATACTGGGAGCTGACGGGAGATCACCTGGTGTGAGAACAGCTTAGAAAAATACAAGGATAAAATTAAATTACTGCTCTGAGTGTGAGGGTTCCACAGAACTGTGCTCAGTGTCCCCTCCTGAGGTGGGACAGCCTCTCCCAAGTGCCTGTCAGCATCAGGTTTGTATGGAAAACACTGTGAATCCAAGCAGAATCCAACCTCAGCACCTTCCTGCTGCTCTGCTCAGCCTGGAACTGGATCCAGCTCTGCATCTCCACAGCCATCCAGGCTGGGAAACCGTGGAAACAACCCCACCTGCCTGAGAGGCTTTAACTGGGATGTAACCTTCAACTCTTTTTTAACATTTTACTCTTTCAGGAAGTGTCTGTTCTTTACCTACTGTTAAATGTCCCCGAAAGAGCAGCAGCTCTTGGTTCAGGTGGCCACAGAGAAAGGCAGTGCCTGGAAAATCCCCTCTGGAACACAGAGCACAGGAAAGCACGGGAGAACCCTCAGTACAGAAACCCGAAGTTGCTGGTGTTCCACCTTTCAGTGCCCTGGGAGGATCCGTGTGAGCAGGGCACAGCTGTGCCAGCAGGGGGAAGTCTCAGGAAACTGTTCTGCGTGAGGGAAGAGCCTCCACAGGGCAGGCCTTTGTCAGGGAGGAGCAGCCTCTGTGAACTCAGCTGGGTCTGACCCTGGGGAGGGGGTACAGCCAGGGACTGAGCAGCAGCTCCAGCTGAGGCTCCTGGGCCCCTTCTCTGCCCTGTGACTGCTGCTGGTGCCAGCCCTGCCCTGGCACTGCCCTGGCAGGGGCTGTGGTGGCACAGGGACACTCCTGGGCCCTCACAGCCCTGTGGTTCCAACTGTCTCTTCCTCTTTTCCTGGATCACAAGAGATCTCTGCAGTGCAGGGTCCTGCAGAGCTTCCCCTATGGTGCTTCCTGGCTTTGCTCGTGCCCAGGCCACGTGTGGATGTTTCAGAAATGGCACACACTGAGTGCTGTGGATTTTTAATTCACTAACACCTCCCTTGTCCTTCTGATCTCCAAGGATTTAAAGGTAAATCTCACTCCTTGCATCCTACCAGACTTTACTGGAGCCCTGTTTATCCTTCAAGAGCTCTTTTCTGTCAGGAAAAGCCTCGTCCGTGCCACAAAACTCACCACTGGAATAAAGCAAATCTATTTCAGCACCATAACATTTTATTAAACTATACTACCAAAGTCACATTGATGGCAGGGAGAACATTGCTATCAGTGCATATTTCCTGGACTAAGACTGTATTTGTAGCATCCAGCACTTGCTGAGGAAAAGGACACTGGAACAGAATCCTGAAGAGACAGTAGAAAACTACAAAAGTCAGGGCAGTCGGGAACCAGCTGAGAGCTCCAATACTTCAAGACGAAGCTGTCAGGGAAGGTGATTTTTAAAAAGTTTACTCTTAAGTGGTGTTGAACTTGCTCAGCTGAGGTAAGAAGGTGCTGGTGCCCAGCAGTTTGACACTGGCATCCCTGTCCCTGCCTGTTCACATCCCACACAAATATTGTGTACTGCTCCTTGTGACCTGTGCTGACACGTGGCTACAACTGCTCAAAGTGTTCTACAGTTATAAAAACCTGCTGCAGCTCTAGACCAAACAATAAAAAGTAGCAGAAATACATTCTATACAGAAGTAAAAAAAAAAAAAAA
>VZRO01007575.1:246496-265583 GCA_013397915.1 Daphoenositta chrysoptera
AAAAAAAAAAAAAAAAAAAAAAAACCCAAAATCAAACCCAGTTCCGTTTCAGACAAATATTAGAGTACATCAGGTTGGGTTTAAAAAGTCTCAATTCTAACACCTATGTCACTATTTCTACTCTCCACGAGGTCTGCCACAGCACCAGCTCTGAGCTGCTTCTGGCACAGAGGACACCCCCAGCGTTGCAGCGTCCCTGGGAGGGGATGGCAGACCTTCCCCAGGGCTGCAGGCGGGGTGTGGATGAAATAAGGCTTTTTCTGTCTTCCTGGGAAGACTCGGGGTTCAGTGGAGCGAGGAGCTGTCTTGTCACAGCCCCAGCTCCTGGCAGAGCAGAGGGGAGGTGCTTGGTGTGGAGAGCACAGCATGAGGGATATGTACAGCAGTCTGCAGGGACAGGGCTCAGGGCCTTTCCCAGTGAGGTCACGCCCAGCCAGCTGGGATCTGCTCCACGGAAGTGTTTTGGGGTGTCAGTAGCACCCGTCCTTCCAGGAGTCGTCCTCGGGGGTCTGTGCTGCCTGGAGGAACCTGGGGGGACAAAACAACACGTCAGGGACAGCTCCAGGCAAAGCCCTGTGGTGCACACAGGTTTGGGTTACCAATGTCTCCCTGCCATGGGTGAAGTGCTGCTGTCACACCCTGAGCTCCAGCAGCACCAATCTCAGGCACTTTAAGAAAATTCAGTGACTGTTACTGGATGCTTAAACACTGATATCTGCCAACTTAACACTTCTGTGACTTCAGCCCGTGACTGAGTCCAAGAGACATATTTTTCCATGCAAACATAACACATGAAAAATAATTGGGTATGTAGAGTACTAATATAAATTAAGAGATTAAAAATTCCCTTTTACATGTTCTTAAAGTAAGTATACGTTTCAACGTAAGGCTCTAAGGGGGCATTAAAGATCAACAACCACTGGTTGCATCCTAGTCTGATATCAGTCATATCATAATAATAAATCTGAATCCATTTAATTGCCCTCCATCATGGAAGTCTGAACTGTAGCACAGTAACTGTAAAAAAACCAGCAACAAGAACAACAAATCTAAGTTTTGGGACACCACTCCCATGCTCTGCTTTCACCCTGCTGGATGAAGTTACTGAAGGATAAAGGGGTTTGAGGCCCCACTCACCTCCTGGACGGGTGCGCTGCCTTTCCCTTGGGCACGGCCACCCCTGCCACGGCCGGCCGTGCTTTCAGGGCGGAGGCTTTGGCCACGGTGACCATGGCGCTGCTTCTGGAAGTGCAACTGCTGCTGGGAGAGCCCGTGTGGAGCTGTGCCTTCCGGACCCCAGGCACGGGAGCCGTGTAGCTGCAGGGCTTCCCCACCTGCCTGCCGGACAGCAGGGAGCTGCTTCCCGAGGCAGCCTTGCCGGGCTGGCGCGCCGTGAGCGGAGACTGCGCGGCCCCCGAGGAATACCTGAGCTTGCTGGGAGTCAGACCTGCAGGGAGCACAACGGCCCTGTAACCACCCTGCAGGCCTCTGGAGGCTGGGTAAGGAGAAGGGGAAGGGAGCGTGTGGGAGGCGTGGCGCTGACCTGCTGACCGCTGCTGTGTCCTGGGAATGCGGCTGCTGGGCACCTGCAGGTCGGACTCCAGGCTGCGGCTGCTCCGCACGGCCTCGAGCGCGCGCAGGCTGCTGCGGGCCAGGTTGGGCATGCTGTGCCTCAGCTCCTCTGAAAGCAAACACAGCCTCAGCCTCCTGCTGCTGCTGGTGGAAGGCTCTCTTGAAAAACTCATGCACTTAAAAGCAGTCTGTACCTAGTTCTCAGCTTCCAGCGAACAGCAATGCTTTTGATATCAAAGGATACGGAAGTGTGGAAGAGACCTTCAAGATCATCCCATCAACCCAGCCACATCCCAGCTCATTCCCAGGCCTGGCCACTTCGGCAGGGAAACAATTGTTTCCAACACCTAACCTGGACTCCCCTGGTGCAACTTGAGGCCATTTCCTCTTGTCCTTTCACTTGGAACATGGCAGAAGAGACCAACCCCCACCTGGCCACACCCTCCTGTCAGCAGATGTAGAGAGCAGTAGGGTCTCCTCTGCGCCTGCTCTTCTCTAGACTAAACAACTCCAGCTCCCTCAGCCCCTCCTGGTGCTCCAGCCCCGTTCTCTCCTCTGGCCACGCTCCAGCCCTCAATGTCCTTTTTGTAATGAGGGGCCCAGAACTGGACACAGCAGTCGAGGTGTGCCCAGCACAGGGGACAATCCCTGCCCTGCTCCTGTGGCCACACCACTCTCGATCCAGGCCCCGCTGCCCTTGGCCTTGCCCACCCGGGCACACGCCGGCTCACACCCAGCACCGCCAGGCCCCTTTCTGCCAAGCAGCACTGCAGGCACTCTGCCCCCAGCCTGGAGCCCTGCGGGGGGAACCGTGTGTGCCAGGACGCCATTCCCCGGCTCAGCCCAGCCCTCACCTTCGCTGTTGGCATACTTGAGGCGCTCCTGCATGGGGCTCTGCACGGCCCTGCGCGGGGCGCGCAGCCGCGACGCCGAGGCCCTGCCCAGCTCGGCGGCCGAGGAGGGGGACTGGCAGCGCGGGGAGCTCAGCGGGGACGGCGAGTAGCGGTGGGCGCTGCGCAAGGACAGCGAGCAGTCGCAGTCGTCCTCGTCCTCCAGGCTGTAGGTGTCGAACTCCTGGTCGCTGTAGGTGCCGCGGCGCAGCGAGTGCAGGGAGGCGCTGGAGCTGCGCCGGGACACCGAGGCCGAGCTGGAGGCGCAGTCCTGGCGCAGGCCTGGGGACACGGGCAGCACAAATTCCAACAGCAAATCCCAAATCCTAAAGCAGTGCTTTGACAGGGATTTGTTTCACTTTGGAAGGAGAGTCAGGTTAACACCTGTCCTCCCCGGAATCCATCAGCTGGAACAGCGTCACCTGCATCAGCACTGGTTAATTACAGCACAATTAACATTCAGGGGACCTGCAGTGCTCCCTAATCCCACCTGAGACTGGGGACATTGACAGCAAACTCCAGGACGTTAAGGAGGTATGGGAGCCTCATTTACAGAGTAAATCTTTTAGTTTAATTAATTCTGCAGCCACCAGCATTTCAAAGGTGGAAACAAAGATCTGAAGTCTGCCTCCCATGAACACACACCTGTCTTGCACTGGCACCTCGGATATTTACAGCTCCTCCCCAGCCTATGCCTTTATTGAAGCTTTCCTGCCTGACAAAATACAAGCAACTTAAAGGAAAAAAAACCCCAAACCAAATAAAACCACACAAAAAAACCCCAACAAACAAACCAAACTTACTCTCTTCCTGCAGCCGTGCCATGACCTGGACGTCGGTGAGGTCCTGCAGTTTGTAGCCCATGGAGATGGAGTCGTCCGAGGTGCTCAGCTCGCTGTCCACTGAGGACTGGGAGCTCAGGGCCGAGTGCATGCTCAGGTACCCTGGGGGAGAGGAACACAAACCCAGTCAGACACCCACAAACCACCAGGAGCAGCAGGGATCTATCCCAGGAATTCAGCAGTGCAGCTGGGAACTTCAGGTGTAGCTGTGAGAAATAAGGAAGAATTTAGAAACTACAACGCTCAGTTCTTAACCTGCAGTTTTCAGGTACTTTTCAAACAAGGAAGTTGAGGCTGACTGGCAGGAAGCAGCTTGGCCAGTGCTCCTGTAAGAAATTCAGTTTACACCTGGACTTCACACCTGTGTTTTCCATGTCAGCAGTTGCTTCTCTCCCAAGCGGGTTGAAGAAATGATGTTGGGAACCTGCTGCTGTTTCCTGCCTGGCTGGATTTGATCACAGTTTGAAAGGGCTGCTCAGTTTTGCTGGAAAATGGTTTATTTTAACATCGCTGTTGAGTATTCAGGAGGTGACCTGCCTTCAAATCTTCTCAGAACCTGGCAGGAAAACCATGAGCTTCAGGATGCTTAAATAATACAGTGACAGAAGTGTGGCTGTAATTAAAGGTGCATTTCTGTGTGTGTTGCACAAATACACACTCAAAGTCAAGATATTCCCCAATAAAATCCCATTTCTTTCCTCCTGGTGTCAGGAAAAGACTGCAAGAGTTGAAATAAAGCCATCCTGAGTAGGGCTTGCACCTGTAGGATGTGGTGTAATGAACAAGCACATATTTCCTGCTGTAATTAACAACACCTTCAATACCAAGTAAAAATCCAGCTGGACCTTGAGATCAGCTTTTTGAGAGGCAAAACTCGCAATCCAACTTTGTTTAGTTTGGTTGTTGCATTTCAAATTGCAGGTCTAGTTAAAAATAGCCGAGGAGGGGAAAAAAAACCTGCTCCTACTTCCATCAGTAAAGCTGGGCTGTTGATGGTTTTCAAACAGAAACCACATCTGGGTTTTGTCAAAAGGTTTGTTTGGTTTTCAAGGGAAGTCACTGTTAAACATTTTCCATTTGAAGGGCAGGAAAGCTGTTTTTTCTTAGAAATAAAATAAGATTTGAGTCAGTCAGGTTGACAGGAAACTTTAAGCTTGTGTTAGCACTTACACAAGTCACAAGGAAGAGGCACCTGAGATGAAGCAAACTCTCGTTGTGTTCTGAAAGGACAGAGCCTGTCCTGGCCCTGCCTTTCCCCCCAGCACATTTGCAGAGTGAACCTTCCAGAAGCCACAGACACTTTGGTTTGACTCATCAGGAGCTGTTTCTGGGTGAAAAGGTGCTCTGACACCTGGATTGCCCCCCAACCTCATGAAAAACAAGAAATTGCCTTAGAGATGTTTCCCTGCAGAGCTCAGCTTGCAAAAATCTTCAGTCCTATGTGCATCCTTTTGTTTGCACAACAGAGATAAGTGTTAATTCCTATTTATAGCAGAAAATCAGACCTCAAAAACAAACCTGCACCTGTGAAAACATCCACAGGCAACCCTTTTTCTTTTTTTAGAAGGGAAAAAAAGTTCATTTCACATCAAGTTTGAAGGCAGACTGTTAAACATGCTTTGTGTTCTGAAACATGCAAAGTAGGGTTTAGCAATTTCCACACAAAACAAACAAGTTAGGAAGAGTCCTTTGATAACAGAGCCAGGAGGCAAAGCATTTGTGCTGGGACACAGCAGGAACTGCACCAAGGATAACAAATGGAGCTCTGGGAAGGGTGTTCCTGGCTCCTGAGGCAGCAGGGAGGCTGCAGGCCAAAGCATTTTGGAGGAGCTTCATTATCAGGCTGTAACAAAGAGTTGTGGCTGAGCTGCCTCTAAGGTAGGGAATCTTCCTACAAACACCATTAAGGCTGAAGGAAAACTTTTGTTATTTTGTTTTAGCTGCCCACTCAGGCAATTGAAGGGTTTGCCCTGGAGATTTTGGCAGCTTTCTGTTACCTTCATTAATCAATATTCCCAAGAGAAACCTTCCCCAGAAAACGGAATCCAAGTAACTTTATAAAGATCACATCTACAGACTGTAACATTATTCAGGAGCAATATATTTTTGCCCCAACAGCTGTTTTCTATTTTAAGCCACTTAAAATTAGTACAATTTATAAATATATAGAGAAAGAAAGTAGAGAAACCCAAACGAAGAAGTAACCACAGGACATTTAGAATGCAAGGAGGTTTTCTCCCACACAAACGAAACCTCAGTGAGCAAGGCAGCAAATCAAAAGGGGAAAACACCACGAGTGGCCATGACAACCTTTCCCTCTGCCAATTCCTAACCCTCCTTGCATTTTAAACACCCCACTGCTGCAGTGCCATGCCATACCTGAGCTGCCACAGGTTAGTAGTGCTTTGTTAGTCGATTTGAGGTGCCCAGGAGAGTTTAGTGCATTGCTACAGGAGCCTGCCTCGGAATTCAAGTTATGTGCGCTGGGAGATGCCAGGGGGCTGCAATACAGGTTTTTCCATCTACTGGCTAGAAGGAAAAATAGAAAAAAGCCACAAAGGTTAGCAAATTATTTTGGAAACAGAGAGCAAGATAAAGAACAAAATACAGAGGTATCAAACAGGATTAAATTCTGTAGCAGAGGTACTTCCTGGTGGTGCCAGTGCCACACTGCAGGGAGCAGAGCAGTGCCCAGTCCCCCACTCGTGTCCTTTAACTGCTTTTGTGCCTTCTGAAGAATTCCAAGAGTAACTCCTGAAAAAGCTGGCTTTAAAGAAGCCATACATTTCACAAAGTTCTGGTGCTGGGCTTCCCAGATGACTGTTTTCATCAGTATCTGCCACTTCTATACGCCTTCATTTTAAAGAGCTCACTGAACTTTATGTTCTGTGTGTGTTATTCTGAATTTTATGATGGAATCAAGACAGTATTAAACCACAGAAACTCTGCCATTAGATTAAAGAAAAGCAAGCTAATATAAAAACCAACTCTTTGAATTAAATTGGTTCAGCACACACCCTCACATGTTCATAAATCAACCAAAAGAAGGCAGGTGGCAAAACCAAGTGCACCCATCCTTACTGGAGGTGGAATGAGTAGCTACAACACTGAGGAAATTATTCACACCATGATCTGGAGATACTCAAGGGGCTGCTGAACTGCCCACAGAACTCAGTTCTCCCTACTATGAGAAAATCATCTAAGAAAATAATGAAGATTCACCAAAATAGCAAGTTTTCTTTTTTTATTTCTCCCACAAATTTTACCAGGTCAGACTAAGTACAACTAAAGCCTGATACATTTCAGAAAGAAAAGATGTAATCAAATAAATTTCATTCCCCTTTTTAAGCACAGATAGTTTATGAAAGTAAATGAAGTTTGCTCTCCAAGTCTATTCAGTTATCTCCAATCAGGAATGTCAAGGTTAAACTCCAGAGAAGCCAGAGATCTCAAGCATTGCCAAACACTTCTAGAATGAAAACTAAAAAAACCCAAACCAACCCCCAGTGCAGTGACCTCAGACTCCAAACCACAAGGGTCAAACTGCTGGTCGAACTGAGGTCACAATTCTTGCATTACCATGGAGACAAACCCAGGCACCACAAATCCTCAGACACCAACGTGGTTGGATTTCTAGCACTTCAAGGATATCCCTGAGCTTCAAAACATTGATTCTCTCGGAAGTGTCACTTTTTCAAACACAGCTTTTGTGTCTGAAGGTTCCTGAGTAAAGAGGAGACTGCAGCACATCTCTGCAATAAACCTGCAGCTGCAGCAAGTCCTGACCAGGAGAGGTGATGACAGGGAATCTAGAGAGCATAAGAATTAATTACTGATTCCTTTCCCACCCCTCAGTGTCCTGGCTGTCAGGATTCCAGCCCATTTTACACAAACCTGGAGGCCATCTGAACTGACACAGACAGGCTATGCAGCAGGTGCACTGCAGGTGATGCAGGACAGAGGGGGGAACAGAATAAACTCATTTTTGTGCTGTGAACTCCATCTGTTCTGAGAGCTTTCCCACCACCAAAAGCCAAGGTGGAAAAGCAAACCCCCAAAGCCAGGCCCCAGAACGCTGCCTGTGATCAGAGATGTCACCACTGCACACAACATTCTAGGTTTTCACTTCAGGCAGATGGAAGCAGGGATTTCCCCTCAGGATTAACACGGCCCACAGCCACCAGGAAGTGCTTTTAGGGGATGATAAACTGGAAGGAAAACCCGGTTTCCAAGTGACACCATTTCTTTAAGTTTAATATTGTTGTAAGCTTTGAGCAGCAGACAACTTTTTCACCCAGGTAACAGCAGCTGGGAAGATACACGAGGAACATCCATCAGGAGGAATAATCACCACTGGAACACTCAGCACCAGGAGTTCTGATCTAGAAAGCTGCAATAACAATTTTCCATGGTTCTTCACCCACTCCCCAGCAGCACATTTTTTCCTCTACACATTTCTTACATTAAAAAATGTTTAAATATTAACAAAACTTAAAAATTCAAGAGCCTGACAACACTAAGCTCGATTTCCCTGCTTGGACCGAGGTTTGAAAGGGACCCCACAGCAGTGAGGCTGCAGCTGCCCTACCTTGGTCCAGCCTGTTGATGAGGGTTCTGCAGGCAGCCTCAATCTCGGGGCTGGGATTATCCAGCACCTGCCGGCACCATTTCAGAGGAGAGGCTGTTTTCTCATCCACGGATTTCCTTGGAGACACATAGAGCCTTTGCAAGGATTCAAAGGAGACAGGAAGAAATGCTCATTAATTCAAAGCATACAGCTACCAAAGTGGCATTTGCTAGAGTGTAGTCATCAGTAATCAACAGTTACCCAAATTCAAAAATTCAAGTTTAAATTGCATATTATGACTTGCAAAGGAAGTTTACTGCCACAACAGGACAATTCAACGGCTTCACAGAGAAACCCACAGGCTCTGCAAGGCAAGGTTCCAGCCTGGGCTGTTGCAATACTGCTGGAAATGAAGTTGTTGGAATACTCACCTGCCTCTCCCTCCACTCCCCTCCTCCAAAACACCCCACCCCCAGAAGCACAGAGGGTGTGCGCTGCTCCTAACTGGAGCTGCAGGGTTAGGAGGTTAGGATTTCAAGGAGACTTCCTGGAGTTACAGGTTTTGTTTAAAACCCTCTGGATGTTCCACCTGTTTAGCACTGCAGGCACAGCTGTGTCCTCACAGCAGCTCTGAGACACCCGACAGTCAAAGGTGCATTCCCAGATTCCAGGAATAAACCCCTTCTCTGGAGGATTTGGACATTCCCAGATAGGTAGGAAGTGTGGCTGTATCTTGTCTTCCTTGGAATGTCAGATAAGGTCTCTTCCAGCCTGAGTGTTTGGCAGATCTCTGACACCTCCGTTGCTTTGCATGGACACCCAGGATTAGCCTTATGGATAGACAGAGTTAATCATCTTAAACTCCTGGATTATTTACAAGGGATTGGGTGTAAAGCACATCTTCACCCTGTTTCCAAAGCAGGACATTTCTCTGAAGAAAGGTCAAAGCTGGAAGAGCCTTTGCTATAAAAGCAACTCGAGTATTTTATTGACACATCCTACATATGTATTTTTAAAAGCAAAAAGCAGCTCCCTATTTTTTAATGTTTTTGCCATTCAGCAACACATTCAAAACTTGTAAGGGGAAAGAAAAATCAGTCTTTTGTACATCCAAAAGTGAAACTGGTTTTAGTTCTTGCACATCACTTGGAGAACACCCTGGTGCAGAGGGCAGTGAAACCTCGACCTAGACCTGGAACTTGATGGTCTTTATGGTCCCTCCCAGCCCAAATCCTGGGATTCTGTGATTTGTGGACACCAACTTTGGCTCTCGGGTCCCCCCTCTCCTGAGGCTCTGATGAGCTGCTGGCACAGCCTTCAGCTGCTCCCTCTGCACCAAGAAAATGCCCAGCAGCAGCTTCAGGAGCTCCTGGGCCAGCCAGGAGCTCTTCCATGCACACAATCACACAGTTGCTGCTTTCCCACCAGCACCTTCCTCTCCCGGTGCTCCTTCACCTCATGAACTGCTCCCAGGTGACAGAACCCTCCTGGTCACCAGCAAACCCCCTACAGCCACAGCTGAGCACTTACAGTGTTTCCAAAGCTGACCTCACTGATGTACCCAGAGGATTTCATCTTCACCAGGCCAAAATCCAGTATGTAAGCATAAAGTGACCATGAAGATTGAGTTAGGATTTCAAGGAACATCTGCCTGTGCTTCAGTTGCCTCCTCCTCTCTCTCCCAACTTTATCCAGTCCTGCAGCAAGGTACACCGAGCCCTTCTGCTCCAGTTACTCATTCTCTCCCAGACAGCTCATATCCAACCCATAAAATACTGATTTCCACAACAAAACTGATGTAAATCAGCAGGAATGTCAGTCATTATCCCATTCATTCCTGAAAACCCAGGTTTAAAATCTACAGAAACACACCGTGGGACTCTCAGGTGTCCTGTCTGTAACAGCAACATCTGGCCAAGATAGAATACAAACAGCTGGGATATTTAAAATATTGTACAGGTCTGCCTGACCTACTGCCCTGGCTCTTGTCCTGGATCCAGGCAGGGATAACATGGAATGCAGAAAGCAAGACTCCCCAGACTTGGCATTTTTGGGGGCTATGACGTGGAGCATCTCCGCATGCACCAGCTCTCAAAATACTGTTTGTCATCCGGGGAAGGACATTATTCCCTATTTTTTGCCTCCTGACACACCACTCCTGACTTCCCAGCCCTGCCTCTGGCCAGAGCCATAGACTCAGCCTCTTTAGTCACATCTCATACAGAAGCTTTTCCAAACCAAGCTTTACACAAATCCACATGCAAATTAAAAAAAAACAAACCCAAGGCTAATTTGTTATTGACAAAATAAACGCTGAGGAATGAATGCAGATATTCCTGACTCTCCAAAGGTACCTTTTAGGGAAGGCCCCCAGCGAATCTTGCTGCGTTTCTGCACGGATAAATGAGCATTGCAAGCACTCAGATCCAATCAGACACAGGAAGAGAAGTGCTCCCTCTCTCTGGGTTTGTTTTACAGCTCAGACCACAAAAGGAGCAGTAAAACCATCACACAAAAAAGAGGCCAACAGCCTCCTTAGGGCAGGTCAGGCTGCTCCTAACATATTCCAGGTTAAGGGAGAGAATCCTGCCCTGCTCCAGCAGTTGTTCTCCAGCTCCTTCCATGCTCCTCACCCTGCTTCCACCCAGCTGAGGATGGCAACACTTGTTTGTTTGGCAGAACCATTCCCACATGGAGCAGAGCTGTGGAGTCCTCTGGACTCTGCCAGAGGACTCTGATTTTTTCTGCTGACAAGTCCACTGGCAAGAGAAGCTCTCACAATTTTGCCAAACTCAATTAAGTGAATGCAACTCAATTCTTCAGAGCACTGACAGGCAACTTATTAAAAAAAGGAATTCTGGTTTGATTTCACAGCATCAGGGTTCCCATTTTCCTTCTGCAGGAGCTTTGGCAAGGGCTCAGCATCCTGACTTCTCCAAAGGTGCTGGCACAGCATCAACTGCTAAACTAAAAAGCACCTGCCCCACAAATATGTGAATGTGAGTATTTCTCTGGACATGACATTTAGAGCCAGAAGTCACCTTTTCCTAGACTCAGGAAAGTCCAGTGACCAGCATCATCCAGCAGCAGCTGAGTTAACCCAGCCTCACATCAGAGAGCTCAAACAGCCTTTCCTCAGAAAAACGCGGGTGTGAAAAGCTAAAAGCTCCTAGCTTTGTTTAAAAACACACAGAATTTTTCTTTCTGGTGGTTTCAGCCTCCAATGCTGTTTGATTTGCCAGGTTAACTGAATCCCATAAGCACTGGAAAAGCAGGACCCATCCCAGAGTCAGGCAAAGCTGAACAAAGCCCTGATCAGGACCAAGCCTTACCCTGCAGTTCATTCCACCAGCTCAGCAGTTTGGGTGTTCTCTTTAAATGACTCTGAACGTTTTCTTTTGTCAAATTGCAAATGAAAATCAGTTATTTAGATAGTTACAAGGCCTCATACAAAATGTACAAAGTAAACATTTGGGCAAATATTCCCAGTTTGATGTATTAGGGGTTTGTTGTATAAATTATTAAATACAAATGAGATTTTCTTCAGCTTCTGAGAGGAAACCCTTAGATAAAGTATCTTTAGTTTCTCCTTACTAATGTTTGTGTTTACTCTGTAAAAGAGAGTATTTCATGACAAACATCTCTGGTAAATACCCAGTGCCATGAGCACAATGGGAGATTTTTCCTTCATTAAGTTGTAGCCATTCACAAATAAATTTGCGATACTCTCTGCACTTTATTCTGACATAATCCAGTGCACTAAAAACACGGAATCTTCCAGAGATACTATTTCCCTTATGGAATCAATGCCACAGAAGGATTTATAGGAGTTGATGGCTACTGTTGTTGGATTTTGAAATTCCAGCTCTAAAAAGACCCCAAGAATGTAGGATATACAACAACTTTCTCAACTTGCACAATGCACTGAGAAAAAGCATTCTCCCAACTGAGTAACAGATCACAGCAGTTCTAAGAGTGCAAGCCTGAGAATTTTAGATCCTGCTCATGCAGAGTATTTGCAGCAGAAATCTATAAATCATAAGAGCAGAATTCAGGCTGCAGAAGGCTCTAGAACCAGTGCATTAAGAAATTAAACTGAGCGTAAAGCACAGCCCATTTCTGAAGACACAGCTTGGTTTATTATCCATCTTCCAAAGCACTTGGCACCAGTGTCTGCAGCAGCTCCAAAAATGGCAAACACTGCACTGATTTTCAGATCTTTGAGTTATACACAACAGGGCAAGGAGAAGGAGACCTCAAGTAGCTGGAAGTGTTTAGAACAATTCAGGTTTATAAGATACACCTCCTTCAAGTGCTAAAAGGCAGCTGAATTCCTCTTAAAGCATGGATTTCAAATAGGTAATACATTCATTTTCCTTTCCTTTATATATCAGACTTCAGAGAGCTGGTTTTCAGATTTAGTACTCTGCTTATGCTGGGCTAATCTCAAATCTAAACACTCCTGCTGAACAGAAATCCTAACACAGACAAGACTGGGGTAGAAACACACAGTGAAACAACATTATCCAGGTTCTGAAATGATAGAAACATAAAAGGAAAAAATAGAAAAAATCCTGTGGAGAACACCACACAAAAACATTCTGCTGTTAGCCCAAGGAGAGGTCTGAGCTTTACTCTTAAGAAATTGCGAAGAGAGGAAGAAAACTGACGCTGCAAAGACACTTTCTCATGTCTATTTAGGGACTAATCCTGCTGAACAAAACACCAAAAATCAGTCCCCATGTCAGAGCAGCTCTAAAGCTCACACAAAGTTAATCTCCTGACCCGGCCAACAGCCCATACAGTGATCAAAAGGCACATGAGGAACCCGCTCCAGAGCGGTGCTGTGCTCACAGCATCTGCAGCAATTCTGCAGCAGCAGGACCAGCCCGTTCCCCACCTCCGGCACCAACACTGAGCCATTTCCCTGCCCACCCCTCATTTTACAGGAATGTGATGAACAGGAGCCGCAGCCTCGAGCACTTCCCAAGGCCTCAGCCACTGCCAGGCTCTGCCATCAGAAGCAATTCCCCCTCACAGGCTGTGCTCTGCACGCGATGTCACCACCAGGCAGGTTCTGCCTTTCAGATGGCCCTGCCACAGAGGGGGGAGCTGGTGACGCTCCCACAGAGCTGCCCTGGGATGCTGAAGGAGCTCAGGAGCAGGGCAGGTGTCACCCAACCCCTGGCCGTCTGCAGCCAGCACAAACAGGTAACGTGCTCCTCAAACCAGTCAGGAAAGGTTTGGAAAAGTCACTCGTGGTAAAAACACCTCATCAAATGACCAGTCTGAGAAAATAAGACCTTGCAAATTGCTGTTTCTAAGTCATGCAGATCTTGTCAGCAGCATCCTGTCACAAGGAGAGATCACAGGGAAAGTATGCCATGGCCTGTGAAGGGTATAAATTGATTATACAGAGACAGTCTGCAAGTAAAGTTCTCCCCCAAATTAGAGGCACAAGGGGCTGCACTGGTATAATTCCTGGATTTTGTGTAGCATCACATCCTCACTTGGTGAAACTTCTCCACAATTTCTTTCCCCATCTCTGATGGTACAAGCAGCAAGGATATCCTCCAGTATGTCGAATTCAAAGTCTCAAACATGAGTATAGAAAGTCACTGGACACAGGGCTAAGGCTGAAAAATCACATTTCCGGGAAACTCCTACATTGTCATTCCCCAGAGCAAACCATGCTCCTTCTCCCCACAAACACTGACTCAAGGGCACCCCACTTGCTGTGCTGAGCACGGATTCAGGCAGGAGACAACAACACTGAGGTGAAGACAGCATGGCCCAGTTTCAGCTGAGAGAGACTTTTAGGAATGAGAGCAGCAACAAAGGGATTCACCTGAGTGCCAGGGATTCCTTCTCCTCCTCACCCCATGGAAAAACCCAAGAATGACAAACACTGGGGAACACAACCAATGTGATGCTATCAGCAGCAGATCTGGTTTGTTCCCTGGATACGAGGGAATTTGGGTAACAGCCCTCTCAAAACAGCTCAGGAGCTGCCCTGTGCTGAACTCCAAGGTGAGCATCACACTGAGCTCCTCAGTGCCAGAGCCCAGTTCCATGTGATTGGTCTCCAGGATATTTACAATTTTGAGCAGCTATTTGAGAAAGGGACCTGCGGGAGCAGTCAGAGGCCAGGCAGCCCAGGGCAGAGTTACAACCACTGTGAGTGGGCACTGCCTCGGGTTTCACACAGCTCAGTCACTACAAACTACTCCAAAACATAACCTCAGACCTGCTGAACCAGGGGGAGCTACACAGGAACTTCTGCAACTTCCAGCTGAATAAAGCGAATAATTTCAAAATTGAGCAGGAATTGAGACTCCACCTGCACCTGTAGACAGCAGCAAGAAACCCTCTGCCCACTCAGTCCTGCTTTCAGGGAAGAAGGATGTACAATATTTTTAAAAGGATGGCAAATGCACAATACAGTCAGTTATTCACTTTGGATTTGCTCACTCCAGGCAGCGCAAAATTCCCCCATCAGCAAAGCCCCCTTATTAGAGCTGATCCTAAATTCACAGAGAATTAAGGGTGGTTTGTTGGTGTTTTTGGTTTGGTTTAAGAAAACCCTCCCTCCCCTCCAAGCAGTTTCCTGGTTCTTGCTGTGGGAATGCACAAACACCTGCAGGGGCTGCATGTGGGACGTGTTTATGCAGACAGTTCGGGATATTTGGCAATAAGCACAGGCCAGCACTATTGACTCTACACAAGATTCATTCCCCGCTTTCAGAACGAGCTCTAGAACAAGAAGCCACCACTAAAAACAGCTTTCTGTTTCAGCAGGTTTGTTTGACAAGAGGAAAAGGGAACAGATGGAAGCGATGCAGCACAATCAAAGATAATTTATGGTACCAGCACTTGCACAAGTGCTCTGGATCACCACCCTCATCCAGCTCCTCAAGGGACTCTTTGTCACAGGTTACCCTGTTCCAACCAAATCCGGCAGGAAAACAGAGCAAACAAACCCACAAGGATCCTACAAGGTGTAGAGTGAAGGGTACCTGGGAAAGAAGGACCTTAGCAGCTACCACCTGAAGGAAAGGGTTAAAGAACAGAATTCCTGGGCACAGAATCTCTTCTGATTTCACTGGGCACCATCCCCTGCCTGGGTAAATCTCAGCCTCTGAGACACAACAGAATTTGAAGAATCTCCCCTGTCACAGGCTATATAAATGTGAATATAAACCTGGCTGTTTCCATTAACATAGAAATAATAAAGCCAGTCTTCCATATTCAGTTTGTTAAATATATTCCCTTATTTATTCATAAGAGTTCCACTCAAAATGCTGTTTCTGTATATTGAAGAGTTCCAGTGATCAAGTTAGAACCAGGATTTGGGTTTTAAAAGTACACTTGCAAAGAAAAAAAAAAATCATGTTTTAAATATAACCTCAAATTCAGGCTGGAGCTGCTGCCATGACCTCATTGAGTTCCACTCCTTTAACAAAAAATTTACCTTCCCTTCTAACAGCTAATGAATGTTTGGAGCTGAAGGTTTGGTTTGTGTTCAGCAGCCCTGTCCTTGCTGCCAGATTAATCTGGCTACACAAATTTGAAACCCAATTTGCAGAGCCCTGAGGCTTTTCCTCCCAAGTCTTACAAATTAACAACTCTGGGTAAAATCTCAAGTCCCAGTTATTGCAGGAGCTGGAATCAACCTCAAACTTTACATTTCCCTTTCCCTTCCAAAGGTTGTTAATCTGCTGATTTATAAAACAAGTTCTAAACAAGGCTGGTGGTGGAGGGCAGAGTCCCAGAGAGTCGGGTCAGTTAAGGATTACATCATTGATCTGGTTCAGTTCATGTCTCTGAACAAAAGAGGTGCTTAACTGGAAAGAAACAGCCTTCAGGAACTGGGAATGGTTTGTCTCCTCAGGTCCTAGCAAAAGCCACCAATTCCAGACGGCCTGGGGATTCTTATTGACAAAATTCTAATTCAAATATGGTATTTGACAGTTGTGTGCAAGGTTTAAAAGCTCCATTATTCATTCATCTGCATGTGCTATATATAACTGAACTTAAGAGGGAAAGGAAGCTCCTGTGCTTGCTGCAGCAGTGGCTGGAAGGAAGGTGGAAAAACAGGGCCTACAGGTAAACTTATTTTTTAAAACATAATGGTCTGGCACAATGGACATAAAAATAAGAACAGTCACTAATGAGAACTGCATTCTTGCTGCTAAAAATCGAAGTCCTGTACCGAAACCAGTTTATAGCTTTAAAGGAATTGCTCAGCTAACCACAGAAAGTCCCTCTACCCCCCAAGCCTGGGGATACCTACCAGCAATCCTCCTCTTCGGGGCAATTTTCCAGTTCTAACACTTTGACTTCATCCAGATCTGCGTTACTGGGAAGCCCCTCTAGCTCTGCACACTTTTCACTGGGATTCTGTTCATGGATTCCAGCTGGGGCGTGGATCCCTGCCATGAGCAGGCTGCCCAGCAGCTCCGAGCTGTCACTGGCATCCACAGGTGAGGGACAGCGCCCGTTGCCACGGCCCTGCCCCCCGTCGGGAGACACCTCCTCGGGGGCCCTGTTGCAGCTGTATTGCACCTGGGCACCCAGGGCTCTTCTGAAGCAGTTGTTCTCTCCTTCCTCTTGCCTCATTTTGCTCAGCTGGCTGTGCAGATCCGCCATGATCTGCAACTCCTGCTTGTCGGTGATGGCGTTGATGCTGTTGTTGATCTCCATCCCGTTGAGGCCCGGCTCGTGGTTATCCACGCCGGCACGGATGTCCCCCGGCCCGTTTGTGCCCAGCACGCTCCTGCTGCTCCTGCTCCTGGCGTGCTGGTTGTCCAGCTCCAGCCTCCTGACCAGCTCCCGCAGCTTCCGCACCTCGGGGCCCGCGTGCTGCTCCGGCTCCGTGCCGGGGCCCATGGCCGGGTGCTGCGGGGCGTCTCTGCCTAGGGCAGGCTCCAGAGCGGGATCCTGCTGGATGAGCGGCGCGTTCCCGGGCACCACCATCCTCCGCAGCGCCCGGCTCCACTGCAAGGCACGGAAAACACAGCAAAGATCCACAAGGATGCACAGGACTTTTAGGCAAATGGAATTAAGACATCAAAAATTCTGGCTTTCATAAGCGTCAGCTGGTTACATTGGGGTGGAAGGTGTGTGAATTTCAACCAAATCTCCAAAAAGAACAACTGAAATTAGGATTGAACATTGCACGGCCCACAAATTCCTCTTTTTGAGCAGCAAGGATGTGTACCTGTTCTGTTATAAATGAGTGTAATAAAAGGAAGCTGATTTAATCCCCCACAATAGTTTAGTTTCCATCTGTTTACCAACAAAATACTTGAGAAAAGCACTGATTGAGCAAAGTCAGGAAACATCATTAACGAGGTGCTGACGTCAGACAACAACAGCGTCAAGAAAATGGTAAAAACATCCTTTGTTCCTTACCAGGTTTATCCTGGAAAAGCAGAAAAAACTTGGAAAAATTTCTGTATCACCTTATACCAAAGTAACAACAGGAACTGCAGTTACTGTGGTACATGAAAATAAGCTTAAATAATGTTTTTACTGGTGTATTTTCCTGTTACAACTGAAAGGAGAGGGGTGCAAACAGCTAAAAAAAAAAAAAAGAAAAATATATCCCAATATAAGATTACATATTCCACTAAGTTCTAAAAAATGAAGCCATCCCTCTGCTTTTTCCTTAGCTGAGCAAGGACGAGCATGCAGCTCACTGTTACTCAGGCAGCCAGCTCTGAACTGCACAAGGTAGTCAGGCTTCCCAAAAAACCATAAAGTGCATTTCACACCAGTTTTACAACATGAGCAAACACTCCTTTTCCCCCTTCACTTGATTTACGTGAGTTTTTGGTTTCATTAGGCACATTCATTTCCAAACTGACTCTTCACTGAAAACCCCTAGTACTGAAAATCCCCTAATTAATGGTCCATGGAGCAGTAAAATGGATTAAAGGCCAGAAATCCTCCCTATTTCGCAGAAGGAGGGCAAACAGACTGAGGGAAGAGGGAGTGAGTCAACACAGCCAATTCAAAGTTTAAAAATTGATGCACTTGTTACAACTGCAATCAAACCCTGACTTTTTGTGGCTGTGGATGTTCTTCCCCCTCCCTTTGCTGCCTGAAAATGTCATCTGTTTTCAAGTGCCAGCGGGCAAAGGAAACCACAAAAATTAAGTGTCACACAAAGCAAGGTTACAGACACCATAGGTACCTCAGCATCTCCCTATTATTTAGGCACTTGTAACAGCAACAGCTGGATAAGTTTCTTTAAAAATACAGTTTTGTTTCGTTGGGGGTTTTTTTTACCTGATTTTTTTTATTATTTTGGTCCTCTATCTGCAAGATGTAAATTGTCAGCTTCTGCTTGAGTTAATAAAAAATACAAACAGCCCTTAGGAAGAGCTGTCAGTGAACAGAGCAGACTTTCCATCCATATTCCAAAGCCGTGCCTGTAAGCAGCACTGCTGAAGGCATTTCGCCTTGGGAAAAGGAAATTTAGTGTGGAGTTACTAAGCAATGCCATTCCTACCCATGTGCCAGCTTCAAAAAGCTCCTTGCATTGATTCCCACTCCTACAAACCCACACGATCCTCGTCGGGTAACGGCACGGTGTGATTCCCAGAGGGATCTCGGAGTAAGGGAACTGTGTGATTTCCAGAGATATCCCAAAGCTCGGGAACTCTGAGGATGCACCAGTGGGGAGTTTTAGGAGTTCCACTGTCCAAGCAGAACAGCAGCTCAAGGAGGGGAATTAAGGAGATGGCTCACCCAAAAATCGGTTCCTTTCCAAGGGTGAGGAGCTGGGAAAAAACCTCACGTGAGGGGGAAGAGCAGCTAAAAAGCGCTCAGTCTTTCCCCACAACCAGTAAGTCTAAAAACCACCCCAAAATAACCCCAGCAAAGACATGCAGGGGAAGAGATATAAACCCGCCAAAGTTAATTTCATTGTGCAACGGGGAAGAAATAAACCACAAGTAGAAGGCAAAAAGGCGGCAGCCGTGAGCGGGTGGGAGACAATAATTCGGAGTTTGCCGAGCAGACATCCGGGTGCCTCACCGAGGGCAAGGGACCCGCTCACCCCGCGGCCCCGGCGGGGCCATGGGCACTGCGGGAGCCGCGGGGGCTGCGAGGGCTCTGGCGGGGCCGTGGGGGGATCTGAGAGCTGGAGGGGCTGTGAAGGGTGGGGAAAGGGACTGTGAAGGGGCTGGGGGGGCTGCGATGGGGCTGGG
>VZRO01007575.1:266963-279830 GCA_013397915.1 Daphoenositta chrysoptera
GAGGGGAAGGGGGTGATTGGGGGGGAAAGGGGCAAGCAAAGGGGAAAGGCCATGGTGGGGGGAAAGGGACAAGTGAGGGTGAAAGAGGGGAGTTAGAGGGGAATGGAATGGGCAAGGGAGGAAAGAGGGAATTAGAGGGAAATGGAGCAGGTGAGGGAGGAAAGGGGTGAATGAGGGGGTATAAGAGTGAGAGGGAGGAAAGGGAAGGAGGGAGAAAGGTTAGGAAGTGAGGGGAAAGGGGGAAGGGAGAGAGGAAGAAGGGCAAATGAGGGGAAAATGGGTGAGTAGGGAAGGGATGAGTGAGGGGGGAGAGAGTCTCTCCCTGTGCATGTGATCCAGAAAAATGCACAAAATACAGCTTAGCTGAGAGCTCCCAAAGCTCCGGTGAGTGTAACATTGCTTCAGGACAGTTTTATCAGGCAACAATAAAACTAGCTCCATTCTTTGACATCCTCCCCCCAAATGTGTGCGTTGGACCCAAACACACCCTCTGGCACCTCCTGATAAGAAGCGTTGGATGTTTGGCAGTCACCAAGGCCACGTGCTATGAGCAGAATCTTGTTTTTGTACCACTTGGCCTGAACACCACGTCCAGGACTGACACTCCTCAAGGTTTGTCCTGGTTTCAGCTGAGCTAGAGTTAATTTTGTCATTCTGTTGTTAATTTTCAGATGCTCTGGGAAGGTTTGGTCTGTGCAGAAGATCGGATTTCCAAAAGCAGAGTCCCCTGTGCCACCACGTACAAGCTGCAGTGCCAGGATGGGTTTGCCTCCACCTCTGCTCAGTCACCACCAGCACATCCCATAGCCTTTATATAGATATATATTTATTGATTTGATTTCATGTGAAATAACCTGGTCAAGATTTGTCCCCACAAGCAGCAGAATCCCAAGAGAAAGAAGACCTTTTTGTGAAAGAAAATGCATGACCTCATCCATCATGTAGGAAAAACCTGTGTGCAGGTGACCCTTCTCTACAAATACCAGGAAGATTCACCTCTTTCAATAATGCATTTGTTGTTTGTTCATGGCAGGTAGGTCAGCAATTCTTCAAAGCTCAGGCCAATACAAATTATAAAGCATAACATTTTTATAATAGCTGCAGGTTCCTTTTGGGTGATACATGTCTTTAAGGGGGAAAAACCCCTCCTGTCAGGGAGTTGTGCAGAGCCAGGAGGTCGCCCCTGAGCCTCCTCTTCTGCAGGCTGAGCCCCCAGCCGCTCTCAAACACAGCCCATGGAGGAGCAGGGCTCCCTCTTCCCCAGGTGATCACAGGGGTGTAGGACAAGCAGACTGAAATCCCTCAGAATGTCAGCCTTTGCTAAGCCCACCCCTGCTTTGAGCACACCCTGCCTTCATGGTCCTGCTGCTCCTCTCCCTCATGGCCTCCTCCTCCAACGAAGCCTTCAGGGCTGGGCCACTGAGGAGCACAAGTGACACAGCCCCTGAGCTCAGAGGGCACAACAGGAGGGGGTGACACGGGTGGGGGAGGGACACATGAGCTAAGGCTGGTTATTAGAGCTGGTACTGAGGTGGGACAATGCCTGCAGGAGAGGCAGAGCTGAGGGGACACACTGCAGAGCCCAGACAAATCCAGCTCCCCATAAGGCCATGGACAGACCAGGAACTCTGCAACCAGGGAATACATCACTTCTGCAGAGGGTCTTCTCAAAGTGCACTGTGGCACAGGCCCTTCTGCTTTGGTACTTGAAACCATCCCCCTTTGACCGTGGTGGAACAAGCCCTGGCTGTACCAGTCCTTCCTACTGCTCAAACTGGTCCCAGTAAGGAGCTTCTAGACGTGGTTTTCATCAGTTCTTGGCTGTGAGGGTGTGAGGCCCTGGTTGCCCAGAGAAGCTGTGGCTGGGCCTGGATCCCTGGAAGGCTCCAAGGCCAGGCTGGACGGAGCTTGGAGCAACCTGGGCTCATGGAAGGTGTCCCTGCCCATGAACTTTAGAACAGATGAACTTTAACTCCTTCCAACCCAAATAATTCTAGGATTCTACAGTTCTGTGATTCCTAATGCTTCCCATGAGGAAACAGTAAGTCTGGACACTTTTAAGGCACCTGACTTTCAGGTTTCAGTATTCAGCATTCCCAACCTCTCAGCTCTGAGTTAAGGGCTAAAATGATACAACTCTGATTTTACTGAGTGCAGCATCTGCTGGAAGTTCAATGCTGTTAGTAAGCATTTGGGCTGTGAATAATTCACAGCAATGAGAGGTCTGGGCAAAGCCCTGGTGAGGGGGGAAATCGGGATTTCAGCTGAGCAGAGCTCTTTGTCAGGAGAGGGAATTGAGATGCCCCTGCTCTGGCACAAGACACCTGCCCTCAGAGCCCGAGTTAAACACCAGGTGAAAGACACTGTTATCTCCCCAAACAGGCAGCAGCCACAAGTGCTGCTGCAGCATCCTCAGGGAAGAGGCAGGAAGGGGAATTAAAGCTGACACACAATTAGAATAGAGTTTGCAAGTGCTCCTGGAATCCTGGGGAAAGCAAATGGAAATCAGGCAGAAGCTATTTCTAGGCTGAATTTGGGGGTGAAAGAAGCAGAAATAGGCTTTCGCTAAGGACTAAATTCAAACCCTCCCAAGAATCCAAATTTAGTGTTTAAGGCTCTCAGTGCCTGTGTGCCAGCTCACACAGCCTGGTTGCACCAAGGGAAAGAAATACAAATATCATCTCAGGAGACACTTGTGGCAATGAGCTGGGAAAAATCGAGGAGCTGTGCCTGACTCCCAGCTCCGGGACCACTCGGAATCTTCACACAGCTAAGGCCAGGCTGGGGCGCTCAGCACCTCCGGAAAATATTATCTTTGAGGATGAGGCTGCCTTATCTTGTTCTCATCACACTTGTCTGGTGCAGGTGACAGCATCAACCAGCGGGTGCTGAACTCATTCGCGGCCACGGGGCAGCGGGAGCGAAAAGAACTCGAGGGAAGCGGGAGCAGGAATTCTGCGATCTGAGGCCGGCAGGAGCTGCGGTGTTCCCAGGCGTGCTGCTGGGCACGGGCCGCTCCGCAGGACCCTGCAAGCACACGGGGAGCGGCTGAGCAGCGCTGCTCCCGCCTGGAACGCGGCGCGCTGGAGGTCGGTGGGGCCGGGAGCGTGCGGGGCTGGCACAGCCTCCCCAGTCACCTCCCATTTCCAGGTACAGGGAGCAGCGAGGCAGGAGCCCCGTTCCCTGCTCCTGCTCCTCCCTTTCCCTGCTCCTCCCTTTCCCTGCTCCTGCTCCGGGCCGGGAGGCAGCGGGAGGACAGGAGGGCTCCCAGCCCCGGCACAGCAGCTCTGGTCGCTGCCGTGGCGCCTCCCGCTCCTTCCAGATAAACAGACAAAAACAAACCGTGTCCAACCCGCTCCTGTCGATCTGTTGCATATACAATATGCAACATATACATAATAATATACATATTGCAATATACAACTCTCCTCTTCCCAAAGGTTTTCACCTCAAAGGATCTTTGGGCAAAGGAGTAGCTGCACCTGCCACCGAGGAGCTGCCTCCCTGTCAGGGGAATGTCACCGCTCCGAACCGCCCGCAGTCCCTGTGGGGGTCAGCCCAGGACACAGGGAGGAACCTTTAACTGCCTTCCGTGAGGCCCCTCCACCTCTGAGGGACATTTCTGTCATCACTCAAGCCAGGCTCTGCCTGTCACCCCCGGGAAGCCACCGCAGCCTGTTTGTCACCGAGATTCTGGCTCCAACCAATACCCCCGGGACACCTCGAGTGAGTTTCCAGCTAATGCTGCAACAAGGTCACTGCTTCCCACTGAACACCCCAGGAAGATCCTTGCCCAGTCACCCTGGAAATGTGAGGGTTAAATGCCCTTCACCAAGTGAGCTCTGAGCTCTCACCCAGCCATCCCCCTGGGAATGGCTCCAGAAAGGGGCCCTGGACACCCACCTAGAAGAGCTTCTCGTAGCACTTGTCACAGTGGACAATGTCCCGGTGGATGAATATTTTATCCAGGAGATCTCCCATTGCTTTGTGGCAAATTCCACACTGCCAAAGGGAAAACAATGAGGTTGGACAGTGACTAAGGCTCCATGCAGTGACAAAAGAGGGGAGGGGGCAGAGGAACAGTCTCTGTATCATTTTGAGGCTGCACTTTCCTACAACAGCCAAATGTCCCTGCAGGCCTCTTCCTCCCACACTCCCCATCCTTCCTCCTCCCACCCTCCCCACATCCCCACCGACTTTCCTTGGAAACCCTGCAGGGTTTGAGGATTCAGCCACCTCCACTAGAGCACGAAGACAACAAAGCAGCAAGTCTGCCCCAAGGACAGTGGGGCAAGGACATGAGGGTGCTGCCAATAATAAAGAAGTCTCCTTGTTCTAATATTTATTCAAGGACCTGAAAACCTTCTGGGGACACCTGTGACTGCCTGACTACTTTTGTCCCGATGTGAGGCAAGGATTTGGCACACCCCATACGTATCCCTCTGAAAGCCTGAGGATGGAAGTTGCCGGAAGATGCCTGCAGTTCCCAGCACCACAGCAGCACTGGGGCTTACCCTGAAGCAGTACTCGTGGCAGTGGATGTTCAGGTGCTCGATGATGATCTTGGGGCAGTCCCGGATCTCCCGGCTGCAGTAACTGCACAGGGGCTCACTGGACCTGGGAAAAGCAGGGCACTGGATTCCTCTGTGATGCTCTGGTTCCAGTCCCAGCACTGGTGCCAGGGGTTTTTCCCAACCATCAGTGCTTCTCTCCATGAGCAAACTGCTCCTACACGTGTGACTGTGTGCAGTGACAGAGGAGAGGGACTGTGCTGTCCAGGGATGCAGAGACCACAGCAGTGGAGCAGGACAGACCTCACACTCTTACAGCCATGGAATCATGGAATGGTTTGGGTTGGAAAGAACCTTAAAGCTCATCCAGTGTCACCCCTGCCATGGGCAGGGACACCTTCCACTGTCCCAGGATGTTCCAAGCCCTGTCCAGCCTGGCCTTGGACATTTCCAGGGATCCAGGGGCAGCCACAGCTGCTCTGGGCACCCTGTGCCAGGGCCTCCCCACCCTCCCAGGGAACAAATGCTTCCCAATATCCCATCTAACCCTCCCCTCGGTCAGTGGGAAGCCCCTTGTCCTACAACAGCCCCTTGTTCTGTCACTCCAGGCCCGTGGAAATAATCCCTTTGCATTTTTCTTGCAGACTTCCTTCAGGCACTGGAAGGCCACAGTTAGGTCACCCCAAAACTTCTCAGCTCCGGGCTGAACAATCCCAATTGTCTCAGCCTTTCCTCATTGGAGAGGTGCTCCATCCCTCTGGTCACCTTGGTGGCCTGCTCTGGACTCTGACTTGGAGTCAATGTCACTGTATTTAGATTTATTGTGCTGCTGTCCCACCAAACACACACCGGTGTCCTCAGAAAGCAAACCCTTAATATAATTTCTGATTAAGAATTTGATGAACCCCCCAAGGCAGCCCCACCCTGCCCTACCTGTGCAGGGGAGCACTGGACAGGTAACTGTGATGGCTGTAGCTGCTTCTCTCCAGGTCACTCAAATCCACAAGGCTGCCACTGCAGAAGGAAGGAAGGACGGAAGGGAGGAAGGAAGGACAGAAGGAAGGAAGGAAGCAAGGAAGGTGTCCCCAGCACGCCTATCAGCACTTGGCAGTGATAGATGGGAAGAGAATCTCGTATGGAATCATTAACCCAATGATTTGGAATAACCCAGCTACCTGTTCCTTGGGGAGAAGGCCCTCAAAGTGCCTTCCCAGGACACAAAGAGGAACCTCTAATTACCCCCAGAGAGGACCCTCCAGATACAACTCCCCTGGCCTCACCAGGGCCCTCATGTTTACACCTGCCCCCTACAAATAGCAGCTTTTCACTGCTATAACTCCAAATCCTGCACTATCATGCAGGAAAAGGCACGGAGCACATCCCTGGTCCCACCCAGCTGAGTGCTCCCTCTCTGCCTGGGTTTCCTGGATATTTGGCTTATCTTTGGCTGCTGACAGCAGCTTTGCTGAGCTCTGGGACAGGCTGGAGATTTACAGTGTGTAATCAGCTCCCTCAGGGAGGCCAGCACAGCGCTGAGGGAGGATAATGCCAGCAGGGAGCATCCAGCTGGTGTGAACTGGTGCCACATCACTGTGAGGATGATGTGCATGGGGCCAAATCCTGCTCTTGTCACACTGGGGCCAGTCTGGAGCAGCTTCACTTAAGCAGAACACAAAGGACTGAAGATGTAAGCTTGAAAATGGTATAATTTAACTTTTTAAACTCATATAATGAAGTTTTCCCAGTGAGAGCCCTCACCCTCCACATTCTCCTCACGCATTCCAGTCATTTGTTTGCAGGTGCATGGTGACGCCTCACAGTGCCAAACCTGCAGTGTGGTGTTTTCACCCACCTCAGACACCAAGCCACTCCAGGAGGAGCTTCCCTGTCCCCTGGGAGCAGTGGGACGCGGGTCCTCCTGTCACCACCACAGCGGGAGGAGACAGCAGGACCTCACAGAGCAAAACCTGCCCTCCCAATAACCGCCGGGGCTGAGGAGCTCCCGCTGCTCCATCCTGGTGGGATGTGTGAGGTGGCAAAGCCTCGTGCTGGGCTCTGCACGCGTGTGCGACACCTGGCTGTGACACCTGGCTGTGACACCGGTGTCCCCAGCACGCCGTACCTGCCGTAGCGTGGGGAGGCTGCAAAGCCGCCGGTGTTCACGTACTCCTTCACAAAGAGGATCCCTCTCCTAGGAAAATGGGAAGCATTTCCATGAGAAAAGAGCGGCTGGGGCTCGGGAGAGCCGGGCAGGGACCGCGTGTGCCCCCAGACACAGAACGCGTGCAGGAGAGGCTCGGAGCGGGATGCTGTTGTTCCGGAAAAAATCCTGGATATCGAGCATTGTTGCTAAATAACAACTCCTCTAATTACCCCACCAAAACAAATCGAGTTAATTGGAAAGAATGGGATGGATAATGTAACCCTTTCATCCAGTTATGCGCTGGCTGAAGGATAAGTCTGTCCCAGCTCCCGTCAGGATTCGGCACACAATGGGCACGGAGAGAGCTCCCGGCTCCCCCGGTACCACCAACCCCCGTGGCACAGCACTGCTTCCAGGGGCTGTTCTGCCACTGCAACATCTCCAGTGATTTCAGCCAGTGTAAACTGCTGCTGGTGTGGTTGGGGATGTTTTTACCTCCCTTGCATAGTCCTGCCTCTTTACAGTCCCAGCCCAGAATTCCATGTCCCACCCGGGTGCAGCTCTGGGCAGGCCGAGGGGAGCCCTGTGCCCCCGGCCCTGTGCCTGCAGCCGTGACAGGAACTAATCAGCCTTTTTCCATGGTGCATTTCCACTGCTGTCTAAAAGCTGGGATTAATCCTCCCTTCTTACACTAAGCCCTGTCATGGCTAAGGAAAGAAACCTCTTTTTTTTGCTTAAACTTTTTCTGTCATGGAATCATGGAAACATTAATGTTGAAAAAGACCTTTAAGATCGCCAAATCCAACCATCAGTTAGCACCACCAAACCATGTTCCCAAGTGTCACATCTACACATTTTCTGAACACTTCCAGGGATGGTGACTCCACCACCAGCCTCAGCTTCCCCTGGCCCAGCCTGAGGCCGTTCCCTCTCCTCCTGTCCCTGTTCCCTGGGAGCAGAGCCCGACCCCCCTGGCTGCCCCCTCCTGTCAGGGAGTTGTGCAGAGCCACAAGGTCCCTCCTGATCCCCCTTTTCTCCAGGCTGAGCCCCCTTTCCCAGCTCCCTTCCCTTCCCTGGACACGCTCCAGCCCCTCAGCGTCTGCCTTGTGCCGAGGAGCCCGGAACTGACCCCTGGATTCCATGTGGGACCTCACCACTGCCCAGCACAGGGGACGATCCCTGCCCTGACCCTGCTGGGCACACTGTGGGTGACACCAGCCAGGTGCCAAAGCTGGAATTCCTCACCCAGCAGGATGGCCCCACAGCAGCCCCATCCTGCAGCGAGGGGACTGTGCCCCCCATGGATCTTTACCCGGCAGTGCTGGAGTCAGGCTGGTAACCAGAGCTGTGCTGGGAGCTGGAGAGCCTCTCACTGGAACTGGACAGGAGCCTGTGGAGACAGGGAAAGGTCTGTGAGCCATGGCAGGATCCAAACTGGCAGCCAGGAGAAGAGCAGCTGTCGCTGCTGGGAGGGCAGATGGAGAGCACAGCCCTTTCCAGACCTTATCATGGACCAAACCAATCCCTTTGTCCTTCTGCACCTGCCACAGGACAGCACTGCTTCCCTGGAGAAGGGATTTGGGGAAGTCTCACTTGTAGGGCCAGGAGAGGGAAGATCCAGTGAGACCTTCCAATGAGGATGGGGTGAGTGAGTCACAGAGCCTGAATGGGAGCAGCCACGGGAGAAATGGCACAGGAGGAATTGCGGGAGATGGGGATGGGGACGTTCCCAAGGCCAATGGAACTGTCCCCAACTTAGTGATTTGAAGGAAGAATGCAACAAAACTATGGAAAACAGCTCTGTCCATCCACCCTGCAATGAGACCTGGAACGTGGCTGACCTTTCCTGGAGCCAATCCAAGGCTATCCAAGGATCTTGTGCCTCCTCTTCACCCCCACAACCTACTCCTTGTCACAGATCCAGCCCTCAGCCCTGCACTGGTGGCTCCATGGAGTGTCAGACAGCACTTGGATGGGCTGGCACAGCCAGGAGGGACTGCAGGGAGCCCAGGATAGTGGTATTCCATCCTGGATACCTCCTGCCCCTTCCAACAGCCTTGTTCTGGGAGCAGCTCCGTCATTGAACCATTGACATTCTGGGGACAGGGACCCTCTCTCTTTGCTGTGATCTCTGTTTTCCTGTAGCCAATTCCTGGCCAGGAACCAGCTCCCCATTCACCTGTCCCTCTCTTCTGGCCTGAGTGAAAAATCTCCAGAGATTTCTCTGGAGGTACCCCAGACCCTTTTGCTAGGAATGGTTTAAGAGTTGCTCTGTGCCTCTGGATCATGCACCCACTCCCTGGAAACCAATCCTCCCTCTCTCAGCTCTTGGCTCTGCCTGCTGGCTTCTCTTCCATAGATTTTGGGGCAGTTTCCCTCCAAGCCCTTGTGACTCCCCGTTTACCTGGAGCTGTTATGGTTTAAGCTGTCCATGTAGAACGGCACCCTGTGGCTTCTCTGGGACATGGACATGGTGGGATCTCTGGGAAGGGACTCGTGGCTGGGGAGAGGAAGTGGAACAGTCTCAAGCTCGGAGTCTGGGCACCTGAGGGATCCTCACACAGGCTGGGAATCTTGGCTGGAATCTCCCTGCTGGGCACTGACCCCTCCCACTCTGCAGCCATGGCACACCCAAGGTGTGCTCACATCCAGGGAATCAGCAAATGGACCAGGACATCTGGATCCTGAGTAAATGTGGCAGTGGGGAGCTCCTTGGTTTGGCAAGTTGGGATCCCAGCCCTGGACTCACCGTCCTGCTGGGGGGCTGAAGTCCCCGTGCCCCCTGGCGCTGTCGTACCAGCTGCTCCTGGGGCTGCTGCTCCCGGAATAAACGCTCCCTTTGGGGTCCGGGCTGGGCCTGCTGAGGAGACACAGAGCCCTGAGCACACGGCAGCAGGAATCTCTGCAGTGCCTGCACTGGGCTCACAGTCACTGTCGGGGCTCTGTCACTGCCAAGCCCTGGCACAGCTCCCAGGGCAGCGGTGGAATCCCCATCCCTGGAAATGTCCAGAAAACTCGTGGATGTGGCACTTGAGGCCGTGGCTTGGTGGTGACCTTGTGACAGCACTGGACTGACAGCTGGTGATCACAGAGGCCTTCTCCAGCCATGAGGACTCCATGGCTTCATGATTCCATGGTGCATTCCCCCAGTGCTCTGCCTGTTTCCCCTGTGCCCATTTTGTACTCCAAAGGCAGGAGAGCAGGCTCCAAACCCAGCACTTGAGCAAAGCCAAAGCATTCCCAAAAGGATTGCCCAGAGCAGCTGTGGCTGCCCCTGGATCCCTGGCAGTGTCCAAGGCCAGGCTGGACAGAGCTTGGAGCAGCCTGGGACAGTGGAAGGTGTCCCTGCCCATGGCAGGGGTGGCACTGGATGAGCTTTAAGGTCCTTCCAGCCCAAACCAGTCCAGGATTCCATGATTTTGTGAAATGGTCAAGGAGGATCCCGAGGCTCCTAGAAGGACGGTGTAAATCCCAAGGCTTAGAGCTGCTCCTGGTGATGTAGGAATGCCGTCCCCAAAGTTACTCATACTGTGCTTGGTCCAGGTGCACCATCCTGGGACAGGCCTGCTTCTCTGATTTAATCCTTTTGCCCCCTCTGGGAACAAAATCCTGCTCTCACTCCTTTTCCCAGTGATTGTACAGCCTGGAGTGGAGTTCCTAGCAGATATTTCCATGCCAGCAGCTTTCCCTGTCTTGGCATCCTAAACCCTTCATCCCCAAACCCCCCACCCCCAAACCCCTCACCTCCTGGTGCTGAACACCTGGCTGTCCACGTAGGCTGGAATCCTGTGGCTGGGCACGGAGCCTCCAAAGGATTGGCGGTCCTGGAACAGGGACACGGCGGGCTGGGACTCGTGGGCACTGGGAACGCTCTCCTGGGAGCTGAAGTCAGACCTGCTGAAGAATTAAAACCAGTTTGACCATAAAGCCAATGGGGGTCTTTGCTCTGAGCAGCTCACTCAAGGGTTCAGGGTCTGCTGGGGTGGGTCCTGCTGCTTCCTACAGGAAACAGGGAGAACTGTGGCACCATGGTGTTAATAGAACCATAGGATCATGGAATTGTGGAATCCCAGAATGGTTTGGGTTGAGAGGGACCTTGAACACCATCCCATTCCACCACTGCCATGGGCAGGGACACCTTCCACTGTCCCAGGCTGCTCCCAGCCCCGTCCAACCTGGCCTGGGACACTGCCAGGGATCCAGGGGCAGCCACAGCTGCTCTGGGCAACCTCTGCTGGGGCCTCCCCAGCCTCCCAGGGAACAATTCCCTCCCAATAGTCCTGTGGTCAGTGTCATTGGATCAGACAAATTTCCTGGGTCCAGCACTTCAGCCAGGAGTGTTTCAAGGAACAAAGGATGAGGGTGAGAGAGGCACTGATGGCACAAACAGCGGGATGTCCCCACCGCACCTGGCTGGCACCAGGACAGGCTCGCTGTTCCTCCAGCCCCCCAGGCTCTCACGGGGACTGTCTGTGCTGGGAAGGGTTTGTTCCTCGTAGTCCAGAGTGATCCTGGTGGGAAGAAAGAGCTGTCAGGAGCTTTGGCACCTGTGTCTGACCCTGTCCCCTGTGGGGGTAAATGCAGGGACACCGTGACTGTCACAGCATCAGTGTCAGGATGCTTCAGGTCAGGAGGGACCTTAAAGCCCATCCAGTGCCTCCCCTGCCATGGGCAGGGACACCTTCCACTGTCCCAGGCTGCTCCCAGCCCCAGTGTCCAGCCTGGCCTTGGGCACTGCCAGGGATCCAGGGGCAGCCACAGCTGCTCTGGGCACCCTGTGCCAGGGCCTCCCCACCCTCCCAGGGAACCATTCCTTCCCAATATCCCATCCATCCCTGCCCTCTGGCAGTGGGAAGCCATTCCCTGTGTCCTGTTCCTCCATCCCTTGTCCCCAGTCCCTCTCCAGCTCTCCTGGAGCCCCTTTAGGCCCTGCAAGGGGCTCTGAGATCTCCCTGGAGCCTTCCCTTCTCCAGGTGAGCACCCCCAGCTCTCCCAGCCCAGCTCCAGAGGGGCTCCAGCCCTTGGAGCAGCTCTGGGCCCCCCTCTGGACTCTCTCCAGCAGCTCCACGTCCTCCCTGTGCTGAGCTGCAGCAATCCCTGGGGGAGGTCCCTGCAGTGCTGTGCTCCAGGGTGAAGGGTGGCACTGGCAGAGCCTGGACTGGTTTCTGAATTCCCTGAGCCAAGAAATGAGCATTTGGATGCCTTTGGACAGGCCAGGAAGGAGAACTGGATGTGTGTGAGGGAATGTCCTGGTGCCCCAGCCCCGCACCTGTCCCGGCGTGGGTCAGACTCGTTTGCCTGTGGAATCTCTGGAGCTGGGATGCTGCTTCCTTCAGGAACAGAGCTGGACCTGCCAAGACACGAGACCTTTACAGTTTGGCTCTCCCTAGAGACCCTCTGCTCCCAAATTTAAAGTCTGGGAAGCAACTCCTGGCAGTCCAGCTGGACAGGTTTTGATGGCTAGAGCTGAGGAGTATCTTTTCTCCCAAGTTTTCCTATAAAACCATGGGAAAAGGTTCATGCATGAGAAGCAGCACTAGAATCAGGCACAAAAAGGTCTCAAGTTGCACTAGAGGAGGTTTAGGTTGGATATCGGGAAAAATTTCATCATGGAAAGGGTTGTCATGGCCTGGAAATGTCCAGGGAATGTGTGGATGTGGCACTTGAGGATATGGATTAGTGCTGAACACGCTGGTGGTGCTGGCTGATGCTTGGACGTGATCTGAGAGGTCTTTTCCAACCTCAGCAATTCAACGATTCCATGAGAAGGAGAACCTGGACAGTATTTATCAGCAAGGGGGAAGATGCCCAAGGAGTGACGCCTCATCCCACAGGAGAAGGTGGGGGGGGTTCCCCATTCCTTACCCAGCCCTGCTGGGCTCAGTGGGATCTTCCAGCCTGGGGGGCTCCGGGTGGGTGTCATGGCCAGGGGGTCCTTGGCCCCTCTCAGTCAAGCTGGCTGAGTCCAAAAACCTAAACCAGAGAGCCACGATTGGGAAAATCCATGCTGGGATGGGCAGACACCCATTCCCTGCAGAGGAGCAGGCCGGGAGCAGGAGCCAGTGTGGCCAGAGCCATTCCAACCATCCCGGCCCACCAACCCCAACCATCCCGGCCCACCAACCTCATCCATCCCAGCCCACCGACCCCAACCATCCCAGCCCACCGACCTCATCCATCCCAGCCCACCGACCTCATCCATCCCGGCCCACC
>VZRO01007575.1:280230-303409 GCA_013397915.1 Daphoenositta chrysoptera
GCCCACCAACCTCATCCATCCCAGCCCACCGACCCCAACCATCCCAGCCCACCAACCCCAACCATCCCAGCCCACCAAACCCAACCATCCCAGCCCACCAACCTCATCCATCCCAGTCCCCCCAGTCCTGACCTCGTGTCATCCCAGTAGGGCTGGTGCTGGGCTGGGCCCTCGGGATTCGTGGAGCTGCTCCTCTCCTCATAGCCCAGGACAGACCTGACAAGCAGAGCATCCCTAAAAAACCCATCACATCCCTAAAAACTGGCACCTGGGTCCTGGTACTGCCCTGCTCTGGGGCTTTTCTCTAGGACATTATACAGTCCCTGTCCCTGTATTCCAGCTGCTTCCAGCTCGCTGCTGCCGCTCCAGCATCCCTGGGTTATCAGGGAATTAAAAGGAAGTGACTGAACCCCACTGAGAACACAAGAGGAGGAAAAATCTGGAGTGCTTGGCTGGTCTCAAAGGAGATGGAGAGGGATACAACACAAAGCTCCTGGTTTAGTTAAACCTCAGTTGTCTCCATCCTTGGCGAAAAAGCTGGAGAAGGAGCCTCCTTCTGTGCCTGCCCATTCAGGTTTCCCTTGATCCTCAGGATTATTCCTACACCCACTAAATTCACCCTACTCTTACCTTTTAAAGGAATATTCTGTGTCCTCGATGCGCATGGGGCTTCTCTCAGTGGGAGGAAAGGGGACGTTGGACTGCAAGTGAGACCTGGCAAAAAAGGGAGAGTTCAGAGCTTCCAAAGGCTTCCAGGGGATTTGTATGGAGAAGCAACACCGCACTTTGTATCAGCCCAGAGAATAGGAAAGGATTGTCTCAGAGAACTGATTTTCCTTCAGAAAAACCCATTTTCCATCTCTAACCAAGAGGAGAGGCTGTTGGTGGAACTGAGGTGGTTACTGGAACCCAATTCCCACACATCTCCGTACAGGAATTCCCTGTCCTGCACCAGGGTGGAGCACCTGGACAAAGCAACTTAGGGGAAGACATTCCTACATCACCAGCAGCAGCTCCAGGCCTTGGGATGCTCCTCACCTCAGTGCAGAGGGCTGAATTCATTCCATAGAATCCAGGAACCATGGAAAGGTTTGGCTTGGCAGGACCTTAAAGCCCATCCAGTGCCACCCCTGCCATGGGCAGGGACACCTCCCACTATCCCAGGTTGCTCCAGGCCCTGTCCAACCTGGCCCTGAAATCCGCTCACCTTGAGGCCTTTGGTGGGCCAATGCATGGAAATGAATCCCAAAATAATGGACAAGGGAGGGGAGCAGCTCAAGGGAGATCCATGTATTTGCTGCCAACTGCAGCAATTCCTTCCTGACCCTGCACCTCTGGCAATGTCAGGGGCTCTCAGATCCTGTGGGATGGAGGCACCAAAGGCAGTGCTGAAGCTCCTGGATCTGCTCCCAGAATGCCAAAGCTTGGAAAAGCCCTCTGGGACATCGAGTCCAAGCTGTGCCCAATGCCCACCTTGTCCCCAGCCCAGAGCACTGAGTGTCACCTCCAGGCCTTCCTTGGACACCTCCAGGGATGGGCACTCCAAACCTCCCTGGGCAGCCCCTGCCAAGACCTGACCACCCTTTCCATGGAGAAATTCTTGCTGAATTCCCAGGCTGCTTCTCTGGGAAGAAGTTGTGTAACACTGAACAGAAAGATGCCGTTCCCACTTTTTCTAAATTCCCAGGCTGCTTCTCTGGGAAGAAGTTGTGTAACACTGAACAGAAAGATGCCGTTCCCACTTTTACCCACGCTGGATTTCCCATTTCCAGTTGCTTTGTTGCCCGGTTTGGGTTCTAATCCCAGCTCTACTCTGGACAAGATGCTTATTCCCAGCCCAGCTGGAAGCAGAGGGTGGCAGCCCCAGGCCCTGAGCAGGGTCCCACCTGGTGTCACCCCGGGAGGGAGAGGGCTCGGACTGGCGGAGCAGCTCCTCCGGAGCACCCACGGGTCTGTCCCAGGAACCAGAGCTGGACCTGCAGGGAGAAGGGGCTTGGTCCCAGCAGGAAGCTCAGCAGGTGGAGAACACCAAGAAGCAAAAATATCCACCACGAGGTCTTCCTGGCTCCAGTGGAACATCTTTTCCTCCCTCCTGGTTAGCTCTGGAAATTTCCTGAAGGGCTGAGCCCCAAATCGAACCAACCCATCCTTGTGTGAGGAAAGCAGCTGGAAGATCCCAGGCCTTTTGAGCCCACCTCCCTTTGCAAAGGCTGCTGCCAGAACTCATCTGCAGGGCAGTGCCAGGTCAGGAGAACACCCCCCACTCTAAAATGAAGGAGAAAAAGGGAATTTTCCACTTACTCTGATGGGTAAAACCCATTCTTGGCTTCTGTGTGCTCAGGAAAACTGGAAAAGAGAGACACAACTTGAGGAATGTTCTACGGTGACTTTCCCATGCATCTCATAAAGGACAGAGCAGTTCTACAAGGCCCGGATGGAATGGGTTTTTCCATCAGGAAATATCCATTCCCACACTCCAGCCAGCTCCAGAGCAGCATTTTACAGACTGTGCAGTGCCCAGGTCAGGAATCCCACAGGGACTCTACCTTCCATTCGTGGAAGCCCCGGTGGCTTTGGGGGCCTGCTCATCCCATGGGAACTTCTCAGGCTTTTCCTTCAGTGCTTTGTCACTAGAAAAAGGAAAATTCTGGTGAAAATGGGGCCCATCAGCATTTGTAGTGCATCGTCCCAGAAAATCTGCTGATATTTAGTTGGGGGCGGGGAACAAAATGGGGTTGATGTCTCTATCAGGACAGGCAGGGCCACATTTCCAAGCCCAGTGGGCCTGGCTGCAGATCAGGGATCATGGAACCACAGACCAACATCAGCAGGAGCCACCACCCGGCAAAGATCAGCCCGTGGAGGTGGGACACTTCCAGGGAATGGCAGTGGGAGGCAAATGGAGCTGCAAAATGAAGTGAAACGCAGGGATTGGAGTGCTCAAGGGAGCGAGGCAGGGAGGAGAATCCCAGGGGAGTGAGGGAAGAGAGGAGAGCTCTGCCAGGCTGCAGCTCTGCCAGCAGATGATGCTCTGGGAGTGCAGCCCAGCCCCAGGCTGGGGGACACCAGGAGCAGGGAGCTGCTGTTCCCGAGCAAATCCAGGGCCAGGCCTCGGTCCAGCAGCACAGACCAGCCCCTGCCCATTCCTTACCCATCCCCAGGCTGGGACACCGCTTCCAAGGAGAATTTCCCGTTCAGGGCCTGTCTCTCCTCACCATTCCTGCAGGGAAAACAGCAGGAGCATGAGGGAGGGGGATGAGGAGCCGGGAGCTGCACAGGAAGGGGTTGTAAGTGAGCTACCAACAGGGCAGGAAGCGGGAAAAAAATCCAAGGGAAAATGATCGGCTGAACCCATGGAAAGGGCTGGATTCAGATTCCCTGCTGGAATCTGCCCTGCTGGGCAATGTTCAAACTGTGGGAGGCCCATGGCTTCCAGCTGGGAATGTTCCCTCCCAGATGCTTTTGCCCCTTCCCTGGATTCCCTGTATGGTGTTTGCTGTTCTGTGCTGCTCCCTGTCCAGGAGGATTTTGTGTCTCCAGGGAATCCCCCCAGGCAGAGCCGAGTTCCCCGTCCTGCCCTCAGGGAATCCTGAGG
The DNA here is from genome assembly GCA_013397915.1 of Daphoenositta chrysoptera. Classification (NCBI taxonomy): domain Eukaryota; kingdom Metazoa; phylum Chordata; class Aves; order Passeriformes; genus Daphoenositta; species Daphoenositta chrysoptera. Next base: position 283,826 of record VZRO01007575.1, read on the forward strand.
CTGCTGCAGGACCTCCAGACCCACCTGATTTCAGCAGGAGCAGAGATTTTCCCCGAGGTTTCACTCGGGGACAGGGATGTTTGGCTCCTGCTGCCTGGTTTGGGGCTGCAAGAGAGGACAAAGGACAAAACTGTCATTCCTGGTCAAACCAGCTCCAACTGCAGCTGCCAGATTTGCTCTCCGTTGAAGGAGAATGGAGAAAGTGGGAATGAATCATCACTCTTCTCAATCCACTCACTGACAAAGTCATCTTATCAAAAGCAAGTTTTAAATTAAAGGCGCTGATTTTACCAGGAATTTCCACTTTCTGAGGTGACACACCAATAAAAGCACCAGGACGAGGACAGCAGTCAAAGTGCTGCTTCCAGTGAGAACTATTCCACTCTTTTTATACTCCAGGCATGGATTCAGTCAAAAACATTGGAAAATAGCTGAAAATTATTCTCTTACACCTTGGCAAGGAAAAGTTCAGCTGAATGGGGCTTGGAGCAACCTGGGATTGTGGAAGGTGTCCCTGCCCACAGGTGGTGGGACTGGATGGGCTTTAAATCCAGGGGCAACCACAGCTTCTCTGGGAAGTCTCCTCTGCAAACCCTTCGTGCTTGGCTGTGTTTGGACAGCTGATAAATGCACTTATCCCCAAAGCTGGCAAAGCTCTGGCATCAGACACCTCACCCTGAGGAATGGATGGATACCTGCTCCTCTCCGATGTGCACCTGGATGAACCCAGCTCAGCTGGACTCCTCCTCTGCTGTCCTTCCTCTTCTTCTATCTCAATTCTTTCCACAGGGAAAAAGAGACAAATGTCACACCCTTTCCCGTTTGCTGTAGCTTTCCAGGCAGTTTATCCCTGCTTTCACCCAGCCATGTTTTCCCTGTTTCCCCTGAGGCAGGAATTCCCTGCTCCTCCCGCTCCCTGAGCTCCTGCTGAGCATCCCGAGGGACTGAACGCAGCCAGGTATTTCTCCACACAGTATCAGGCGAGTTCTTGGGTTCCAGAGGGAGCCCTGGGCACATTTCCCCATCCCACTGACAGCCTGAGGAGGGAGATGCCTGAGGAGCATCCTCCTGGAGCAGCTTCCCGGGAAACAGGACGGCTGTGACTGAGTCTCTCCAGTTTCAGCTTGCCCATAACCCAAAGCACCATCAGGAGTGTATTCCCAGTGTTTCCAACACTGTTTCTCCCAAAAAAACCAGCGGGATCCAACCCCCAGCATCCTTTTTCAAGGAATTGTTCTTCCTCTGCTGTGAAACTCCTGGGATCTGCTATCCCAGCCTGGTACAGGCACCCAGCTCCAGTAGTGCTTCCTGAGCTCCAGCACCTACCTCTTGGCAAACAGGGGTGGGAATTCCTGTGTCGGGCTGCTGTGGAGGAAGGATTGAGGAGCAGTTAAAGGATTGGAGGCAAAGACTCGCCTTGGGCAAGGGCAGAGCCCCCCAGGTCCCTGCCCCAGGTGTGCAAGGTCCTGTCACCCCTCTGGGCTGAGCTGAGACCAGGGGAGTCACACCTGGGCAAATTCCCAATGAAATAATACAACAAAAAATACAACAACACTGCAGAGAGCAGCTCAAGAACTGAGGCTGAAAATTGGACTCTTGATTGCCTCAGGGAATTAGGGGCTCCCATGGTTTTTCTTTTCAGGAAATTCCATCCCTCTCAATAAGGAATGCTTGGAGGATTTCCCCAGTTCTGCAGAAACCAGCAGATATCATGGAATCACAGAATGGTTTGGGTCGGGAGGGACCTTAAAGATCTTCCAGCCCTGCCCTTGCCATAGGCAGGGACCCCTTCCACTGTCCCAGGCTGCTCCAAGCCCCAGTGCCCAGCCTGGCCTTGGGCACTGCCAGGGATCCAGGGGCAGCCACAGCTGCTCTGGGCACCCTGTGCCAGGGCCTCCCCACCCTCCCAGGGAGCAATTCCTTCCCAATATCCCATCTGTCCCTGCCCTCTGGCAGTGGGAAGCCATTCCCTGTGTCCTGTCCCTCCATCCCTTGTCCCCAGTCCCTCTCCAGCTCTCCTGGAGCCCCTTTAGGCCCTGGAAGGGGCTCTGAGCTCTCCCTGGAGCCTTCTCCAGATGAGCAGCCCCAGCTCTCCCACCCTTTCCTTGTAGGGGAGGAGCTCCAGCCCTGGGAGCATCTTTGTGGCCTGTCCTTGGCTGCTGTGTTGGAGAGGTTCCCTTCCCCTGTGCCCCCTCCAGCAGCCCTTCCCTGGCTCCTGTCCCATTCCCAGCCCCTGGACACTCACCCGTTGCTCTTCTTGGCCGCAGACAGGACGTAGGCGCGCTCCCGGCCGGCCGAGCGCCGCAGGACGCTGTTGGCAGCCTCGGTCCTGGAAGGGAGGGAGGGAGGGAGGGAGGGAAGGGGTCACATCCTGCTCATTCTGGTACTCCCTGCTCTCTGGAGCCTTGGACAGGCAAGGAACAACCCACTGGAGGCTGGGGCTAACCCTGACAGAGCTTCTGCACTCTGGGGAGCAGATTTAATGGAATTATGGAATGGTTAAGGTTGGAAAAGGCCTTTAAGGTCATCCAGTCCAACTGTCCACCAGCACCACCACCATGGTCACCACTGACCCATGGCCCCAAGTGCCACAGCCACAGGATGGGGATTCCAGCACTGCCCTGGGCAGCTGTGCCAGGGCTGGACAATCCATTGCAGACCTGGACTGCTGCAGTGTTGGATTCCATGGACAGAAAATGGGACATGGGCTCTGTGGCTGACACACTCCTTGGAGTGTCTGCACCCACCTCGGTACCACCATGTGTCCCAAGGGAGAGGGCAAATCCCTGAAAGGGCCTGGGACACTGCCAGGGATCCAGGGGCAGCCACAGCTGCTCTGGGCACCCTGTGCCAGGGCCTCCCCACCTCACAGGGAACAATTCCTGCCCAATATCCCATCCATCCCTGCCCTCTGGCATTGGGAAGCCATTCCCTGTGTCCTGTCCCTCCATCCCTTGTCCCCAGTCCCTCTCCAGCGCTTTCACAGTTGGACCACACGGCACAGCGACCAAGTTTTCCTTTGTACAAATCCTGTGGCTGAGGAAAAGGATCCTCAGAAACTCCATCCAAAGCAACGAGGCTGCAGCCAGAGAGACCAGACCCGTTCCTGTCCCTGTCCTGTGCCCCTGGATCCCTGGCAGTGTCCAAGGCCAGGTTGGATACTGGGGCTTGGAGCAGCCTGGGACAGTGGAAGGTGTCCCTGCCCATGGTGGGGGTGGGACTGGATGGGCTTTGTGGTCTCTTCCACCCCAACCATTCTGGGATGATTCCCTGATTCTATTCCCAACAGGAGAAGGACAGCCCTGCCTGGATCTGGCCTGGGGTGCCAGTCCTGGAGTGATCCCGGCTCCGAGGGGACCCACAGTGCGGGGAGCCGGGCTCCTCCCTCCCGGCTGTTTGTGCATCTCCATCCTTTCCCATGGACACCAGGCAGCCCATGGATGCCACAGCCCTTCCCAGCTGCCGGCTTAATTGGACCGTGCTGTCAGGCTGGATCTCGTCAGGATTTTAATTACGCTTTGTCGGGAGCGCGGTGGCCCGTGGGCAGAGCCGGGCTCGGAGCAGCGAGAGCTGTGATTATCCTTGGATTGCCACCAGCCCTGATCCATGCCCAGAGCCACCAGCCCCCGGGACAGAGCAGCCTGGCCGGAGCGAGGCCGCTCGTCACCGTGTCACTAGGAGCCCAACACCACGGAGCCACCTCCGGGCCTCACCTCTTCTTGTGCTCATCCGGAGAAAAGGGCACGTCCTCCTCGTCGCCATCCACGGATTTCTGCCGGACGTTGTACGGAGCTCTGGCACGGGGAGGGAAGGGAGAACCAGGGTCAGGAGGTTGCTGCTGTGGCTGGGGCAGGAGGAGCCCAACACAAGTGAATCCAAGGGAATGGTTCAGACCCTGGAGAACACCTGTATTTTCCATTGGGGTGCACGGGTCCCTGTAGGATTTTTTTCCTTAGTCCAGGGTTTAACCCCAGGGGCCCCAAAACCATTTGGGATCAGAGCCACAGTCTGGGAAAAGCTGGGCAGGAAATGCCCACAGTGCTGTTCTGCCAAAGGATGCCCCTTTCTCCAGGCTTCAGGAATGCTCCAAACCCAGTTCCCAGGCTGCACCCTCCATTCCTGCCCGGTGAGAAAATCCCCTCCGTACAAAGGCTGCTCTCAGATCCAGGAGCACCTCATGGCCCACAGAGCCCTGGGAACCACTGGAGTTTCCAGTGGAAGCTCCACTGAGCAGGGACAGGAGGAGCAGCTCCCTCTGCACACTCACAGTTTCTTGTAGTCCTCCGTGGTCATCCTGTATCCGGAGGGGGAGCGGCTCTGTCCCTTCAGGGAAGTGCTGAGGGGACACAAACCACACCTGGGAACGTGACCTCCCATCCCTCCCCACCTCCTTCCCCTGGGCAGCTCCACAGGAAGGGGGAAAACAGCGTCACCCCAAATATCCCCTCTCTGATTTCAGGGAACGCTGTCTAATTGAAGGGCAGCATTTGCCTCCTTTTTAGGATTTAGGACTGGGATTTGGGGTCTGCTTTGCTTCCCCGGGGCCACTGGGAGGTGTGGGAGCTCGTATGGACACATCCTTCTGTGGGATGGAGCCACTCCATCCCAGGATCAGCGAGGGGGAAGGAAGGAGACACCTTGGGGCATCATCCTCCTTCCCAGGGGCAAAATGGGGTTACAAAAGGTTTCACTCGAGATGCTGCAGAGCCCCTACAGCATCCCAGGAGGGTTTGGGTGGGAAGGGACCTTAAATCCCATCCCATCCCACTCCCTGCCATGGGCAGGGACACCCTCCACTATCCCAGGGTGTTCCAACCTGTCCTGGAACACTCCCAGGGATGGGGCACAACTTCTCTGGGGCCCTGCTCAGATCAGAGCTACACTTGGATCTGACCTATTAGAATCAAATGTAAGTGCTTTGCACAAGACAGGTTAAAAAAAACCCCACAAACATCCCATTAAAACCATGGAAATTAAGCCTTCCAGCTTTGCAAGGTTTCCCTGTGATTTCCCCCGACTCCCAAACTATTTCTCAAATTAACCCCAAGCCCGTGAGTGCTTTCAGAGACAACTGTGGTGAGGAAAACACGGAGTTTGATGCCCGCTCTCTTCCCGTGCCTGTAAAACAGACAGCCAGACCTTCCAGCATTTTGTAGGGATTCGGGGGAGCTCTGGAAGCCCGTGAGCACCAGGCCAAAGCAAGAGGAGGGCTGGAAATGAGGGTTTGAAATCTCTTTTTCATAGAGGGGGAAGAGGAGGAAGGAGAGAAGAATGGGGGACAAGAAGGGGGACAAGAAGTGGGGACACACACGTACTTTTTCTGTGCCTGACTGGGAGGTGAGGAATCTGGCACGGACGAGCTCTTATCGATGGTCCTGGTGAACACCCCCCTGGGGAGGGAAGAGACATCTTAAATTTTTGTCTGGAAAATGTTTGGAGCAATATTCAAACCACCAGTGAAACAACAGGACCGGCTCTTCACCCTGAGCATCGGGATGTTCCCAGCCAATAGAAACCAAATGAGGGAATTTTTGCTGCTTGTTGCTCCTGATCCAGTTCTCCTCCCCCTGCAGCCAAACCTCTCCCATCCAACACCCACCTGATGAGGTATCCGGATTGGGGCTTGGAGGCAGAGGACCTGTACCAAGAACAGACATCAGTGAGTTAAAAAACACGGGAAAATCAACAGCAGCAGCACCAGGATTGAAGGGGAATGTTCATAGGGATGTCAAACCAAAGACCCAGCTAAGCAGGCCTGGAAGGATCCCACAGCTGGATTGACCCTGGAGGGATGTTTTATATGAATAATCATCAGAACAAGCTCTATAGAAGATTTTTTAATAGGAAAAGTGACTTTTGGAGTGAGCCAGTTAAAATCAGCCATGCTGGCAGTGTTCTCTGGCTCCAGATTAACTCCCTGGGTTGGTGGCATGGAAGGGGAAATCAGAGCTGATAGAGATCCCGATGATTTTATCACTGGAGAACAAGAGCTCCACTCCAGCTCCTCCAGGGGCGCATTCCCAGGAAGAGAGCACAGCATGGCTCCTCTGGAGAGCACTGTCTGACAAGGAGTGGGAAGAGCTGGCACAGGGAAAGGGAAGCAGGAGAGGGCAGAGCTCTCCCAGCAGTTGCAGAGCTCTTACACGGGGCCAGGCCCTTCCCAAGAGTTTGATATTTCAGGATATTCCTACAAACCCCTGAGTTCCTGGAGACCCCTCGTGCTCTGAACCACATTCAGCCCTACCCAGGGCTCCCCCTGCCCTGAGTTTGGAGCTCTGAGGGGTTGCACCAGCACAGGAGCTGGTGTCCCATCTCAGCATAGTGGGATCACGGGCTCATCCATTCCTCTGGATTAAAGACATCCCTCCATCCCACTGGACCCCTCGGGAGCCAATCCATGCTCTCCCCAGGGTCAGACATCGTTGTGAGCAGGGTGAGGAGGGGACACACCGAGAGCTTGCACCAGCCCCAGGAGACAGCAGAGCAGGGAAGGAGCGGGATGGGCCCCTGGGATTACCTGTCCTGCTGGGGAGCAGCGGCTTTGGGGGCCGGGGATCCCCCACCAGCCCGTCCAGACCTGAGGGAACAGGAAACACAAGGACCTGGTTAACTGAGGAATTTACTCAGCATGGCTACAATGGGTTTGGAGAGAGAGGGAAGAGAAGATGGTTTTGGGATTGGGATTGTTTCCAAGGGAAGAGGAGCTGGAGCAGACTGGTGTTCCCTGGCACAGGGCACCGTGTGACATCCAGGGAGCTCTTTGATCTCCTGCCTCTTCCATCCTGAGCTCCCTCCCACCCAGGCCTGCCCTGAGTTCGTCGCTCAGATGCTGAAGCACAATCTGCCTTCACAAAACTTTGGAGCTCTCCTGACACTTCCAATCTGTTGGTGCTGCTGAATTCCCAGCTCCAGGAGAAGACATTTGTCCGAGCTTCTCGCCACCCTGCATTTATCAGAAACAAAGAGGAGCAGCAATTCCTTTGCAGTGCCACTGCCTGGCACCATGGGGACCCCAAAACCTGTCCCAGGACATCTTGTGCGGCTGGAGACCGGAGTGCCCGGAGAGCCCAGAGCTCCAGGAGCGTTTGGACAATGCCCTCGGGCACAGGGTGGGATTGCTGCGGTGTCTGTGCAGGGCCAGGGGCAGGATCAGTGATCCAGGTCCCTTCCAACTCAGGGAATTCTGGTGAGGGGAAGGGAAGGACAAGGGAATGTTCCTGTGGCCACACTTACGGGGGGCTGCTCTTCTCCTCGTCCGAGTCAGAGTTGTGGTGCTGGATCCAGCTCTTGTCCCCTCGCAGGGTGGTGCGAACCTTCATCTGCCGGATGATCCTGCGGCGATCCTCGTCCGTGGGCGGGATCAGCCCTCCTGGGAGAACAGGCAGAGGGAGGGAAGGACCCACAAGATCTATCCCAGCATGGAGCTCTCTCCTCTCTGTCAGAGATCCCAACGCTGGGTGAGACTTTCACCAGCTCTGGTGGAAGATGGAGACGTGGCCATCCAGACCTCAGGACCAGCTCATCCCGCTGGAGCACAGAGGGTCAGGCAGTGTTTCCACACCTCAGTGAACACCTCCCCAGTGGCCTGTCCCACCAGGGACATTCCAGCAGATCCAGCTGGGCAGAGGAAATGGAGGAAAACCAGGAGAGGAAGGAATTACCTTTGGCGACACCCAGGGACATCATGGTCTCAGCAGCACCTTCCCCTTCTGCGACTGCTCCAAGCCAACAGGCCCCTGGAAGAAATGGAAAAGGGGATAAGAAAAATATGAATTATGGTATAAAAGCTTGGCAGTCGTGTGGGAAGGAGAGCACAGCAAAGGTGGCACAGCCAGAGAGCCCAGAAGATGGGGAAACTCTGGCCTTGTACCAGAGCTGGGATTTCTCCCCATCCACGAAGGGAAAATCAAATCCAGCCATGCCAGAGGTGTTTTTCCAGCTCTGGGAGGAAAGTGGTGGAGGAGACCTTGCAGAAGTGCCCAGAGCTACTCAGGTGGGCCAGACCTTCTGGAGTCTACAGAACTCTGAGGTTCCTGGAGCATCCTTGGGATTTGTGTCAGGTGGGATGAGAAGGACCCAGGTTAATTCAGCACTTGGTTATGTTTGTCAGAAATTATTCTGTTCTGTTTTCACTCCTGTTTTTTTTCATGGAAGCTGCAGGATGAGCTTTTGTTTTGGAGGAGAAAATCAGGCATTGAATCCCAGAATGGTTTAGGGTGGATGGGACCTTAAATCTCCTCCAGTTCCAAACCCTTCCATGGCAGGGACACCTTCCAGCTTTTACCACCCCCAGTCTTCCCTTGCCAAAAGTCTCTCCTGGATTCTGGAATGACTCTGCGAGTCTGTAATAAAAGGCCCAACCCTATTTGGGAGAATCTAAAATTAGGTTGTTATTCCCTCTGGTGGGCCTGTCCCTGCAGTATTCCCGGGAAGCCACACACCTGGCAGGAATGCTGGGTGCTGATCTCATGGCATTGCTGCTTGGCAAAGCCTCCTCCCCTGCCTTGTCTCAGCCAGGGATCTGCCCACTGCTTATCCCCTCCTCTTCCCATCCGGGTCCTGAACAATTCCCCAAGGCTCCCCTCCCACTGCAAACATCCCCAAGCATTGCACCCATCCCTGTGCGATCCAAACACGCAACAGCCAGCTGATATTTCAGTATTCCTTCTGATATTTGGAATAATCTGTGATTCATGGCCCAGCTCATGTCCCTGGTACCACAAATCCCTCATCCTGTGTGCTGGATAAACAACTGGTGCTCAGCTTTGGATACCACCCTCTGGGATGGAGCACTGGGATGTCTCAGGCAGCAGGAGATCCATAAAAATGGTTAATTCCCACTGACAAAGCATCCATCATGAGCCACCCAGCACAAGAGATAAACGTCCTGTTTGCACAGGAGCAAAATCCTATCAGAGCATATCCTGAGGATGCGCCCTCCAGATGGAGCTGCTGCCTGAATCCATGTAACTAACCCCAAATCCCTGCTTCCAAAGGCATGGAGCACTACCCAGACAACACACACAGGTTGTTCCCACCTCTGGGGAGCCCTGGGGTTCACGGGCAGCTTTGCTGAGAGCCAGAGATGCCTTGGTTTGGGGTCAAACCTGGCTGCAGCAGGAAGGGCATGGTCCTCCCACTGAGGACACTCTGGAGCTCCTCATCCCCTAAAGAAAGCCATTCCAAGCTATTTAATGAGAAAAGCAATTCCAGGCTATTTAATGAGGAAAAGGGAGCTGGAACCTTATTTGGATGCCAACGTTCAGGTGCTCTGGGGCAGAGCCCAGCTCAGCTCTCCGTCCGCACGCTCCAGGCTCCGCGGGGTCCCTGCCCAGCCTCGGCTCTTTCCGTGCCCTGGAGTTTTAGAGCAGTTCCAACGCCACAAACTCCTCTCTTGTCCCTAGCAGGGAGCGATCCCTGTGGGTCACAGCCCGTGGGATGAACGAGGGAGCACCCACAGCTGTGCCCAAGGCTACGATGCTGCCGTGGCCCTGGAGGGGGTGAGCTGTCCCTGCCCTTTCATCCCATCCCCTGAGGAGAGGAGGCACCGCCACACCAACCCTTCCCTAATAAGTTCTTCAAGTGCCTGAAATCAGCAGCCCGTTCCTTAATTGGGAAGGATCCTGCTTTCCATGGAAAGCACTTAAGAAGCTGTAATTACCCTGCAGGAGATGAAACACTCGCTGCTCTTTCAAAGCTGTCGGGAGCTCCTCTTCCCTGCCAGCCACCCTCCTTTGTGATGGCTCAACTGGGACTTTTAAATGTTAATAACAAGGTTCCAGCCTGCTGTTTGTAGGGCACGCGGGGTAATGGCCCCTTTGTGCCTAATAGCACCTTGCTCTGTGTGTGTTTTGGGGATGAGCTGGATCCCACGTTGGACCCAGTTCTGAGGACTGAGGGAATGCCCTGGCAAAGGGAAGCAGAGCTGCTTTGATCCCATAAATCCAGCTTTCCTGGGAGCACCACAGCTGCCTTCAGACTGCTGAACTGTCCATGCAGCCAGGCCAGCCACTGAGTCCAGCTTCCAGCACTCCTGCTCCTAGAATTTTGCTTCCTGGCCCTGGGATGGGCTGTCCCAAGCTCCCCGCTCAGTTTTCCATGCCGATCCCTCATCCGGCACAGCGATGCTCTGCACCTGGAAAGGCTCTCCCAGTCGGACCCTTTTGGGACAGGAACCCCAAAGTCCCACTGCTGCCTTCCCTGTCTGTACAAGGCCTTGGTGGCACTGGATGACCTAGAAGTCCCATCCAGCCTCGATGGCTCTGTGATTCCTGGACCAGGAGTTCAACTCTGGATGCCTCACACAAACGTCATCTGCAGGTGCCAACCTGTGCCCTCAGCAGGGTTATTTCCCTCAGCCCAGAGCCCATGTGGGATCCAAAGTGATCCAAAGTGATCCTGCTGTGACCGCGGTGATCCCATCCTGCGGTGATCCAGGTCCCACCGTGACCCTGTCCTGCCCGTGGTGATCCCAGTCCCGCAGTGATCCCGGTGCCGTGGTGATCCAGGCCCCACAGTGATCCAGGGCCTCCGGTGATCTCATCCTGCCTGCAGTGATCCAGACCCTGTGATGATCCCATCCTGCCCATGGTGATCCAGGTCCCGCCCATGGTGATCCCGTCCTGCCTGCAGTGATCCAGGCCCCGTGGNCGGTGATCCTGTCCTCCCTGCAGGGATCCAGGCCCTGTGATGATCCCATCCTGCCCATGGTGATCCAGGTCCTGCCCGTGGTGATCCCAGTCCCACAGTGATCCTGGTTCCATGGTGATCCAGGCCCCGTGGTGATCCAGGCCCCGCGGTGATCCCGTCCTCCCTGCAGTGATCCAGGCCCCACGGTGATCCTGTCCTCCCTGCAGGGATCCAGGCCCTGTGATGATCCCATCCTGCCCATGGTGATCCAGGTCCTGCCCATGGTGATCCCGTCCTGCCTGCAGGGATCCAGGCCCCGCAGTGGTCCAGACCCTGCGGTGATCCTGTCCTCCCTGCAGTGATCCAGGCCCCATGGTGATCCAGGCCCCGTGGTGATTCCATCCTCCCTGCAGGGATCCAGGCCCCGCGGTGATCCCGTCCTGCCTGCAGGGATCCAGGCCCCATGGTGAGATCGCGTCCTGCAGTGATCCAGGTCCTGCCCGTGGTGATCCAGCAGCAGCTCCGGGCTCTGTTCCCTCCAGCTGAGCCCATGCTGGAGCTCTCCAAGGAGCTCTCCGTGCTCCCCCTGCCCCTGGCTACCTGCACAGAACTCACTTCCCCCAGGAACCAGGCACTAATGGAGGGCTTGGCTGGTGACCCGAAGGCCCTCGGCTGCAAACAGCACCCAGGGCAGTCATGCGGAAAAATCTCCTGGTTTGAGGATAATTGATGCCTGTTCTGACCTTCACAAGTCTCAAATTAAAATGTATTTAAAGCTTGCAAGAGGTTTGAACCTCCTTCCTTTGAGCTTCCTAAAGCCTGCTGAGAGTTTTGGCACCCAGCCCTAACTCCAGGCCAGGTCCCCACTCGCATGTGGAAGGTGGGAATTTGATGTGACCCTCCAGCAGATCGAGCCCAGCTTTTGGAAACCCACGGGAAGGAGAGCAGGGAAAAGGAAAGCAGGGGGAAAAGGTTTTTCTTTTTTCCTTTAGCACAGGTTTCCTGCCCCAGCAGCATTTTCCCAGCTGCCGGATGGCTGATCCAGACCCCAGCACTGCCACCCGGCAGGGCACAGACTCGAATTTCTCTGCACCAGCCAGAGCACACAATGCAAACCTTGTCCCTGCTCTGCCCTGATGTCACCTGACACCTGATCTGCTGAGAAGGGACAGCACCGAGCTGGAACGAACCCTGCCAGACCCACATTATCCCCTGCCAGACCTATGCCAACCCCTGCCATCCATCCCAGCTCCAGGCAGCTCCTGCTGGAGCGGCACCTGGGCCCAGTGGCTGTGACATTTTTAGCCAGCGTTCTTAAAAGTGGATTTAGTTCACCTTTGAACTCTGACTGGAAACACATCCTGTTCCTGGGAAGGGTGGACACTCCTCTCCTGTTGTCTGCACTTGGGGACACAAGGGGCAGTGGGAATTTCACCTCAGGCTCACTCTGGGGACTCCCAGCCTGCACCTGAGGATCTCACCCCTGCACACAGGTGGCTCTGTGTTGGAGGGGGAGGTTCTGAGGGAGCCTCTGAAAGTCCAGACCCACGGCCTGGAGCCCTGGCACAGGGCATCCCTGGATCCCTGGAAGTGTCCCAGGGCAGGCTGGATGGGGCTTGGAGCACCCTGGGACAGTGGAAGGTATCCCTGCCCATGGGACAGGGCTATGAGGTCCTTCCAACCAAACCATTCTGGGATTCCATGGTTTTAGACAATGCTCAGCTGCTCTGAAGGACCAGCTTTTTATTCCTGCCTTGCCCTTTTTCCAAGCAGTGACTATTTAATGCTGGTGCTGTTCCATACACACTGGGGATATTTCAGAAGCACCAGGAGATTTCCAAAGTCAAGCTGTGAACAATCAAATTCAATAATTGAAACAGTCCAGACAACTTTAAATCAAACCTTAAATCCACCTTTCTGGGCTTGTGCAGCACAGCAACTCATCACTGCCTGGTTCATGAGCCACAGAATCCCTGAGGCTGGAAAAGCCCTCCAGGATCGAGTCCACCCTGTGCCCGATCCCCCCCTTGTCCCCAGCCCAGAGCTCTGAGTGCCACCTCCAGGCCTTCCTCGCACACCTCCAGGGATGGGCACTCCAAACCTCCCAGGGCAGCCCCTGCCAAGGCCTGAGCACCCTTTCCATGGAGAAATTCCTGCTGACGTCTACCCTGAAGCTCTGTCCTGAGTCTGTCCCATGACCCCACTCGTGGCTGCAGCAGAGCCTGGGGGCTGTGCAGGAGCTCGGAGGAGCCTCATCCCAACACCACATTCCCTTGGGATCTTATCTCCATGTCCTGGGGACAGTGAAGGTCCCTTTTTCCCTGGACATGGGGAAAAGGGATGAAAACCTGCAGCTGGAGCGGGGAATCCTGCCCAGACCTCACAAACAGGAGCAACATGGACAAATTCCAGCCGTGTCCACGTGGACATCACTGAATGTGACACGTTCCAGTCAACGTGTGAAAAGCTGCAAATGCACAATTAAAATTTTCTTTCCTTCACTCCCAACCACACATCCCACAAAAAAAATCAAATCCAGATGAAGCTGGCACAGCCTTGAGCCATTGAAGTCAGGGAAGTGTGGTATAAACTTCAGAGAGCAGTGCACAGACCTGCCCATCCCAAGGGATCATCCTGGGGCTCTGCCATGCTGGGAGCTGCCAGCAGGACCACCTCCAGCACAAAAACTCACCCCTGCTACTGCCAAAAAGTCCAAATTCTGTTTTCACCATCCTGGGCGTGCAGTGTCATCGCTCTAATTACATGGAATGAATTCCTAATTGCTCAGCTAATTTCTGGGTTTAAAAGGAAGGATGTGCAGGACGTTCACCACACCCACACACCACTGACCTTGAGCCTTGATGTCCCAAAGATGAAAGGAAAAAGGAAGGAAAAATGGGGCTTGTGTCAAAGGTGGAGCTTTGTTTTGGCTTCACTGACCCACAGACAGAGCGGGACAAAAGCTCATTGAAGGCCCACAAGGTTTTGCCAAGAAAACACAACTTTTTTGTAAAAGAAAGCTAAAATCAGCCACTTGTGGAAATTGGGACTTCCACTAAAGTCCTGATCATTTTTTTGGGAAGAAATGTACTGAATCATTAGCAGGACAAATAAAATAAAATAAGTTTATCATCAAATCAGTAAAATATCCTAAACAAAACATCCTGATCCAGCTGAGGACGAAGAACATCCCTGCTTCCCAACCTGCCCAGGTGAACCCAGCTTGTCCTCCTGTGAGGGGCCTGTCCTGGAGCAGAGGCTGGGACAGGGAAATGGGGATGACATTCCCGGGACTCGGATGAAGCAAGGACAGGGAGGTGCTCGCTCCTCTGTGCCAGCTTTGCCACTCCTTCCCAGGGTGCTGATTTCACACTAATTCAGGGAGAAACAAAACAAGGCAGAACAGGAGAAAGGGAGATATCTCCGCCTGTACCCCGTGTCCTGCAGGAGTCCTGGGAAGGAGGGGCTGGGGACGCAGAAAGAGCTGGAGGTCCCCACAAACCTCTCCAGAGTTTGTTAGGAGTCACAGCCTTGAATTTTTCCCGGTCTCTGCCCACACCCAGACCTGTCCCTGGCAGCTCACTGCCGTGCTCCACGGGAATCCAGAGGGGAAAGGATTTTAGGACGATGTGGGGCCGTGGGCAGGGAGGGAATTTGAGATGAGACAGGTGCAGCAAAACCCCAGAGCCAAACCTCAGCATTGTTCCCGTAGGAACCCCATCCCTGCAGCACTCACACCACGGCAGAGCCGCGCTTGGACCCAAGACACGCCTACCAAGCTCCACTTCCCCGAGGAGGAGGAGGATTTACGGACCCATCGGAGTCTCCCCCATGGGGACAGCACAGCCCTCCTCTTGCTCGCCCCCCCGGGCCGGGGGAGCAGGCGAAGCCCCCCAGCCGCGGTGCCAGCCGCGGTGGGTTGGGAGGGGCCCGGCTCGGGGTGCCCAGCCCAGCCCTACCTGCGGAGGCTCCCCAGGTGCGGGCTCCCGACGCGCGGCTCTCCCAGCAGCGGCAGTTCCAGCGGCCCTGGCACGGCTGTGGCACACCTGAGCCCTCACCTGCCGAGAGGGCTGGCCCCGGGAAGCCAAGCCTTGTTTTGAGGAGGAGACTTGGGTGTGTTTCGCCCTTCAGGGGAATCAAACAGGTTTCTCCATTCGGCGGCACGGGCTCCCCTCCCTGTAGGCTCTCCTCTGCATTCCTGGCATTCTCCAGCGGATGCCATGGTCCCCGGCCCTGTGGGCCACTGGCACAGCCCAGAGCAGCCCCCCAGCTCTCACCCCACAGAATTTCTGCTCAGGGCAAGCACTGTCAGGGCTCGGCCCCCGGGAAGGGGCAGCACGGCCCCACTGCTGCTCGGGTGTCGCAGGAGGCTCAGAGCCGCTTTAGGGCCGTGGTACCCGGGGAGCATCATGGAGCAGGGCTGTAATTAGCCCTCGACACTGATTGTCTGCTTCGAACTCATTAATGAGGCCCACAGGTGCGATAATCACACAGGAAATTGCCGGGCATTCCACTCTTCCTCAGTTTACTTCCCTTTCTAATTGCTCCGGCCACCGCAAGGCCCCCGAGGCCCAGCTGTGGTGACAGCCTGGCACAGCCAGACCCTGGGACATGCTTTTTGCCTCTTCCTAAGGACTGGCAGCTGGGGAGGGGTGTTTAGAGCTGTCCTGAGGAGTCAGGGCTTCAGCCTGGCACTCCTACAGGGGGCTAACAACCAGAGAATCATGGAGTGGTTTGGGTTGGGAGGGACCTTAAAACTCATCCAGTGCCACTGGGCACTGCCATGGCAGGGACACCTTCCTCTGTCCCAGGCTGCTCCAAGCCCCAATGTCCACCCTGGACACTTCCAGGGATCCAGGGGCAGCCACAGCTGCTCTGGGCACCCTGTGCCCGGGCCTCCCCACCCTCCCAGGGAGCAATTCCTTCCCAATATCCCCTCCATCCTTGCCCTCTGGCAGTGGGAAGCCATTCCCTGTGTCCTGGCCCTCCATCCCTTGTCCCCAGTCCCTCTCCAGCTCTCCTGGAGCCCCTTTAGGGGCTCTGAGCTCTCCCTGGAGCCTTCTCTGCTCCAGGTGAGCACCCCCAGCTCTCCCAGCCTGGCTCCAGAGGGGCTCCAGCCCTTGGAGCAGCTCTGGGGCCCCCTCCAGCTCTGGTGGTGATGAAGCCCCAACCAAACACCTGCCAGGACCCCTCCCCTCCTCTGCACCTGCCAGGACCCTCCTTCCCCTGCTCCATGATACAAGCACAAGTAAAGCTGGAAGGAAAAGCTCCTGCCCTCTCCCCTTGGATCTGCTGTGGGACAATGGGCAAATATCCCATCCCATCCCATCCCATCCCATCCCATCCCATCCCATCCCATCCCATCCCATCCCATCCCATTCCCTCCCCTCCCCTCCCGAGCGGGATGTGCTCCAACAGGGCCGATAACGCAGCGCTGGCTCCCAGCAGCACGACGGGGATGACATCAGGGATTTTTGGGCATTAACGCGTTACTCCAGCCCCAGATCTCCCTCTCCGATCTCCTCAGGCTCAGCAGCAGCCGGGCTCAGCTGAGCTTTGCTCGGCGGCTGCCGCTGATCCCGGCCGAGATAAGCCGGGATATTCGGAGCCGCACCCTGAGCTCCCGGCGGCTCAGGGTGTCCAGCTCAGGGAAACTGGAGTTGTTTAAAGTGGGCTGTAAGAACGCAGCCCAGACCCTTCCTGGGAGAGCATCCTCTGCTCCAGGGCTCCAGCTGACAGTGCAGCTTTATTTTCAGCAAGCTCTGAGTCATCCCAGGGTTTGCTGAAGGTTTGTCCGGGTTCTTCCCCGAAACAGCAGTGACTAACAACCCGGCCTGGCCAGCCCTGCAGGTACGAGAGGTCCCCGAGCATGAGAGGGACACCCAGGGAATCAGGGCTCTGTTTTTCCCAAGTGGGAACACGCTGTTCCACGCTGAAGGTTCAAAAACTGGAAAAAAAAAAATCTATTATGAACACCTTGATACTGAACACTGAGAGAAATGGATGAGGAGCTCCCAGAGCAACACCCCCAGGCTGGTGCTGGTTTAGGAGATGCATCCCCACAGTGTGGGCAGCAGGAAAAGGAGGAATTCTGCCCCTCTGCCTCTGTGCTCAGGTGAGACCCCACCTGCAGAGCTGCCCCAGCCCTGGGATCCAGCAGCAGAAGGATGTGGAGCTGCTGGAGAAAATCCAGAGGAGGCACCAGGATGGTCAGAGGGATGGAGCAGCTCTGCTGGGAGGAAGGGCTGAGATTGTTCAAGCCTAGAGAGGAGAAGCTTTGGGGTGACCTCATTGTGGCCTTCCAGGACCTGAAGGAACTGACAGCTTCTACCAGAGGCTCAGGGATAAAGACTCCAGATTTCTGTGGAAGTTAAATATTGACAAATTCAGGATGCTCCAGGAAAAGGCACCAAACTTGGTCTCCCAGGCAGGAGCAGTCTCACCCGGAGCAGCCCCTCCCTGGGGCTGAAGGGGGAGGGCAGGTGAGTAACCCTCCAGTCCCGTGGGCTTTGCAGAGGTGCCACCAACCCCAAGCCCAGCTGAGCCCCAGCAGAGCTGTGATGAGTAGCAGGGTGTAAAACCACTACACCCATCTGTTACAAGGGAATCAAACTGGTTTTTCATGAGGTGTCATTCCAGAGCTCTGCCAGAATGCCAGACCTCACCTTCCTAATGGCAGGTGGCAGCTCACAATTGCATATCCCAAACTATTCCCTGCTGGAATACAGCGATCTCCCTGTGGTCACGGACACACCTGCACACTCCTGGAGCTCAGGAGCCCCAGCACTGACACAAAAGGCTGTTGTCAGCACAGGCTGTGGCCGAGTGCCAGCCGAGGCAAGGACATGGCGGTGCCACCAGGAACACCCCAAACATGCTCTGGTGCAAGCCAGGAGATGCTGATTTATCCTCAGCAGCTCAGCGAGGTCCCTGCAGGCCCTGAGGCAAACAAGCTGCTCTTCCCCCTGCCCCGACACGGCCCGGGTTGCACCACTCTCCCCCCCGTGGGCCTGGCACTGGCCCGGGGCTTGCACAAGCAGCAGCGAAACTCGGGAGAGAGTTCTCCCAGGAAGCAGAGGCCAGCCCATCCTGCCGTGGTTGGAAGGTGTGGGAATATCCTAGTGCTCCCTGGCATCAGCACATTTGGGTAACAGGATGTGCTGGGGTAGAAGCCACCCCTGCCACAGCTCCCCAAACTGCTGAGTTCGAGTCCTGCAGCCTGTCCTGGATCCCTGTGTCTGGAAATCCCACAGGGCTCGCAGGGTGCAGATGTTACACTCCTCCCAAACCTCACTGAGTCACAGAATGGTTTGAGTTGGGAGGGACCCTAAAGCCCATCTTGTTCCACCCCATGGGCAGGGACACCTTCCAGTATCCCAGGTTGCTCCCAGCCCTGTCCAGCCTGGCCTGGGACACCTCCTGCACACCGAGCTTGGGCCGGACTGCAGTGCCCTCTGTAGTGCCTGTTCACTCCCTGGGCATGCAGGGGCATTTCTGACCTGCTTGTATCCATTTTTGCTCTTAACTATTTCTGGTAATTACACCCAAGCCACCCTTTCTCCTCTCTGGAGGCGTGTCTGGACCAGATCTTCCCTCACACTCCAAGGGCAAGACTGAAAGGAATTCCTTGGACAGTCCTCCTGAGCAAGTTCCCTTTGCAGTCTCTGTAAGAGGGGAAATGGGGGTTTGGTTACCGGAACTCCACCTTGAAAAGCACTTTTAATCCTCTCTCCCTTCCCTCCCTCTCCTTTCTCCAGGATCAGCAACAGAAGATCTCTCTTTATCTCTCCCACTGCCAAAACCAGTCTCAGGTCAGCAAAATCACGAGCTGCAGCAAGAAAAAGCCAGGAAAGCAGAGAGGGAGATAAGGAGTTTGACAAGAGTGCTCCAGGGAACTCTTTGAAGTGTTGGGGAGCTCCTGTGGAGTGTTACTGACAAGGACAGGCTGTACCTGTGTTTGATCCTGGATGTTTGGAAGGAAAGTTTGATAACGGCAATTCTGCTTCACAGCCTCTGCTCCCTGAGACACAAAATCCAGACTGGGAGCCATAAAAATCCCAGAATGGTTTGGGTTGGAAGGACCTTAAAGCCCATCCAGTGCCCCCCCTGCCATGGGCAGGGACACCTTCCACTGTCCCAGGCTGCTCCAAGCCCCATCCAGCCTGGCCTTGGACACTGCCAGGGCTCCAGGGGCAGCCACAGCTGCTCTGGGCACCCTGTGCCAGGGCCTCCCCACCTTCCCAGGGAACAATTCCTTCCCAGTTTCCCATCCAACACTTCCCTGTGTCCTGTCCCTCAATCCCTTGTAAATCGTCTCTCTCCATGTTTCCAGTTGGCTCCTTCAGGCTCTGGAAGGCCACAATGAGGTCACCACAAAGCCTCTCCAGGCTGAACGATCCCAATTCCCTCAGCCTTTCCTCCCAGCAGAGCTGCTCTATCCCTCTGATCATCCTGGAGCCTCCTCTGGGCTCTCTCCAGAACCTCCACATCCTCCCTGTGCTGAAGAGGTGGTACAACAAAAATATCCAGGCAGGACACAACAGAAGGATCTCCTCAGCTGCCCAAAAACACCCAGGATGGGATTCATGCTTATTAGAACTGGGAAACGAGTTGAGAGGAGGAGGCTGGAGCAGGGCTGAAAGAGGCTGTGGATCCAGAAAGGTTCCTGCTGTGTTGTGGCCGGGGACAGAGGCACAGCCAGGCTCCAGCACAGCAACACTCCCTGTTTCCCTGTGCTTGGGAACCAGCTCAGAGCCAAAGCAGCACTGGCAGTTCCCTGATTGCACTGGGAGAGCCGCCCCATCCCGGGTGTGACACTGTCCCTCCCTTAGAGCCACATGGGGACTGCTCCCCATCCCGGGTGTGACACTGTCCCTCCCTCAGAGCCACATGGGGACTGCTCCCCATCCCGGGTGTGACACTGTCCCTCCCTCGAGCCAACTGGGGGCTGGTCCC
>VZRO01007575.1:303639-314214 GCA_013397915.1 Daphoenositta chrysoptera
GGGGACTGCTCCCCATCCCGGGTGTGACACTGTCCCTCCCTCAGTGCCAGCTGGGGACTGCTCCCCATCCCGGGTGTGACACTGTCCCTCCCTCAGAGCCAGCTGGGGAATTGGGAACTACTGCCCCATCCCAGTAAACCTCTGGATCCCTTCCCGTGTGAGGGAACCCCACTGCCCTGCTCTGATCCCACTGACCTCAGCTTCCAGGGCCTCCTGTTCCGGGAGCACCTTCAGCTCTGCCCCTCAGGCTCCCAAGGACAGGGAGAGGAGTGACCCTCCCCTGGAACTGTGTCCAACGGGATTTTTGGGGTGGATCGGAGCTGCCAGGCAGGTCCAGCTGGGAAATGCCACCGAGAGGCCAGAGGGGATTTGGAGATTTACCTCTTGTTCAGCTTCGGGTAATCCTGGATCCTTCCACCTAACCCTATTCCCTCAGTGGGATCCCTGCTCCCAGCAGGCCAGGGGGGCTGACCAGTGCCAACCAGCATGGTGTGAGCTGGCCCAACTGGCCAGTATTCACTTCAAGATCAAGCAAGGCCAAGGTTGGTAAAAGCAGCTGTTAACCAGGAAATAAAAATTCCCAGGAAAAAAGGCCCAACATAAAACTTCCCAGAGAACAGAGAGAAGTTAAAATAAAACCCATTTAATCGGACCAGAGCAGCACCTTGAGCTCACAGGTCAGGTCAAGGCTCGTTGTGGTTGAGGTTGTGGCTGGCCCTGGATCCCTGGAAGTGTCCAAGGCCAGGCTGGACATTGGGGCTTGGAGCAGCCTGGGACAGTGGAAGGTGTCCCTGGGGGTGGAATGGGATGAGCTTTAAGGTCCCTCCCAACCCAAAGCACCCTGGGATTCTCTAATTCTGTGACTGAAGCACTTCCATCCTTCCAGGACTTTGCATGGGGGGAAATTCCAGCTGTAACCTAAACTCCTCATTTAAAACCAAACCAGAACTGAAGTGCTTAGGAAGATTAGAGGGCAAAGAACATTTCATATACATTCACAGGAAACAGCTTGGGGACCATTGCTTTGTGTCCATTTCCATGTGGAAAAGAGGTTTTTTCAAGGACTAAGTGGTCAAAGCACCACAAATCCCTGTGAGCAGCACTAACAGGGCAGGGAGGAGCAGCTGGGAGCTGTAGGATCCTCCAACCACTGCAGATTTGTGGGAAGGGAGTTATGGTAAAACAGTGCTGGGGCAGCTCCCAAAGATCTGTACCCCCAAAAGGGAATCACTAAAATCCTGTTTGTGCTGAGAGCGGGACACAAAGCTGGGACGTCAGCTCTGTGGGAGTTATTTGGGTTCTTTTGGGACCAAAATAAATCCTGCATGGACAAAGGAACTCCTTTGGGAGCTCCTCATGGGTTCCTTCTGCTGCCTTGGTGAGAAGCCAATCACCCCCGATCATGGGGGAAAACCAAAAGAGCTGCAATGAGTTAAGAGATGGTGGTAGAACTCCTTCTTGGCACGGGGCTCTCCTGTGGAGAGCAAAGCCAAAGCCCAGAGGGGAGCCAGCCATGGGAAGTGTTTGTTACCCAGCCTGCAGCTCCGGGAAGGGGTGGCTGCTGTCACCAGAGCAACAAAACACGGGACAAGGGTGGGGAGAGGAGAGCAGGAATGCTGGTGTGCCTGCCTGGGATTGAAGAGGGCACAGCAGGGTGTTTATTCACAGCCCAGAGAGCTCAAGCAGCTGTTTCCAAACAAGAAATCACATCCAAGAAACGAACTGTTACTAGCACAGCTCCCACACGAGGGAATGGCAAGGAGGAGAGACTTCAGGAAAACTCCAAATTCCTGGGAATTGGTGACATTTGCTCCATGTTGAGCTGTCAGTAGTGACGGGAATCGGGCAGGAGAAGGCCAGGCAGGGCTGTCAGTGGGTTGCCCGGCGCAGGCCGGGGTAGCTCTGCACTGTCCTGGCAATGGCCTCGTCCAGGGTCACCACGGGGCTGTAGCCCATGGCCCTCTTGGCCCTCTCACAGCTGTAGTAGTGGAAGGTGCCGGCCAGGGCCACCCTCATGGGCGTGAAGGTGGCCTTGATGGTCACCAGGGGCCTGAGCAGGGCCAGCAGCAGGGACAGCAGCAGGGCCAGATAATAGGCCAGCCAGTAGGGAATGTGGTACTTGGGAGGGTCGTAGTCCAGGCCGGTCAGGATCCGGGACATGAACGTCCAGAAGGGAATTGGTTCGTCATTGGTGATGTGAAAGGCCTGGAAGAGAGGGAGAGGAGAAGCCAGGGGTTAAAATAATGAGGATTTCCAGGTCTGGCTCTCTGCTGGCCCATCTCATGCTCATGGTGAGGACATGGCTGCCCTGAGCTGGGCAGGAGCAGATTGTCCTGACAAACTGCTTTGCCCTGCCCACCTCTGTGGGAAGAGGGTGAATCCTTTGCTTTTCCAGGAAAACCAGCTACTTCCAGCACTCCAGAGGCCAGGATTCCTCAGGAATGTCAACCAAACTGACTGCCACAGCACAGAGCCAACAGGTTAAAACAGCCCAGGGTGCCCAGAGCATGGCAGGACCAGGAAAAGCTGGAAAAGTTCCTCCTGCTCTGAACTCTGTCCCAAAAAACTTCTGTGTTTCCATGTGTACCCCTTGGCTCCCCCAGTTCTGCCTGAATTGCCGCTCACAAGGAGTTTTACAGCAGGAAATTCCAGGATATCCATCCAGCTCAGCCCAGGTGGTCACCACAGAGGGAAAACCTGGAGCTCCCCTTCCCTGCAGGATGGGTGTCCAGGACACTCAGGAATCAGCAGAGGCTGGTGATCCCATCCCTCCCCTCCTTCCTCACCTTCCCACACAGGGCAGAGCCTTTGTGCAGCTTCTCTGCAGCCAGGATGTGCCCGTGGACCACGTTGTCCACGTAGGTGAAATCCACCAGGTTCTTCCCGTCCCTGCACATAGAAAAGGAAGTTTAACCCCAGGACAAGATGGGCTGAAAATCTGCTTGAGGCAAAAGGAAGGACTTTCACCAGGATAAATTTATCCCAAGTGTCCCTTTCCTTCTCCCACTCTCTGGTGCTGCCATTCCAGGCCATGCCCTGGCAGAGGGTGGGGTTACTACGTTATTTTGGAGAGGGAAGGGGTGCTGTTGTCCCAGCTCCCAGCAAAGTTGACATTCCCAGAGCACCACTGTTTTTTAACCTCCCAAAAGTGGCCAAGTTTCTGGGAGCTGCAGATCCTGCGGGTCTGGGGATCAGCAGTGATTCATGGAAGCAGAACAAACAGAGGCAGAGGGTGACAAGCACAGAGAGTGTCACTTAAGGACAAGCTTCCCATCAGGAATTGCTAGGCTCAAGGAATTCTGACTCCCCCAACAAACCAGCTTCAGTCCCAGATTTAACTCACTGTGTGAAGATCTACCTTTACATAGGTACAGAAAATTAATCTTTATCACTTTCCAGAGTCCAGCTAATCAGAGAGTCATGGAATGGTTTGGGTTGGAAAGGAGCTTAGAGTTCCTCTTGTTCCACCACTAGGATCTCAGAGCAAGGAATCGTTTCAGTTATTGTGCCCTGGAATTCCATGATCCACTAGAAGCTCTGAGGCTCAATAAGAAGGCAAATACCTCTGATCTTATAATCAGAAATATTACAATAATTTTAATATTTCATATTTAA
Organism: Daphoenositta chrysoptera; assembly: GCA_013397915.1. Lineage (NCBI taxonomy): Eukaryota > Metazoa > Chordata > Aves > Passeriformes > Daphoenositta > Daphoenositta chrysoptera. The sequence continues at coordinate 307,255 of VZRO01007575.1, forward strand.
TAGGCATTTTAATTGCCAGAACCTCAAATACCACAAGTGTGTATTAATTAAATTAACAGCAAGTTAATTATGATAAAATCTGAGCTGTCTCATATTAACAGCACAGCTCTTTAGACAGCTCAAGCCATGCCAGCTTTCCTCAAGGCTATTCCTTTGGCACTACAGGCACTCACCATGGCAGGGAATGAGCCCCTAACATAGGATTTTTAAGGAAAAAAAACTGGATCAAAAGTGAAAAATAAAAGAAACAACACAACTGATTTCATTTTGTCCCCTTCCAGAAGGGCTTTGTAGACCCAGCCTCGATTTTCCCCAGCTCTGCAGTGCCTGGGCCTTGCTCACCCAATGATGAATTTCATTTTGCCACTCCGAGCTGCCTGGATGAGGATGGGAACCAGCTGAGGGTCTCTGGGACCAAATATTCCATGGGGACGGATTGCAGTGGTGATGAAATTGTTGTCTGGGTCATTGGCACTGAGCACCTCCTGTAGGGAAAGAGGAGAACAAAATCAGGAATGAAAACAGAGCTCAGCAATGCATCCCAAGATCATCCTTAGAGGGGCTGGGGGCTCCCCACCTCCTTGGGAAGGAACCCGTGGAAGGATTATTATCCCCTCCTGTCTTTCCAAGCAATCCTTCCTTTGTTCCCATCTTTTCCACTTCTTGATAAGAAAACCAGACAAAAACCAGTTTTTATGGTTGAGCACTTAAGGAATTGACAAAGGAAGCAAAGTCTTAGAAGCCAGAGGAGCTTCCCAAGTTCGTCCCTCCATGAACTCCTTGTGCACCACCTGGAGCAAAGCAGGACACTCAGGAATTCCATCTCTGTCCTTTCCCGCAGCCATTCCCACCCCAGCCCCCCTGGATCTGCCTCAGAAGGGGGTGATCCCACCTCCCTGGAAGCTCCAGCAGCACATTCATCAACTCTGGAGGAGATTCCATTCTCCTGGGAGTTCCTAAACAACGTTCTCCTGATTTCCAGCAGCTGCTGGAATTTCTGTGGAGAAGGCACAGGCAAAAGCACTCGGAATCCTTTCAGTTTCCCCCAAAACAAAGCCACAATCACCAGCATTTGGGCTACCCTTGATTGCTGCTCCTCAGCTTCCCCTTTATCAGTTACTGCAGAGTACTGGTGAAGGAACAGATGTTTTCACAATTAAAATTAATTAAGCTCTTTTGGAGGAAAATCCTTCCAGGCTCTCACACTGTCAGCAGCAGCATGGAAAGGACTCTCAATTCTCCTGGCACAAAGAGCAGATTCTTCCCACAACTGAAATGCAAGCCATGGAAAAAGGATCCAAAAAAGCTCCGTTGCCTTTGATTTAAAACATTGTTGTCCCATATTTAACCCAGAAATGCTGCAGCAGTAAGAACATGAGCCAGAGCAGGTATTGGTGGTGTGTCCAAAGCTGTGAACTCTCAGATGTCTGTGGATCTTTATGAACACGAGTATTTTCAGGAATGGCCTGTGCCCCTCAGCTCAGGCCACGCTCCCACCTCATCTCCTCCTTCCTCAGTGCCTTGTTCACATCCCCAATTCTAAATTCAGGCTGAAAATCAAGAAAAGAAGCAGAGAAGACAAAAAACTCCCCCCAGCTGCTCTTAAACCAAAGCTGTGGCAGGTGAGAACTGGGATTATCCCATGGCTCTTCCACGGCAGTGACACCTCTGGCAGTTCTGGAACCACCTCTGCAGTGTCACACAGGGTTTCATTCAGCCTCTCTGGCTATTTGTGCCACAGCTTGATTTTATTCTCTTTTTCTTAAGTGAATACATAAAAAAATAACAATTTAACCATTGACAAATACCTTCTCCTGGAGGATCTTGGTCTCTGTGTAGTAATCAATAGGTTTTTGTGCATAGGGGAGATCTTCTGAGCCATTTTTTATGTCTGTGCCCTCAAAGACTACACTGGCACTGCTGGTTAACACCAGTTTCTGCAGGAGATAGGGGAGAAAACAGTTGTTTAAAGCCTAAAATAAAGGGGTCATTACTTACAAAGGCTGAGTAAAGATAATAATTATGATAATAATGATAATATTTAACCAACTTATCCTACAGAAAATAAGCTGATTCTAACAGAAGATGAACAGGTAAGAGAACTCCCCTTTTTAATTCATTCTGTCCCATCATTTAATGCTACCTGAGGGAGATTAAAACATTCCAACAAACACCCAAGGCAGTCAATCCAGGAGAAACTTCTCCAGGACAATCAGAGGCTTGGAGCACTTAACACCCACTATTTGTAAGAAAGATTTGCTCATCTTGACAATAACAGATCAGAGTAGGTTAAACCGAAAAAGAAACCTTGGATGTTTCTGTTGGATGATTGAAATGAAATGAATAGAATAAACAAACAAACAAACAAACAAATTTGAAATAAACTAAATAATTTAAATGAAAACTTATGGGATATTCAAATAACTTAAGGAGAAATTTTAACCTTCAATTTCAGGCTGCTGAAGAGCAGCCTGGCTTCCTCAGGCTCTTTCTTTTGTGGGGAATTGACTTTCTAAAGCACATGACACCAAGATTATGGCACAAGGGTGTTCCTCCTCATTCCACAGCGAGGAATTCCACGGCAAGGAGTATTCCCACTGCTGGAAAAGCCATCTCTAGGGCATATTAAAGCAGGAAAAAGCCACGTTGTTCTCCCAGGGTGACTCCCAGGTAGGGGGACAGATTTTAATGCATGCTTTTCCATCACAATGTGGTTTTCTGCAGCAAACAGGGATTGAGTTTACACCAAGCAGGAGACCCCCAGAGTCCCTCCTCTACCGGTTTTCATGGAATAAGTGGGAATTCAGTGTCTCAGAGCCCTGTGTGCCCTCTCAAACGAGGCTGACATCAGCCTGTGATGCCAGTGGTACAAAGTCCATCAGCCTCTCCCAGTCCCCGTGGGCTGTTCCACCCTTACCTGCACTCCAGCTTCTCTGCAGGCTTCAATGACTGCCTTGGTTCCCATAAAGTTCACCTTGTAAAACAGCTCCCTGTTGTCACTGGCAGGGGCTGGTGATGCACAGTGGAACACCACGGACACGCCTCGCAGGGCTGGGAGCAGGGCCTGCAGGAAACCACCGGGGAGACAGGAATGGAGCAACAGCACAGCGGATACCCAGGAAAAAATAACAGGAGGGAAATAAAACAGCTCCTTTTTTCATGGAAACAGCTACATTTCAAGTCGTGTTCCCTCCATAAAGGTGGGCAGTGGAATGGGATTGGCACCCAGGATCTGCACAATGTCCTGTCCTCACTGCACACCACATCCTCTCTTCTTTCCAGAGAAATCCCGGGAGCTTCCCCAGAGCTGGAGGCTGCCCAGGCTGAGCTCCCTGCAAGTCCCAAGTGCAGGTACGAGGCTCAGGACTACCTGCAGTTGGGACACTGAGGAAGCAGCAGGTTCCAAGCTCCCCACAGCACTGGCTGTCCCAAAGTCACAGGCCTCGGCCACGGCTCCCACTCCTCCTGCCCTGACTGTTGGGAATATGAGCTGTGCCATTCTCATGGAGCTGAGGAGAGCTGGGAGAGCCCCCTGCAATCAGCCCAAGGGCTGCAATTACCCTGTGAATCTCAGCTAACAGCAGTCCACAGCATCAGCACAAACCAGTCCTGTTCTTTTCAGCTTCCAGCAGGAGCCAGACATCAGACAGCAGATCTGTTCCCTTCAGAGGCTTCCAAGGAAAAGTGCTGGGTATACACCAGAGGGAAAGGCTGGAGGGACACATCTGCATCCCCTTTTACAACCTGGGCAGGGCCTCCAGGGGTTCCAGTGCTTCAGGCAAGGCTCAGTGTCTGAACACACACCCTCCCCGACCTCTTGGCAATGCTCCTCCTAACAGCCCCCAGGATCCCACTGTCCTTCATGCCCCCAGGCCACACTGCTGGGTCATGGAGAGGTTGTTGTCCACCAGGAACCCAGGTCCTTCTCCAGCAGGTCATCCCCAGCCTGTCCTGGTGCCCAGGGTTGTTCCTCCCCAGGTGCAAGACCTGCATTTGCCCTCGTTAATTGCAGCCAGCCCTTCCCTCACCTCCTTGTCACACAGGTCTCCCAGGAAGAAGGTCACCTGGTCGCTCTCAAACCTCTTGTGGATGTCGAAGACGTTGACGCTGTAGCCCTTGGCCAGCAGCTGCTCCACCATGTGCTGCCCCAGGAACCCCGAGCCCCCGATCACGGTGCAGCTCCTGCCAGCCTGCAGGGACAGGGGACAGCTCTTCAACAGGCAGGGACACACCAGCAAACTGACCTGAGCTTCCCTGGCCCTCAGTGAGCTGGAATTCTGCTCAGCTACTCGGCAGCTACACTGGAGGAGTCTGAATTCAGACATCAAAGCTCTGTGCTGTCACAGGGAGTTGGGAGTGAAGACACTCTGGTTGGATTTTGGAAGGACTCTGCCTCATCCTAACAACCAAGGGGCTCAGAGAGGAGGGAACAAAAAGAGGATTGGCCCCCACAAACTCTGCCTGGATGGTGAAACAAACAGACTTTGAAGGGAGCTGGCAAGAAAGGTGGAGAGAGGCTATTTACAGGAGCATGGAGAGGCAGGACACAGGGAATGGCTTCCCACTGCCTGAGGGCAGGGCTGGATGGGATATTGGGCAGGAATTGTTCCCTGGGAGGGTGGGCAGGCCCTGGCACAGGGTGCCCAGAGCAGCTGTGGCTGCCCCTGGATCCCTGGCAGTGTCCCAGGCCAGGCTGGACATTGGGGCTGGGAGCAGCCTGGGACAGTGGAAGGTGTCCCTGCCCATGGCAGGGGTGGAACGGGATGAGCTTTAAGGTCCCTCCCAACCCAGACCAGTCTGGGATTCTGGGATGATTCTGGGATTTGCTTCAGCCTCCTGGCACAGCTAATTCAGAATATTAAAACCATCACCACTATCAGAACCTATGACACTCAGAGCCATGAAAGCAACCAGGTAAAATAGGGACTGTCCTTCTGAGTCATCAGTTCTTCCTTTCTTTTTCTTTAAGCTTTGTAAATCAATAATTGGAGTCACTAATTAACAGATTTCAGCCTGGCCACTCGTCTGACTGGACTGAGACCAAAGACCTCACTGCCAGCACAGAACATCCAGGCCCTGAGTCTGAGGGAGCTGTCACACAAAGAATGCTCTGTGCTGGTCAGGAGCAGTTTTACTCCTCGTTGTAACACAACCCCCACCTCTGCAGGGATCTGTGAGGGAGCCCGAACCCCCCGGGGCCACACAAAGACAACGATTGTTCTCAAGCTTTGCAGGGCCACATCCTTAAGCAAAGGTTCTGCTGCCAAGTGTTGGGTCATCCACAAGAGAAATCCGAGGAGTTCCCTGAGCTACACCAAAGCAGAAGCAGTTATTTAGGATGGGCCACGGAAAGGGAGTGTGATCAGGGTCTGCAGCATAAATCCTGTGAGGAGCAGCTGGGAAAGGGGCTCAGGCTGGAGAAAAGGAGGCTCAGGGGGCCCTTGTGGCTCTGCACAACTCCCTGACAGGAGGGGGCAGCCGGGGGGGTCAGGCTCTGCTCCCAGGGAACAGGGACAGGAGGAGAGGGAACAGCCTCAGGCTGGGCCAGGATTGGATATTGGGAAAATTTCTTCACTGAAAGAGTGGCCAAGCACTGGCAGGGGCTGCCCAGGGAGGTTTGGAGTCCCCATCCCTGGAAGTGCTCAGGAAACGAGCAGATGTGGCACTTTGGGATGTGGTTTGGAGAAGATGGAGGGACTCAGTCAGAGGGGTGACAATTGCTGAGGGGACAGAAGCTGTTCCAGCTTCTCCTCAAAAGGCAGTCGCTCCCTGCCACTGACATTTTCCCTTGCCTTCCCCTGTACCCTTTCCCATTAGGTCTCTTCCACCCCAAAGGTGGAATTCCCTGGCATTCCCTGATCCCAGTGCACTCTCCAGGAACCAAGAGTACCCAGAGCTCTGAGATGTGCTTGAAGTGAAGTTTCATTGCAGCAGAATGCTGCCCTCTGCCTCTGAACCTCACAGCACTGCTGAGGCATCAAAGAAATCACAGGATCCCAGACTGGTTTGGGTTGGAGGGACCTTAAAGCTCATCCAGTTCCACCCACTGCCACGGGCAGGGACACTTCCACTGTCCCAGGCTGCTCCAAGCCCCGTCCAGCCTGGCCTTGGACACTTCCAGGGATGGAGCAGACACAGTTATATACAATTATATTATAAACTCCCTATAATTTGATATTTCACAGTATAATATTTATAGCGAGCCAATCTACCCATGACTATACTGATTTTAAGGTATGAATTCAACCTACCCAAATTACACTTTGAAAAATCATGTTTTCTCCTCTAATTATCATGTCTTCCCAAGTGACGTGCAGAATATTTATGAATTTGTTTCTGCAAGACAAATCTTCCCAAAGCTCCATGTAAGGCCCCAACTCACCGATCTGAGGCGTGTGGCCATGGCTTAGGTGAGGCACTATCCACCAGAATCCTTGAAAAAAGCGAGAATATTGTTTTATTCCCAATAAAATAATTCATTTCCAGTTATAGAAATCAAGGTTTGAAGCCATTATGCTGAAGAAGGATGAAGAGAGGGAGTTAATTCTCCTTGTTCTTCCAAACCGAATCAGCAAGTGCAGGTGCTGGCCTGGCTCTTTTTATTTTTCTGGAATCCCTTTGAAATTCCAAGGAAAAAGCCAAGGAGAGGCAGGATCGGTGTCTATGCACCTGGAGCACCGAGCTGGCTTGAGAGCAGGGGCACAGGGCGATCCCCCCTCCAGCTGTCCCTCCTGCCCCCTATCCCATACACCTCATCCCTCTCCCAAATGCAATTTATGAACTGCTCCATCTCCAGCTCTTTCAGCCCCATCCCAGAGCCGCCCATCCTTCCCCCCACGGCCTTTAGGACCTCACCCACAGTCCCCAGGACCCTCCCCACGGCCCCAGGACCTCCTCCACTGCTCCCAGCTCCTTCCCCACTGCCCCCAGGACCGTTCCACGTTCCACATTCCCCCAGGA
>VZRO01007575.1:314684-370336 GCA_013397915.1 Daphoenositta chrysoptera
CCCCGCTGCAGCCAATGGGAGAGCGCGTTGCCATGGCAGCGGCGTGGGGCGGCAGCCAATGGGAGGGCGCGATGTAGAGGCTGCCTGGGGTGAAGGCGGCGGGATGGTGAGGGTGGCCGTGAGGGGCTCGGGGGCGGTGAGGGGCGATCAGGGGCCTTTCAGGGGACGGCGAGGGCGGGGAGGGGCCATGAGGAGGCTGAGGGGACTCAGAAGCTGTGAGGGGGCGGGGAAGGGACTCGGAAACGCTGGGGCTGTGAGGGGGCTCAGGGGCAGTGAGGGGGCTCTGAGGGCCGTGAGGGGGCTGAGCCCCCCGGATGCCGCCGGTCCCCCCGCCCTGACCCCCCGTTGTACCGTGCCGAGGCCTCCGGCTTTAAGAAGCCGTCGCTGGGAGCCGCGTCCCAGAGGAAGAAGGCGAGTCCCAAGCTGGAGCTGCCGGAGGAGCAGCAGCGGGAGATCCGCGAGGCCTTCGAGCTCTTCGACACCGACGGCAGCGGCAGCATCGACGTCAAGGAGCTGAAGGTCGGGGTTTCCCTGGCAGCACCGAGTGACCGAGGTTATAAGGGAACAGGGCTATAAATGCCAAATTGACCTTAAACAGCACAGGAATTTCCTGGGTTTCCCCCCTCCTCCCTCCAGCATAAAACCTGGTGGGTAAAAGGCACATTTTTCTCTTTAATTGCAGCTCTTTGCTGCTCTTATCCAGTGTATTTAGGGCCAGGCTGCCCAAAATTCATGGATAATTCTGTGCTTTCTGTCCCAACTCCTTCTCTGTTCATAAAGAATCAAATAAAGGGGTTGTGCATGTTAAAAAGGTGGGGAGGTTTCCCATCTCTTGTCTTTTTGAGGATTTAATGCTTCTTTATTATTGTTATTATTGTTGTTGCTATTATTATTGTTGTTGCTGTTGTTATTAAAATTATCCCCGCTGTGGAATCCACCAATATCATTAATTTTCATGCTTTTCTTCATTGCAAAACACTTTTGATCCCTCTCCAGCCCAGCCCTTTGGGAAGAACAGTCATCAATAAATTAGGACTGACTTTGCTTCCAGAATTTGCCCTTCCCATTCTTCACCTGGATGTCCTGGATGCTCCCTGAGACCTCAGGGAGGAGATCTGGTTTCAAACCTGCTGCTTGGCCCTTTTCCAAAGGAGGAAAATGTTTTCCCAACAAGATTTTTATCACCGGAATGAAAAATAAACCTATTTAAATTCCCTGTGGTTGACCAGTTTAAGGTGGTGAGAGTGTGTGTAGGAAATTCCTGGATTAGCTGGAGCACAATTCCAGAACAGGAATGTTTATGTCCCTGTTTTCTGCGAGTGCAGAGCAGCCCCACGCTCAGCCCGCCCCTGTTTTCCTGGAGACACAGAATGTTTGACCAAGATGTGACAGAAAGTTCACCCTTTTCCCCCTGCCCTGTGGTTTAGTTGATAATTTTGTAGGGTTTATAACTCATTTTGTCCTTCCAGGTGGCCATGAGGGCCCTGGGGTTTGAACCTAAGAAAGAAGAGATCAAGAAAATGATCTCAGACATCGATAAGGAAGGGACAGGAAAAATCAGCTTCAGTGACTTCCTGGCAGTGATGACCCAGAAAATGGTATGGATGTTTTACAAGTCAAAAGAAAGGGAATTTTGAAGGTGGATGAGGATCTTTTATCTCCTTTTGGGTTTAGAGGGAGATTAAAGCACTATTTTAATCCTAACAATTAAATATGTAAAAGTTAGGGTAGTCCCTGTCCTGGATTCTCTCATTTTTCAGGGAAAAATTAAAATCATGATATCAATAACAAGTTTGTTTAACAACCAGTGGGGATTTTTGTGTTTGAAAAAAGGGAAGAAGGTTCTTCTCACAGATGGAAACCAGCTCTGACCTGCAGGAAGCTCTTGGAGTGTTGATGTCTGGCATGGGGGTGTTTTCTTTCCTTCAATTCTAATTTACAGATTAAACCTCTGGTTTGAAACACCTTTAAAAACCCCCGATATTTAATAGCAGAACATCCTGACAGTGAAATCTCAAAGACATCTGGCTAGCTAGGCTGGAAGAAAAATCCCTGAAAGCCTGAAATTCTGGAATTATGGCTGTGTTTCTGTCTCCTTTCAGCTTTTATGTGTAATTCCTGCTGCCTGGGCTCCTCTCTATTTGTTCCCAAGGGTTTCTCATTCTATCAAATCTTTTATAACCTTATTTTGAGTGCTACCTACAACACAACCACTCCTTTCTTACCTTAAACTTGTTCTTTCTTCCTTAAGGCTGAGAAAGATTCCAAAGAGGAGATTCTCAAAGCTTTCAAACTCTTTGATGATGATGAAACTGGAAAAATCTCTTTCAAAAACCTCAAACGTGTGGCCAAAGAACTGGGGGAGAACCTCACAGATGAAGAGCTGCAGGTTTGGAGCTGGTGTTTGGGGGATCTTTGTGCTGGAGCTGGGAGGAAAATCCTCTCTGTGCTAGAAGGGAGGGAGGAATTTCTGGCAGTCTGTGGGTTTAGAGGTCAAGGAAGGGTTGAGCCTACGTGGATGCAGGAATGGGATCATCAAATTGCAGTTTCGTGGAGTTGCAGGGATGTGAAAGGAATAATTCTGCTCCAAGCCCTTTGTTTCCCCCAGGACGTTTCCCATAATATTTCCTGGTCAGATTTCTGTATAAATACACCCAGCAAAACAGATTTTAGGAGATATTTTGTCTGAGGTTGAGCCAACACTGTCCCCTCCAGCCCAGCGAAAGAGTGGCTCCAGTTCTGAATGAATCCAGTAACTCCTAATAGAACCCACACCTCACTCCTGATCCCAAATCTCTTGCAGGAGATGATTGATGAGGCAGATCGGGATGGGGACGGGGAGGTGAGTGAGCAGGAATTCCTGAGGATCATGAAGAAAACCAGCCTTTACTGAAGCCCAGTGGGATTCACTCCTTTGCACTTGTGTACATTCCTTGGGTGGGGCCTCACTTTTGTAGTGTCTTGATTTCTTTGGAGGCAGCAGAAAATCCAGGTCAGTTTTGTTTGAAGCTTTTTGTTCAGAAGTTTTGAAGGAGTTTGGGAACACTTTGCAGTGTATAAACCCTGTGTATAAACCCTGTTTATAGGCAGCAACATGGTTGCTGGTTTTGATGTTTACACTGCTTTAAGTACACAAACCACATTTATGTGACCAAATTCAGATCCTTTTCTGACTAAAAAAATAGGTCAAAATTATTCTAGTTTGGTAAAGAGATGACTCAAAACCAGCCAGTGTAAATCTATTGCCCAGTGTAAATGTATTTGGAGTTTGTGTCTTGGTTTGGGCCCTACAGTGAACTCTTTTTATGACACATTTGCAGGGACCAGCTTTTTAGAACCTGTTTTATGGGGATTATCCCTTCCCCCTTTTTTAGGGCATTCTTTAAACTCAAAACAAAAATAAACTGGTGTAATTTACCTTGTGTTCAGTTCTCGTGGCTAAAGGAATCTTTGCAGAAGGAAGTTCCCAGTCCTGGGAGCTCTGTGTGCTTGCAGGAATGCTCAAGGGCTGCAGATGGGATTGGATTTCAAATAAAGTGTCTTTATTTTAAGCCATCAGAGTTGTGGAAAGAGTTTTGATCCCCACTTTGCCAAAACAAGATGTGGCCAGGCTGGAGAGGATCCAGAGAAAGGCCACAAAGATGAGCCAAAGCCTGAGGAGCTCCCAGGGGAGGAAAGGCTGAGAGAACTGAGCTTGTTCAGCCTTGGCAAAATGAGATTTAGGGGAGACCTTGTCACCATGTTTGCTATTTGAAGGGTGGCTACAAAGGGGGTGGAATCATGGAAAAGACAAGGGATAATGGGTACAGGTTATTCCTGGGGAGATTCTTAATGGGGGCACCAGAGGACAGCTTTTCACAATAGAAAATCAGCTGTTGGAAGTGGTGGGTTCCCCAAGTTTGGACACTTGAGGATTCCTCAGGACAGGCTGCTGGGCCACCTTGTCTGGACAGCATTTTTACCAAGAAAGGTTGGACCAGGTGAGCCTTGAGGTCCTTCCAACCTGGAATTCCCTGGTCCTGTTAATGCAGGAGGAAAATGTCACCTCCTTCCACCAGAGCTGGCTGAGGACATGGGGTTTGTCCTGCTCTCATCAGAGTCACATTTCTGCTTCAGTCTGGGTTCTGACAAATCCCAGCAAAACAAGGGGGTTAGGTGCCAGGGATTTCTTCCTCTATCATTTTCCCAACTTGTCCTGACCCAGAGGGAAAGGCAGAGACAGAAGCACAATTCAGGATTCAGTAAAAGCATCGGGTTTTATTTGGTAGCAGAACTGGGTTCCCTCCTTTGGCCACAATTCAGTGCACTGAGGGAGGGGTTGGGGAGCAGCTGAATCTGAGCCCTGTGCAAGCCTGGCTCCTGCCTGGCCTAAAGCTGAGGGAGGGCAGGGATAGGTGGGATATTGGGATGGAATTCCTTCCCTCTGTGGGTGGGGAGGCCCTGGCACAGGGTGCCCAGAGCAGCTGTGGTTGCCCCTGGATCCCTGGCAGTGCCCAAGGCCAGGCTGGACACTGGGGCTTGGAGCAGCCTGGGACAGTGGGAGGTGCCCCTGCCCATGGCAGGGGATTGGAACTGAATGAGCTTTAAGGTCCCTCCCAACCCAAACCATTCCACAATTCCATGCCAGCTCCCAGCCCAGCTCCTGCCAGTTTGTGATGTGTCCTTGGCAGAACACAACAACTCCAAGATTCTCCCTCCTCAGCAGCCACCAGAGCTCTGGGGGCAGAACCACTGAGTGTCACTTTCCTGTTGCTCTGTGAGAGGGGAAGGACATTATCCATGGAGGGGGAGCTGGATGCCCTTGGGGGGTTCAGGCCAGCCTGAGCACTTCTCGGACCATTTTCCCGACGCCGTCGTGGATGTCGTGGATGGGGGCGTTGCACATGAAGGCGCTGGTGGTCACCAGCCGGTTCCTGGCGTCCACGTGGGCCTCGGTGACCTGGCTGTTCACGTGCCTGCAGCCCAGCTCCTTCATGGCCTCAGCAGTCTTGGCATAGGGCCACCTGCGAGGGAACAGGGAATAAAAACCTGGAGTGGGGAACGTGTCCTACACACTGCCCTTGGGTGAAGGCCTGGAGTGAAAAGTCTGTGGTCACTGCACAAAATCTGCGCAGTAGGATTCAAATCTTTTCCTGCCCGAGGCGTTTCTCCAGGACTATACAACAGGAAAACCTCCAGCTTACAGGGAGTTAAAAATCTGAAGTAAAGCCAAAATAAGACCTGAAGTTCCACTACGGATGTTCCACTACCTAATTCTGCCCACTCCAGTGTTGCTTTTTATAGAATCCCAGGATAGTTTGGGTGAAAAGGGACCTTAAAGCCCATCCCATTCCACCCCCTGCCATGGGCAGAGACACCTTTCACTATCCCAGGGTGCTCCAAGCCCCGTCCAACCTGGCCTTGGACACTTCCAGGGATGGAACAGCTGCAGCTTCTCTGGGCAACAATTAGGTTTAGGTTTGGGGTGGGCGTTTTTTCCACCAACTTCCTTCAAGTTGGTGATAAAACTCCTTCCTTGCAAAAGCCATCAACATTCCTTGCCTGCCCTTGGGAGGATCTAGCCACAGCTTCCCTGGAGGACTGAAGAGTTTCACTCCCTCCCTCTCTTAACACCCCAAGCCTTGTGCAGTCATCCTGCTCCTGCCTTGGATCTGCTTAACTTGGAGTCAGCAAAGGTTTTTCCTGTGCTGGGTCTGTGAGGTGTCAGGGAGGCAAATACTTAATTTAAAATAATAAATTCCATTTAAAATAAAATGTCTTATCTGAAGCCATCAGAGTTGTGGAAACAAGTCACAAAAATGCAAACAGATCTGGTGTTAGATCATTCCTTCTGCTCTGCTGAGAAATGGTGAAATGAGGCTTCCAGGTGCTTAAATCCTCGAAAGGGCTGGGGTTGCTAAAGGCTTCACTGGAGGCAGCAGAGCCGAGTTCTCAGAGATCATGTTCAGCCACTTGTCAGACATCCTGCAGCTGGCCACGATCCCTGGCCAGGCTGCTGGGGACTTTGGGGGGGGCCCTGGTGTGACTGTCATCAAACCCCCCCTCCCCCGGGTCACTCACTGCTCACACTCCGTGTCGTGTCCCACGGTCACCTCGCATCCCGGGAAGATTTTGGCTGCCAGCACTGGGGAGATGCAGCACAGCCCGATGGGTTTGTGGGCGGCGTGGAACGCCCTCAGGACATCCTCCACCTCCTTGGAGATGCTGCAGTTCTTGCCCTGGGTGGCCCAAGTGCTCAGGTTTTTTGCCACCCCGAAGCCACCTGAGGAAAGAGAAACAGTTTAGGCTGGAGATTATACCCAGGGCAGGATTTTTGCCAGGTGGAGTGCTAAGGTGGGTTGGATGGGTGGCAGCATTTGTCCGGGGTCAATAAACAAATTAAAACCAGAGATCCTGAACCTTTGGGAGCTAAGCCATCCAAGCCCCCGAACAGAAGCAGCATGGCCTCGATGCTCCGGTGGGAGCTGTGCTCCACCCACAGATCTCTCCTGGACTGTGCTGGAACACGGACACATTTTCCTTTGCCTCCTAATCCTCGCTCCAGACCTCACCCATCCCCACTGGAATGCCACAGCGACTGAAGACGAAGGGCCAGACTAACCAGGCTTTCCACTCCTGAGCCCCCCTCCCTGCCCAGGCTCTGCTGGGGAGGAGGAAGGGATGGTGCTGAGGGAAGGAGCTGAGGACTTTGGACTGAAAACACAGCTCTGGATGGGACCGAGGACAACTCGGTTGGCAGTCCTGTCCTCCTGGGATCAGCTTGGCTTTGCCATGTTCTCATCCAGCTCCAAGCTGGTGTGGCAGTGTCAGCAGGGATGGAAGATGGATCTGCTTCCAAGCCCTGGAGCATGGCTCTGCTTCCAGCCTGTCCCTCCTCCCTCCCATAACATTCCAGGCTTATGGAATATCTAAGCCGTGGGCAGGCAGACGCCGCACATCCTACCTGGAATGATGAGGGCATCCAGACCCTTGACATCCAGCTTAGCCAGGTCCTTGATGTTGCCTCTGGCTATCCTGGCGCTCTCCACCAGCACATTGCGCTGCTCCGGCGTGGGCTGCCCCTTCGCGTGGTCCACCACGTGCATCTGGGGGATGTTGGGAGCATAAACCTCTGCCTGGAGCGAGGGGAAAGGGCTGTTATCCTTCAGGAACGATGGATAAACGTGGGAAAGGCACAGGGAGTGAGGGGGAGTGCTGAGGGGCTGTCCCAGGGAAGAGCTGGGAGGGAGGGAAGGAAACCTTTCATAGTTTGTGTCCAGAACTGCTTGTTTGGGGTCTGAAGATTCCATCCATATCCCAATCAATCCCTCTTGCCGGGTGACCATTCAAAGAGCTGCTGTCCCCCCACACCTCCCACAGGGACAGGGCTTGGTGTTTCCTCTCCCCACCCACTGTTTTCCCAAAGCCAGAGTGTTTTTCTGGAAAACGCTTCCCCTTCCTCCAGCACTTTCAAGCTCACGCGCAGAAATTACGAGCAGAGTGTGGTGAACAGAATTTGGGACTGTGCCACCTGTGCAGTTCTGCGCCCCACGATATAAGAAGGATTTAAGGAACACCGAGGTGTCCCGAGGAGGGCAAAGCTGGGCACAAGGCAGGAAGGAATGTCCTGTGAGGAGCAGCTGAGGACTTTGGAATTATCTAGGTGGGAGACAGGGAGGCTGAGGGGCAACCTCGTGGCAGCTTCCCGTGGAGAGGGGGATGCTGAGCTCTCCTCGCTTACAACGGAAATATTCCGTTCTGTGCTGTTCTGTTTCCTTAGAAAAGGAGGGTTTGGACTGACGCCCGAGTTTCCTCCACTAGGGGCCCCTGCCGCTCCAGGGATGAGGGAGGGATGTGCTCCGAGCCTGCTGGTTTGGGATACGGCAGGAGGGAAGCGGCTGCAGCAGCTCCAGGAGAGGAAGAGGCAAAATTACACACAGTGGAGAAAACTTCTGGACAAGCCTCATCCCGGAGCCAAACAGAGAAGGCAGGGTTGGAATGGTTTGGAACTGGGAGGGGGGGTGGTACATGTGGGTCACCCCTGCGCCTCTGAGTTCCACGGAGCAATTCCCATTCCCAGGGGAACGGCTCTGACCCAGACTCGTGGGTGGTTCACAGCTGAGTGAGATATTCCAGAGGTTTCCCTCCCTCCCTCCTTTCTCAGTCTCACTGATAGGGTGTCCTGACTCTCAGAGCAGCTGCACCGTTTTTACCCCTCCTCAAGTTCACCTCACGCACCCCTGTCTGTTCTCTGATCCCTGGAATGTCCAGGACCGGGTTGGACGGGTCTTGGAGCACCCTGGGATAGTGGAAGGTGTTCCTGCCCAAGGCAGGGGTAGGAATGGATGAGCTTTGAATTCCTTCCCAACCCAAACCATTCTGGGATTCCCGGATTCTATTTTCACTCCTGCCCTTTGAGGTTTTAAAAAGGTGAATCTCAAACAGCCTAAACTGCCTTTTAAACAGAAACAGCAGGAGAGAAAAGAGGATGTGCAAGGCAAAAGTGGAGGGAGAAGGCACTCAGGAAAGACTTTTGGAGAGTTTGGATACAGAGCCTCAAGCCAATACAACAGCACAGCTGAGCTGGGAGTTCTCCACACCATTCCCAAAACTCCAGGCACCCTGCTTGGCTTTCGTGGGGTTTGGGGTTTGTCTCAGAGACAAGGAGGGGAGAGGCTGAGGAGCGGAGCCGGGAAAATGAGACAGAGCTGGGAAAAGGAGCCGGAGCCGGGAAAAGGAGCCGGAGCGGGATCCTCTTACCTGTGCCCCCTCCCGGCTGAGATGCACCAGCACCGCCGAAGCCTCGTGGATCTCGCTGCCGTCGAACACCCCGCAGCCAGCCAGCACCACGGCCACTCGCTTGGCCATGGTCCCCCGGGAGCAGCGGGGTCCCCGGAGAGCCCCGCGCCGCTGTCCGTGAGCTCCGCTCGCCGCCCGCAGCCCTTTATAGCCCCGGCCCTCCCCCAGGCGCAGGTGGGGCCGCGAGGGCTGGGCTGAGCTTCTTACTGGCGCGGAGGTTTTATTTCCAGTTCCACAGGCAGGGCATGTAAATATTATTTGTTTCCTCAACTGGCTGCTCCCTTCCAGATCTCCTTCCCAGCACGTTGTCTCCAGAGCAGCCCCAGCTGACGTGCCCTGCTCAACAGAGCAGCCGTGTTTTTCCTCCTCAGCTGTTGATTTTCCATTCTAGTTCAGACTGAAGCACCAAAACCTTTGCACAGGAGATGGTATCGAAGGGAGGCTCGAAGGGACCCTGCCCCAGAGCAAGGATTCCAGCTGGGGCATTCCCCTCTGTGCCCCGTTCTTTAAACCCTGCCCTGCATAGGCTGCTTCAGACTTTTAATACCAACATTTCCCTTTCTGATCCTGAATGTTCCTTCCCTCAGAGCCCATCTCCCAAAAGTGGATGTTTTACGCTTTGCTGAAGTTGTTTTCTGGCTTTTGCACCCTGTATTTAGAAATTAATGAAGTCATAGAGTTGGAAGGGACCCACAAGGATCCACGAAGTCCAACTCCTGGCCCTGCACAGGGCACCCCAACAACCCCACCCTGTGCCTGAGAGCGTGCCCAAACACTTCTTGATCTCTGGAATAACGGGATTCTTCAGCAGCAGCACCACCTCTCCATTTAATTAATTCCAGGGAAGTGGCACCAGGAGCTGGTGGAGCCCTGGGCTCTGGAGGGGCCCCTGGCAGCCGTATTCAGTGTCTGGAGCTCGTTCCTCCCACCCTGGCTCTGCTCACACGGAGATGATCTTGTACCTCTGTTTCAGCCTGGCCCCGGTGAAATAACTGTGCCCTGTGGAGGCTGAGAGAACAAAAGACTCCCACGAGATGGCTGTGGGGTTTTTTCCAGGGGTTATTTATAAGACGTGTTCCTTGGGGCTCTAGCGTTTTGGGAGAGACATGAAGGACATCCTGTGGATAAAGGACTCATGGCTTGGCAGGGTGGTCAGTCAGGGCAGGCCTGAGGAGGAGGCTCACTGTTGCTGCTTGTGACTTCATTTATGGCATGTTTCCCCCAAAATGAGGGATTTCAGGCACCCAGCTGGTACCTGAACAAGCAGGAACAAGAAACGAGTGACAGAGACCTCGCAGTCCCACTGATCCAATCCAGTCTGTGCCCCTCAGTTACTTTTACTGCCCAGAAAAGGAATTATACTGAGATAGGTATGAAAAACACCCAAAGCCTTTCCCCTGTTGTTTGTTTTGCTACCTAAGGAATCCTAACTATGGTTTAGGGCTGTATTGTTTCCTCTTGCATCAAAAAACACCTGAGTGATGTTGCAACCTGAACAGGTAATTTCTCCTCCCTGCAGCTGCTCTGGGAGCAGTCCTGTTAGCGATGGGATGAAGTAGCCAGAGGCTGAGGATTTCCACAGCCCGCCTGCTGCAAACCACACCAGTTACCCCTGCCTGTTGTCAACTGGCTGGGCTGGTTCCCCTCACTGGGATAATGGGTGCGACTGGACCAGCCAGGCTTGTTTCCTCCCCTTGGAAGAACATGTGTCTCCACAGACATGTCAGCCCTGCAGGTCTCTCTGCACTGAGGAGATGAGTGATAAATGACATTTCTCAGCTGGGTTATTCCAGCCTGGGTGGCCACATCTGCACACATTTATTGTGGCCTTTGGTATGAACACGTGGCTTTAACTTGCACTAAAGTTCTAGTGAGGAGGGCTGGGAAGGGACCCTCTTCCTGCAGGGTGAGCACAGTTAAAGGTAACAGGAAAGTTTGGGATCAGTGATAGGGATCCAGCTGGATCCAGCTGGCTCAGAGAGCAGGAGGAGCAGGGTCCTTTGGCAGTACCTGATGCTCTGGGGTTGTTCTGGGTGCTGTCACAGCTCCAGCACCTCTTGGATGATCCCACAGGATCGTCTGTGGCTGGCTCCAGCCAGTGGAGCTCCAGCTCCAGCTCCAAGCCCCATTGCCAGCAGTTTTCCTGTCCTCCAGCCCTGGCTGTGGGACAGGATTTATGGGGGATCACAGAGCAGGATCTGCTGCGGGGAACATCAGAGCTGGCTGCTGGAGGAGCTTTGCAGAGCCATCCCTGGCCAGACCAGCAATAACAGGGCCAAGCTCTACTCACTGTTCTGCACCTTTTATCTTGTTAGGAGAGTGGGATTGGCTTTCACTGGAGCTGAGTCCGTCATGGGAACTGTCCCTACCCTGGTCCTTCACCACAAACAAAACAAGAGAGGGATCAAAGCTCTGTCAGCTCTCAGAACAGTTCTCTGGGACAACTCCCACCTGACCCAACACGATCCCAAGGCCGGTGTCCACTGCTTCCCCTCCATCCATAAACACCTTCATGTCCTGGCCAGACATTCCCCATGGGAAGCAGCAGGAAGCTGTCACAGGTCCTTCATGTCCCCTCTGGGATACAATCCTGGCAGTGCCCATCACTCTTTCCTGACCTGGAAAGCCAGCAAGGCTCCTCTGTGCTAGCTGAGCTGGATGTGGAGAGACAGATGGACAGAAGTCACCTTTAAGGGAATGGCACCGAGTCTGCCCTGCGTTTGCCCGGCTCAGGGGGCTGCTGCCAGGCATTCAGAGCCGTGACAGGGACAAACAGCAGGCCCGTGGCCAGTGTGAGGAGAAACAAGTGGTCCCCAAGGAGCTGCTGGGCTTGCAGAGCACTTGTTTGCTCCAGCAAGGTGGATGCTTGCAAAAACCTTCATTTTAACCAGTGTAATTTCCTCACTGGCAGCGGCAAAAAAGGCAGCAAAAGCAATAAACCCTCAGCCTTATTTTTCAAGTGTCTTTTTTAACAAGGGTTAATCAACAGTAAAATTAAGAGGCCCCTGGAGGGACCTACCAACAGCCCACGCTGACTCACAGCCCCAAATTTACTGCAGCCAGAACTTCATTTGCATTTCCTCCCGCATGCAGAGAGGAGCAGGAACAGAAGAGGTTTGTAGGGAAAAGGGGTGGAGAGCAGGGAGGACCGGCGGCAGCGGCGATGGTTTGGTTATAAAGAGCATGGGAGGAAAGAGAGGCAGCAGTGCAGCCCCGGCCGGGGCTCCAGCGCGCAGGGATGGGCGACAGCGGGGCTGAGTCACTGCATTCCTGCATCGGGCTCCTGGGCATTTCCGCAGGTAGGGATCGCTCCTGGCACGGGACGCGGGCTTGGGAACAGCTTTCCGCGACACCCCCCTTTTCCAGGGGGGCTAAAGAGGCTGTTTATCCGCAGGCTTCTCTGCCTGGCTAGAGCTTTTCGATCCAGAGATCCCTGCGCCGGTTTCAGGAGCCAACAAAATATTTGTGTTGGCCTCCTAGGGCTGGCCTGAAGTTTTGTCCTCATTCCACGCTGGGCGGGAAGCAAATCCAAACTTTTTGACAGTCACTGTAGTAAATCATCTCGATTTGGATGCAGTTTCCTCCCCTTTCCTTTTCCAGCCCTTCTCCCCGCAGCTCTGTTTTCTGTGTTCACTCCCTTTCACTTGCTCCTTCTCTGTGTTCTGTCTTCCCGGATTTTTCAGCCGGTTTTCTGCTGGCACGAGGCTGGAGGGATCATCCACAGGGTGTGTGTCTGTCTGCCTTTTGTGTAACTGGAGTCGTGGATTTTTACCTTTATCCGGCAACAGGGGAGCACTTCCAGACTCTTCCATACAGTCCCAGAATGGTTTGTGTTGGAAGGGACCCTAAAGCTGATCCAGTTCCACCCCCTGCCATGGTCAGGAACACCTTCCCCTCGACCTGGCTCCTCCAAGCCCCATCCAACCTGACCTTGGTGGGATCGGGCATCCACAACCTCTCTGGGCAACCTCAAATGATTAATTCCAAGTTTTTTTCAAACCAGGCACCCAGAAAGAAGTGAGACCTTGGGCCCAAACTCCCCCAGCTCCTTAGGCTTTCCTATTTGCAGATCTTGCACTGCTATTGTTCCTCTATTCCCTGCTCTGTCCACCCTGATTCTCTCCTGGTTTTTGGGCCAAGTTTACCAGCTCTTTGTGCTTCCCCCCTCCGTGTCCCACAGGATCTCTCTTGGTGGCCGTGCATTTCTACAGCTCTCCCAGAGCCACCCCTCTGATCCCCAGCACAGCTCTCGGGGTCCTGCTGCTGATTTTATCGGCTCTTCTGGCCTATGCAGGTAAGATCTGGGGGTGGCCAGGCCCGGGGCCTCCCTCCCACAGCTTTGCACGTCCAGGTCTGCTTTGCCAACGGGATATAAACCATGGCAGCCTCGCTGGACCGCTCATCCCTTCTCCCAGAGGAGTGTGTTGTCCAGAGCAGCTGTGGCTGCCCCTGGATCCCTGGCAGTCCCCAAGGCCAGGCTGGACATTGGGGCTTGGAGCAGCCTGGGACAGTGGGAGGTGTCCCTGCCCATGGCAGGGGTGGGATGGGATGAGCTTTGAGGTCTCTCCCAACCTGTTCCATGGCACAGGGAATTTTTCCTCTATAGGCAAGAAAAGAAATCAGTGTTCGTTTTAAACCAATGCTCCACCAGGATCTCAGAGTTTTAACACACTCAATACACGATTTCTCTCCCAGGCATTCTGAGAGTGCTTTCAGCATCCACAGGTTGAAACGTCCATGGGTAAATGCCAAGAGACAATGCCTCTGTTTATCTGAGAGAAAACAATCACTGCCTGGAGCAAAATCCACACTTTCTAGAATGAACGTTGAATTATTTATTCTTTGTAGCTCATAGCAAGGAGAACATCAAATCACAGAATCAAATCACAGAATTGTTCAGGTTGGAAAAGACCTTCAAGATTGTCAAGTCCAACCACCACTTCCACCTTCCCTGTGGAAGCCATGTCCTCCAGTGCCACATCCATGTGGTTTTTGAACACTTCCAGGAATGGGGACTCCACCACTGCCTTTGGCAGCTGTGCCAGGGCTGAGAACTTTTTCCATGAAAAATTTTTCCCTGACACTCAATCTAAACCTCTCCTGGCACAACTTGAGGCCATTTCCTCTTGTCCTGTAGCTTGTTCCTTGGGAGAAGAGCCCGACCCCTCAGTACAACCTCCGTCCAGGCAGTTGTAGAGTGTGATAAGGCCCCCCCGAGCCTTATTTTCTCCAGAATTAATCCATAATCAGGCAGGATGTGCTGATCCTTGCTCCATAGCGATTCTGCTTCCCATCTTTCCTAATTCCCACTTCCCACATCCCAGTGTCTGAAACCACAGCCCTGTCTCCATCTGCTCCCCAGGGATCCGGAGGAACCTCAGGAACACCTCCCTGCTGATGTCCCTGTGCCTGACCCTCTCGGCATTCTGGTGTGGCTACGGAGTGATCCTCGTGCTGGCGGGGCAGGGAGTGCTGCCCGAGCCAGGGGGCTCCCGCGACGCCCTAGTGCCAGGCCTGGCCGCCCTCACCCTGGCACTGCTCCCGGTGGCTCTGGTGGGCTTCCTCTGCGGAGAGCCTGTCCTGGCCCTGGTGGCTGCCGCCGTGTCCCTGGCCAGTGCCCACGAGGTGGCCCTGCACTACAGCTCCTCGCTCGGCCCCTCGGCCGTGGCTTGCGGTCACCTCATTGTCTGCTTGGTCGGGGGCTACTTTGCCCTGGGGAGGATCCTCTGCTTCCTGACCAAAGGGAAAGTTGCCCTCCCTGGCACGGATCTCGCTGAGAAAAAGGCCCAGGAGCAGAGCTGGGGCAGCGCTGGCGGCATCAATCCCTTCACAGCCCCCGGGCTGCTCCTGAACGTGCTGTCAGCCAGCGTCTTCTGCTGCAGGCTCCTGGGGGTCACCCACAGACTCTTCCTGGGCCATGTGCCCTGGCTTTGGGCAGCTGGCACCTACCAGATTGGCATCTGTGTGTTGTCCTACCGTGCAATGGACATTCTCATGGCCACAGCCTTTGGCTTCATGTCCATCCTCCAATTCGCTGCAGGCTACTGCCTCCTGTACCCCACCTGGCAGCCAGAGGAGCCCTCTGTCCCTACCCCATTCCTGGTGGTCTTCTCCATTCTTTTTGCTGTCTTGGCTCTTTTTCTCTCCCTTCAGAGCCCTGTGGATGGCCTGTACTTGCTGGTTTTTGTCACCTACTGCATTGCCTTGGCTTGCAGTCCCAGAGGGTTTTTTGCAGGTGGCCCCCAGGGTGTGGCCATGGCCATTTTTGTGGCCTCGTCCTCGGTGGCTCTGATTCACCTGTACAACGCGAGGGCGAGGGCCAAGATCCCCACAGGGAAGGGTGCTGTGAAGGCCCTCCTGGCTCGCAGCAGCCTCCTGAAGCTCCGGGAAGGGCCAGACCTTCACGCTCCCTACCTGGGCTACTCCAAGTATGCCGATGCAAAAGTCCTTGCCTATGCCTGCAGTGTCCTGGCTGCTTTTGCTCTAACGACCCCAGGAGAGCCCCAGGCTCCCCTTGCCACTGTTGTCATTCCATGGGTGGTGGTAGCTGGTGGGATCCTGAAGCTTCTTGGCGGCTGCGTGGCCTTTGCCCGTGGTGAAACCCTGGAGAGCAGCGCCTTCATCCTCTACGCTGTCATGTGGATCATCTGGGGCCTGGCAAGGTATGGTGGCCTCTGTGGCACCGCCAGAAGCTTCCACACAGCCGTGGGCATCGTTGCCTTCATGCTCTTCAACAGCTTCATTGTCTTCTGCTCGCTCTTCTTAAACATGGCCTGGTTCTTCTACTCCCTCACGTTCATGCTCATTGCTGTGAGCTTCCTGCTGGATGCCATCCATGCTCTTCCTGCTGGATATGACATCGCTGCCACCCTTGTCTTTGGGCTGGTCAGCTTTTACTGCTTCCTGGCTGCCCTTTCCAGCAGCACCTTTGAGGGTTGCTGCTTGCCCATGGGGGGGCCCGTGCTGCAGCTCAGTGGTGTCGGGGCAGGAGCCACCAAGTGCCTTCACTTGCCTGCCAGGAAAGCTTCCTCGGTCAAGAGAATTGCAGGTAAGGGAAAAACAGAGGGCAGAACATGGGGATGGAGGGGAGATTCTGGGTGGTTTTGCAGCAGAACTCTCTTAAAGGACATTATCCCAGTCAGAGAATCACAGAATAGTTTGGGTGGGAAAGTCCATCTTGTTCCATGGGCAGGAACACCTTCCACTAGACCAAGTTGCTCCAAGCCCCATCCAACCTGGCCTTGATGTGGAAACTAGGATAACGTGGTGATGTTTTGGTGAAGTGGGCCAGGTCACAGGGGTCACAAGCTGAGTTGAGCAGCAAATTCCCTGCTGTGCCTCCTGAATCATTTCCCTGTGTCCTCATCCAGTCTGAGATCCAGGAATCCTCCACGCTGGAGCTACCACCCAGAGCTTTGTACAGAGAAAGCAGAGCCAATGCTCGGTCCTTGCAATCTCTACCTCTGGCCCAGAACCCCCCTAAATTCCAGATGTCCCCTTGGAGGAGTGCTGGGAAAATGGGAAAAGGAAAGGAGAGCACCACATTGGCTGTGACAGCTCTGCCATGGGAATTACAGCCCTCACTTGTCACTCATGGGCTCGTGCCCTGTTCCCATGCCAACAGATATCCTGAGGAATGGCGGGACCTGTGGCATCCCCACAGACACCGTGTACGTGCTGGTGGCTGCCTGCAACCGGCCTGACGCCGTGGAGAAGGCTCACCGGTGAGTCCTGGCACCTGGGCTGGGCTCAGGAACCTTCTGGAACTCAGAGCTGCTACTGAGTGCTGGCTACAGTACCCGCTGAGAGCAAGGCAGCTCAGCCTCGGTGGGAACAGCAAGGTGGGGAGCAGATCCAGGTGAGGAAAGGAGGGAATTGAGCTGTAGTTGTGTTCTGGGATGCTGGAGGCTGATGGAACCAGGTAACTTTGACACCATGAGAAAACCAAAGAGTTGCCACAAACCAGTGGCAAATGGGGCAGGGGGTTATTGTTCTTACTTGTAGGAACATGTTGTCACAACAAAACCCCTCTGGTGACAACAGACCCTTGCTGTGAGCTGGGACCCCTCATATTGGTGGGGTTTCCTCAGAACTTGGGCCATTGGGGTTTTTATCCATCACTACACAAGAAGTCAAAACCTTGATTTGGAATAAACATTCCTGACTGGGAATATTCATTAATGTCCCTTCCCATCCAGTCAGTTGTTGAACAGTCCTACTTTTACTCCAGAGCAGTGACCTGGGGCAGAGCCTGTACACCTTGTCTTAGCTCTAGAGCTCACCAACAGTTTCCTTTCCTTGAAATTAAATCCCTGTCTTACTTCCAGCCTCATCTTTTCTCCGCTCTTTTCCAGGTCCAAGCGCCAGGCTCAGGATCGCCCCATGTCCCTCTGGATTTCCAGCCTAAAGCAACTGGAACCTGCCAAGCATTTGTTCCCTCCCCTCCTCTGGGACTTCATGGAGGCTGCCTGGCCATCTCCCATTAGCTTGGTCATTCCCAGAGGTGAGGAGATGCTGCTAATTCCAAGCTCTCTGGAGAGCTTTGGGTTTGAAATTCCTAGAACTGTGAACCCCTGCAACACCACCTGTTCCATGGGGATATTCCTGGTAAGATCATCGCGTTTGGGCTGAGGTGCTCCTCTGAGTGCTGAGTGACTCTGCTTGGTGCAGGTGAATGGGTGGATTTCCTGGGAATGAAGGACTCCGCTAAATACGTTGGAACCCCTCAGAGTGTGGCCATCCGCATCCCCGACTGCTCTGTCACCACGCACCTCATTGACCTGGTGAGTCAGAGCACCTCAGCCCTGGTGGCCAGACCTCTTCTTTGAGAAGGGCTGGGGTCTGCAGGCAGCTGGGAGGGATTGTATTGCAGCAAAGAGGGAAAAAGGGGCAACCACCAGGTCAGGAAATCAGGAAAATTCCATTAACAGACACAGTTTCATTTCCAGCATAGAACACTGTTGGAAGCATGGGCTTCTCTGAGGCTGGACTAAATTCAGAAGGTGCAGGAAGTGGCCAGAGGAACTGTGATACCTTGAGTGTTCTAGGACAGACATTGTAGGTCTTTGGCAAGTGCTATTGCTGGGAACAAGATGTCATTTCATGACCACCATCAGTAACCCCAAATTTGTCCATGTTGCTCACTCAAACACGCTTTGGTGGGACTGCAAAGTAGGTGCCTCACCTGGGTGAGCCACACCGAGCTCTCTTCAGAGTCACAGGTGAAGTTCAGAGCTCAAGTCACCTGTTTTATCCCCAAAATCCTGCTCAGGGCTTTGACTCCTGTTTTTCTGTCACCAGGTTGGCCCCATTGTGGTCACATCAGCCAACCCAACAGGAGAGGCTGACACGACCCACCACAACCAAGTGTATGCCAAACTGGGAGATAAGGTAACCAAGAGATGTGGGGATGGAAAAATGCAACCACTTCATTTCCAGAAGGAAAATCAATAGATGGTATCAGAAATCTGGGAAAGCCTCTAATTAAAAAAAAATCTTATGATGTTCCTCACGCCAGTGTCAAAGGGAAAGAAAATTTTAAAACACAGAACTTGGTGGGAAACCAAAACTCTTCTGCTTTACACAGTGTGGTTATGGCTTGGCAACATGAGTCGGTTCATATTCCAGCATGGAATGATAGAAGCAATAAAAAATTCCTTCTTGCTTACAAGCAATCAAATCCTGATGCCTGATTGTGCCAGGGCTCCAGCTGGAATTGGACTGTGAGAACTCCAGGATTCCCATCTAAAGCTGGGGCTTGTCTAAAACTGATGCCAAACTCCAAAACACTCCTGGCTTTTAGAGCTTTCATGGAAGTGCCATGGTCATGGCCTTTCATTGTCTTTCGTTGTTTTAGGTGGGATATCAGGGAAAGGTTCTTCCCTCAGAGGGTGGTGGGGCACTGACCAGGCTCCCCAGGGAATGGGCACAGCCTTGAGGCTGCCAGAGTTCCAGGAGCATTTGGAAGGGTGAAGTTGTGCAGGGCCAGGGACTGGATTGATTGTCCTTGTGGATCCTTCCAACTCTGGATGATTCCATGATTCTACAGTTCCACTGCTAAATTCTGAGGGTTTTATATTTTGTATCATCATGGCAGCTTTATGTGAGGGCAGCTTTAAACAAGAGGTGGTACAAATCTTCCAAACTCCTCAAAAACCAAAAATTCATACACATTTTTTTGTGGATGGGACTTCTCCAGAGCTCCTCAGCTGCTGTAAACCTGTCTGTGCTGTGCTGCTGACCTGCACCCCACAGAGCTCTCCCTGTCCTTGCTTTGAGGTTCATTCACTCCAAATCCAGCGGTGGTGCCACTGCAGTGGGGCAGGAAGGAGCAGCATTGCCATTGATGAGAATTATTTGCTGTTGAGAGGGGAAACTCTCATTTTACAAGGGGAATTTGGTGTGGAAATCTGTTGTCTTTAGGTGGATGCAGTTCTTTGTGGTGGGCCTTCTCCAGAGAACATTGCCTCCACCGTGGTGGACTGCACCAAGATCGACAGTGGCAACATTGGATTCTTCCGAGTCGGCATCATCCCCAAGTCTCAGGTGAAATTCAGCTGGATTTTATTTCCCTTCCCTTTCTCCACTGAATATGTTTCATCTTGGGGGTTCCTAGCTCAGTAAGGAGGCAAAGAAGTCTGTGATAGCATGAGGAGTTATCCCAGAGTGGTGTGAGGGACACGAGCAGAGCTCCACGTTTCTGTCCTGATCCTGCTCTGGAGCACGGGAGCACCTCTGTGGAGCTGGGGAATGAGCAAGGTGAGGCAGCTTCTTCCGTAGAAAGGGCTCTGAGATCCAAGGTCATGGACCTCCATGAGCAGGCTCTCCATGTTCACCCATCCCAGAGAGAGACCTCTGAGCACCAAAATGATTTGTGTCATCCCAAAACTGAGCCAGACACTTGAAAGAGAAGATCTTGTGGGAGGTGTCCCTGCCCATAGGGGACCTTTAAAAGTCCCTTCCAACCCATCATTGTAACATTAGTTGATTATTTCAACAGCTGGAGAAGAAGTCAGTGCTCTCCCCTAATTCCCAACCCCCTCCCAGCTGTGTTTACTCATTCCAGGTCCTGCAGATCCTGGAGCAGGTGCAGAAGAAACACCTGGTGGTCCCTACCAGTGCCACTTGCCCCACAAAAGGCCGGGAAGAACTCCAGAGCCGTGGCCATGCTGTGCACAACGGGGTGGGCAGGGCTGCCTTGGTGGAGCCAGGGCCGGACCCGACTCCCGATTCCGGCTGCGAGCATCACACCCGCTTCTGACTGCTGCAGCTCCAGCAGCTCCGTGCTCACCGGGACGTCGTCTGCTGGAAAATGCCATTTCGGCCAAATTGGGGAATGGGAGAGGCTTCCCAACTGCGGGGTGATTCATTCGTCTTCCTATGGACACTGCTCAAATATCCCAGTGCAGCGCTGCCTACAAACCACAGGCACCCAGCAGGAAAATTTTCCCTTAGGGACACTGCCAGCTTTCCCTGGAGATCAGTCACAACCAAAGCAAGCGTTCCTTTGGTGACTGGCTGGCCCCAGAGTTACAGAGCTTTATCCCTGTCACTGGGAGGGAATTCCTTGGATTTGGGGCATGGAGTGAGGTTAAGTGGTGCAGAATTACATGGTAGGGGAAAAAAACACTGCATGAAACTTGAATCACACAGAATCGTTTAGATGGGAACAGACCTTTCAAATCCTGGAGTCCAGCCATCCCCCCAGCACTGCCAAGGCCACCGCTGACCCATGTCCCCAAGTGCCACGCCACGAGGGAGAGGAGGAGGGGAGATGTGTCCAGGTGCTGTGCTGGTGGACCCAATGGACTTGGCAAAGTGTGGGCTCGGGAGCTGGGGGTGTCTCCTGCTGTTTTTCCTTCAGAATGGAGGTCACCCATTTTTGACCTCTCTTGGGAGGTCTTTCCTCCTTTGGGAGAACCCAACACTCCAGAGAAATGCCGTGACCTGAGATGCCATTTCTTTATTTCACACTCAGAGTCAGGCTGGAATTCCCATTTGGATGACTCCAATAATATATCCTTAGAGGTGCTGGAGCTTCAGGGAAGTCCCTCCCTTCCCATGTTATGAATTTCAGGAGAACAGTCTCCATGTGTTTGAGGATGCCAGGAGCTGGTCTCTTGCCTTACAGCCCAACTCTTCCCATCTCATGGCACGTTCCCTCCAAAGTGCAAATTCCGTAGGATCAGAGGAAGGAATTCCAGCCACTCCAGGCAGTCATTTGTCTTCTCTGCAACCTCCTGAAATACAGGGGAGGAGTTGGAGACCTGCTCACCTATGACCTTGCTGGCATCACTGGGACATGGTGGGATGGCTCCTGGAGGGTAGGAACAGGAGGATATGGACTTTTTAGGACAGACGGGCAGTGTGGAGTGGTGGCTGCTGACCAGGAGGAGTTGGGAAGGAGTCTCAAACCTTCATGAGGAGTTTTCCTTGGCAAACACTGCAGTTAGGGCTTGTTCCGCCTCCAAAAACTGCTGATCTTCTTCTTACCTGACTCAGGTGCAAGGTGCTGATCAAACTCCAGCTGAAACCAATCCATTGATCATTGATTTCACCTGAAGTTGTGCTGGAATTTAAGGATAAAAGTGGTGCAGTCGGAGGAGCTCAACCTCGACGAACTCTGGCAAAACGGGGTCTCCTCAGCTTGTCCTCACAGAGCTGGCTCTCTCTCTTCCTGCAGAGAAAATTCTGGAGAATTCAGTGTGTTCAATAATTTTGCTGGTGTACTTCCTATATCTCCTTGGAGTTTATTAAAACTGGTTTTTAGAAAGCAATAAAATATTTTCAATAAACAGATCTCACCCAGGGCTGTGCAGTCATGGCAAAGCCTTGCGGGGCAACGCGTTCTGGATTTTGGGGTTCCTGGCCATGCCGGATCCAAGAAGGATCTTAAGAGGGAATCAAATTGTGACACTTCCAGGGTGGGGGAGAGGAGGGAGGGAGAAGATAACTCCTCATAGCAGCCCTTGGTACCAGCTCAAAAACACCAAGGCTGAATTTCACCCCTTAATCACTACAAAAACCCCATAAACACCAAAATCTGAGGGAATGTGGTAAGAAGTGGGAATTTGGAGAGATGCTGAGACATCACAAAGACCTTTGGTGAGGGAAAGCTGCCCTGGCTTAAATATACTGGAGGTGCTGCTGCCTTGTGCTGCAAATAATGATTTTCTAGTGTGGCACAAATTAAAAGTGGCTCAAAAAACTGTGTTCTTCACTTGAGGCTTCCTCTGGATCCATTTTTCCTCTTTGTCTCCATATTTTTAGTTTTATATTCACAGAAAATGTTGGTTTCAGCCTCAGGACACTGGGGAAGCATTTCTCACTTTGCTGAAGTGAGACAAGGAGAGGTTTCATTTCAGGCTTGGTTTTACCCCACCCACAACTCTCCTGTGTACCAGCAAACTGGAAAGGAACGGTTTAAGGAAAAGGAGATTTAAATGGGATCTTTCACTTAAATCGAGGCAAAAAAGTATTTCTACTATTTCCACAGTTTTCCCAGCATTTAAGGGGAAGAAAAACATTTTCGAAGAGAAGTGGAGAGAGGAAAAAAGTTGCTGTTTTAAGTGGCAAATCCAAAAGACTTCAGTCGAAAGGACTGAGATAAGCATTTGAATATTTGGGTACATTTGCTGAAAAATCACAGATCAAATCAATTTTGGGTTATCAGCAAGAGTATTTTCATTACTAAAAATGGAGGTTATGGTCAAAAAAGGTTGTCCAGGCCTCCTCAAGGGACACCCTCACTGTGCCCTTCTGCCCTGCTCAAGGGGAAAGGAACTGCTCCATTCCTGTGTTCTGGATGAGGAGGACAGAAGGGGACATGGGGTCCTCAGACCTTCGCCACAGGAAGAGGAAAACCAGAACAGACTCCTGTGGAACCAATTTTGGTTGCATTGTCAATGTCTCGGAGATCTTTAGCCCTGAAAGGTCACCCTGGGAGTCAAAACAACCTCATGAATGGGGCTCTTTGTGAACCAGTCAGCTGCCAATCCCACTGGGGTTGGAAACAACCCGGGGAGAAGGGCTGTCCCACCTTCCTTCTGCCCTTCGTGGAGTCTAGACATCCGTGTCAATGGAAAAAAAATTTAAAAGGATGTAAAATAAGTGTATTTTCCAGTGGCAGGAAAAAGCCAGCTCACCCTTTGAGAATAGAGCGGTGCCATAGGGACAGGAACTGACTCAGTGCCATCGCCTGGGACGTGTTGGTGGAGTGGGTGCGCCTGGCTCGTGGTGGGCAGAGCGCTTCTGAGGGGAAGGGCGGCTTCCAACCGTGGCTGGGGCCAAACCAGCCCAGCAGAAGCCCTGGGACGTGGGCAGGAATGCACCTTGGCCACTTCCAACCTACGGAAAAGCCAGGAACAGGGGGCTCTGGGGGTGGGAATGTCAGAATGGATGATCTTGTAGATGTTTTCCAACATTAGCGTTTCTGTGGTTCTATGATTCTCCTCCTGGGTTCGTTCTCCTGAAAAGTCAAAGTCTGCCTGTGGCTTGGGATGGGGTGTGGGGTGGAGGAAAAGGCAGGAATAAAATCCTGCTTAATTGGGTGATCTTCAGTCAAAGCCCAGCCCCGTGGTCTTGGCAGGGCTGAGGGCACAGCTTCTGCAAGCACTACCACAGTGGGTTCATGCCACACTCATCTCGCTGCGTTCTTCCTGCTGCTCCTCCCTTTCCCAGCCACAACCGAGGTTATTCCTGCAACATCACCGGATAAGCAGCTCTGTCAGCAACAAAGAGACACCATAATTCCAAATCCTGGGCCAGCTCTTCAGCTGCTCCACAAAACAGCTGGGATTTAAGACCTGAGAGTGGCTGAGTTGTGGTGCCCAGCTGGGCAACCTGGTCTAGAGCCATCCTGGAGTCCCCACGTTCCTGCCAGAGGCAACACTGGATTTAGGGATGGCTGGGCAACAGCAACTGGGCCCTGAACCAAAGCAGAAAATCACTCTGTTAAATCCCAGAATCCCAGATTGTTTGGGGTTGGAAGGGACCTCAAAGCTCATCTTGTTCCATCCCCTGCCATGGACAGGGACACCTTCCACTGTCCCAGGTTGCTCCAGGTCCTGTCCAACTTGGCCTGGGACACTGTCCTTTGCTGCACGTCTCCCTCATTGTGATTGCTGGTGCTCCTGGAGCTGCCTGCTGTGGAACAGCAGCAGAGCACTTATCTCCCTAGGGAATAGATGGATTATGCACAAAATCTTGGAGGAAAAAGCAGCTTTCTGGAAATTGAGGTTCTTGAGACTTAACAACAATTAATGGGATTAATTAAATCCAGTTGTAACTCCATCGTGTTCTTCCTTTCTGCTTCCCCTCTGACTTGAAGACTTCCATCCCCTCTTTCTGCAGGACACTGCCAGCTGGGGCTGAGGGAGTAAAGGGTCTGTGGGAGCTGCATCCTTGGGCATACACCGGTGGTTTTATGGGATCCCTGGATTCCCCTGCTCCATTCCCATGGGTACTGTCACCTCAGTGCCAGTGGATCCCAGGAGATAACAGAGCAGTCAGGGCAGGGGGGTCGTGTGGGGCTGCATGGGGAGTTCTGCCCTGAACATCCAGTTCAGCAACTCCAATAAATACCTTGAGTGAAAATCTCATGTTAAAGGGTCGGCATCGTCAGTTCTTGTGAGACCCTTTCATTCCTTCCTGGAAAACAGAGAGAGATCTCATTCATGGTATTATCTCTTTCTAGATAGCAAAACCCAGGAATTTCAGCAAATTCTTCTGCTCTGGCCACGAGATGGATATCAGGGTTGGGACAGTTGTCCTGAGAGAGGTTCAGCTGTGGAACAGAGTCACTGATGTCCCTCCAGGGCCCAGGCACCTCTGAGGAGCCTCATGTTCTCACATCCTGCTGCAGAAGAAGATTCTTTGACCATCTCTCTGCCTTGGCTCTGTGCAGTTCTCTGGGTAACAGGGGTTTATGGTCCCATCCCAAATTTAGAGACATCCACTGGCTTCTCTTGCTCACCCAGGTGATCACCTCGTCATGGGAGATTCTCCACCTGATCACCCCCATTCTCACACCCCATTTTTCATGTGACCCACCCAGCAGGAAGTAACGTGGGCCTTTTGGGAGGTGTTTTTGTTCTGTGAGGGGTTTCAGTAAATACCCAGCTCCAAATTCCTCCCCTGACACGGCCCCAATTACTGGAGGTGCAGCAACCCCTTCCTCCTTTGACTTCCCGCGTGTCACTGCTGGTTTCTGCCACACAACCGCTCTCTTATCTGCTGAATTGACGTGGACTCGCTGTGGGTTCCAGCATGACCCTGTGCACTCAGTGGAAACTCCCCAAAGGAGCAGGATGTGCCCATATTTTCTTTCAGGAATTCTTTAGAACCCAGAGGGTGGGTATCAGCAGCACCCTGACCACACTCACCTTATCTCCTCAAAATTCCCTAAAGTCCCCAAACCACCTCTGGCATCCTGTGCCTGTAGCCTTCCCAAGGTCCCTGTTGTCCCACACTGGGTTATCAGATCCCACATGACCCAAGGGGTGCCACAGCCCCTACCCCCCTCCTTCCCAACCCTATGATCGCTCCAGGCCCTCCTTCCCTTGCAAAACCAACTGAGTCCTAACTGGAAGCACAGGAGTCTCCTGTGGGAATTAGAAATGGCAAAAGAAGGGAGGGACAAGGAAGGGATCGGGAAGGAGCAGGTGTGGAAGCTTGCAGTTGTTTTGGGAATGAAGAAGAAACCCTGTCCAGATGGTTGGACTGATGATCTTTCCAACCTCAATGTGTCCATGATTCCATGACTGCTGGGACATGGGACACAGGCTCCTTGGCTGCAGAAACAGCTGAGCTGGGCTTCCCACAGACATTTAATGGGATCCTGTTCTCCATCTCACTTCCAAGGTCTCTCTCTCAAAGACCTGAGATGTGAATCAGGGGAAGGTTGGAGCTCAGCTCACTTTGGAGCAAACACCAAGATGAGAAGTGGGGTGGAAATTAATAAAACCATCCACAGGAGAGATTTAAGGACAAACATGACAAGGTTTGCATCCTTTACCCCTAACTCTGGTTGAATTGCTGCTTCCCATTGGGAAATGAGCCTTGTCCATTGGGAATGAGCCTTCTTCAGTGTGTAGCAGAATGGAAAACACAACAAGAGGCGTTAAAAATTAGCCATAGCTCTGATGAAAGGCCCCTGTGTTTGGAGAGCCTGACTAAAGGGATTGAAAGCTCCTGTTGTTGATCAAAGGGAGGTGTGTTTGTTTCCCTCTAAACTTGCAGGAACACCAGCAGAGGCTGTGGAGACCTGGGGAATTTGCTTTGGAAGAATTGTGGGAATGTGACAATGGAGACATTGCTCCAGCTCCTGACTTCCTTGTGCTGGGTTTGTGTGTCAGAGCCTCTGCATGGTGCTCTCAGTCCTGTGGGGGATGGGGTCTGAGCCATTTCCCAGCCTGGTTTGTCCTGGGAACTGCTCAGAGCCCAGTAACCAATTCCAGCATATATTTGGCTAAAGTGCCAGAATCAACAACGTAATCAAAGAACCCAAGAATTATTTGGGTTGAAAGGGAATTTAAAGATCATTTCCTGCCATGGGCAGGGACACTTTCCACTATCCCAGGCTGCTCCAAGCCCCATCCAACCTGGCCTTGGACACTTCCAGGGATCCAGGGGCATCTCCAGTCTATCCCTACCATGAAAAAGTCTTTTTGTTAAAATGTTGTGAATTACATTTCACAATAACATCAGTTCTTTGCTATTTATCTGGGATTTATCATGGCCTCTAAACTGGCAAATCTTTGCTCCACAACCTCCAATGGTGTTGGTCATAAATCCCCTGCTGTGTGTGCAAAGCACAAATAACCTGGTCCAGTAGAAGGTGTCCCATGGCAGGGGATGGGAATTGGGAGATCTTTAAGGTCCCTCCCGACCCAAACCATTCCAGGGTTCTCTGATTCCCCCAAATATGTTTTTTAAAGGAAATATTTCCCTTTATTTTTCAGCAACACTGAAAAATCGTATTTATTTTCTTTGTTGCAAAGAGAGGTGGGAGATTGTTCCTGGCACAAACTGATTGTGTGTTTATTGTGTTAAATAAAACCCCTTATTTTTCCTTTTTATCACCTGATGGTGGAAAACAGGTGCAGAGCAAACACCTCTGACCCATAATTACTCCTGAGTCACCAGAACACTCACGAGTGCCAAAGTGAGCAGCCCAGACTATAGTGAATGTTAGGGGTTTTTTTTTTTTCCTCTAACATAATTTGTTTGCTTTCTTATTCAGTAAATCATAAAAACTCAATTAGTGCATAAAACTTTACACCCCTGGCTCTCAGCTGCCCCTAAGTACAGAGAGTTTATTGATTTCATTGTGCTCTGCTGGGAGAGGACTGTTTACATGAATTGTACAAGGAGATGCTAACCCTGGTTCTCCCTGAAATGAAGCCGTAAATTCCTGTAATTTTCTGATCTTGCTCCACTTAGAACATAAATTGTGGATTTTTCATAGCTCTGGTTGGGATCTGTTTCCATCTTCACCCCCAGTTTCCCATCACGGTGCACTCCAGTGCTTTCCTCAAGGGCTGACACCTCCCAGGCTCCCTTTACCTGCTACATAGTTCTGGAGGTAACTTTTCCGTCCTAGCTTGGATTCCCCAAATCCTGGCTGTTTGGTGTGAGTGGTGAAGGGGCAGCTGGGGAACTCCACATCCTTCCCTGGAGCTGCCACATCCCAGGCACCAACACGGCTGGTCTAACACAGTCCCAGATCACAAGTCAAGAAGGGACCTTCTCCTTTTCTGTTTTCTTTTTTTTTTTTTTTTTTGCTCTTCCAGCAGTTTATAGCCAGTATTAACAAACCTCACTTGCTCAGGAAGTTCAAGTCGTTTTTCAAGCATTAAGGTATTTAAACATGAGAGGAGTCCCGTGTTGTGGGACTTCACCACATGCCTTAAAGTTAAGCCTCTGCTGGGTGGTGATGAACCTCAGCTGGCACTTAAATCCATTTGTTGAACAAGTGTTTATCACACAACCATGGAATGGTTTGGCTTGGAAGGGACCTGGAAGCTCATCCCGTTCCAGGGGGAGGGACACCTTCCACCAGCCCAGGTTGTTTAGCTGTCCTAAGGTATGTGCAGGGAGGAGAGCCTGACTAAATTCCACTTCCAGATGCTGGCACGGGCTGGGAAACCACAGGAGGCTGGGAATGCCCAGCTGTGCCCGAGTGGGTTTGCAGGGTCAGGAGGCTGCGGGGTGAAGGGGAGCCTGTGTTCCATCCCAGGAACGGCTGCCAAGGAACTTTAACTGGGAGTTTGGGGAGCTGCTTGAATGAAACAACATCCGTGACCTGGAGAAAGAGGAAAAGCTGCTATTTATGGCGACTTCTGAGTGAAAACGAAATGGCAGCACCAGCTGGACAACAACGGCAGCGCCAAAGCAAGCGGAGCGCGCTCAGGGCTGGAATTGGTGTTGACATGTCAGCAACAAGGCGTGGGAGGAATCCAGCCCCAGGGCTCCCAGGTTTTCCTGCCCAGCTCCCACAGCAGCAGGAGGAATCCAGCCCCAGGGCTCCCAGGTTTTCCTGCCCAGCTCCCACAGCAGCAGTCGGGTGAGTGGGTGGGATGTGGCCTGAGGGAGAATTCCATGAGCAAGATGCTCCAAAACAATGATAAGGGGCAAGAGAAGGGAAGGGTCTTGTCCCCTGGGTGGTGGGAGGTGGGACTGCGGCTGTGCCAGGGGAACAATCTCCCTGCCCAGAGCAGGAGGGAGGAGAGGGAACAAGGGTAGGAAACTGGCAGAGATCTCGCACTTGGACACTGCCTCTAGGACGGGAAAAACATTACAGAAAACCTCCAATCTGTCACGCACCTCGCAGTGTTTTGAAGCCTTCGGGTCTAACTCATTGTTTCCTTTGTTGAGGTTTGTCTTTAGTGAGCGAATTCCCTCATCCCTGGCTCCCCCTGGGGCTTGTTTGCTTTGGGAGAGAGGGAGGTTCTGTTCTCTGCTCTTGGCAGAAACTTCTGCCCCTCCAGAGCGCCTAATGTGGGTCCTGGGGACAGGGGTGGGGACAGCCCTGGGGCAGCAGCACCCAGCCCAGGTGTTGGGACTAGATGATCCTGAAGACCCCTCCCAACACGAGCCAATCCATGACTCTCCGAACTCTTGGCAGCCCCCAGCTTGGCCGTGGATGTTCACGGATGTTCCTTTGCATTTTCAAGGAGCTGAGCACCCCGGGATGAGCTGGGGACTCCCCTGGGCCAAGCAGGGAGTGGCTGGGAAGATGCCAGGGAAGGAATGGGGTGAGTTACTCGCTGTAAACCCTCTGTCAGAATTACACCTCACAGAATTTATTCCTTCCTTTGGTGTTTAGTCATGGAGCTTTACCATTTTGGGAGGATGAAAGGCTCGGGGGAGATCAAATGAAACTCAAAGCCTTTCCTTATGTTCCAAAAAGAGGCTTTATGTAGTGGGTTTTAGGACTTCAAAATACACAGATCTGAGTGTTGTGGAGGGGGATGCTCAAGCATTCACAGTCCAATGCACTTTGGAAATGCAGGAGCTCTGGGAATTCCAGCAGCAAAGCATCAGCTCCTGGTCCTGCCCGTGCTCCATGGGCAGCTTTCCTGGAGATTCCAGGCACTTACTGGGATAAACAACAAATCACTGCAGAAAGCTCCCAGGAGAGGCTCCAGGTGGGGAAGTGCTGCTGTTCCCAAGGAGGTAAGAGCTGAATCAGAGAAGGAATGGCTCTCCCAAGACCACGTGCTCCAGCAAAACATGGGACACCTCACGTTTTTAGGGAGAGCAGACGTTGTCCCTTTGCTCAGGGAAGGTTCCTTCGGTTCAGATCACCCTGTTCTTCACCCTTTCAAAGATCTGCATCACTTTTCCTGCTGGGATGCAGCCTTCCCGCACGATGGTGATGCCACCTGCCCAGAGGGAAAAGGAACAAGTCAGGGCCATTCCCAAAGGAACATCTTGCACCAGCAAAGCCACTCAAAATAAAGTTGTATGGAAGGACCAGAAACTCGTCAGAAAGTGGAACCACCAACGAACACTGACCTTACACTTTGTTCAAGGGTTTGGTTTTCCACTAATGAATCCCTCTCAAATGTCAGCCCAGAGCCTCCCGGGACACCTCAGTGTGTGCTGCTGCGTCACTGCGGGCAAGCTCCTGTGCCACCCTCATTGTGGTGGGCCGAGGCAGCACCCAGCCCTCCTTCCAGCAGCACCCAGCCCTCCTTCCAGCAGCACCCACCCCTCCTTCCAGCAGCACCCATCCTCCTTCCAGCAGCACCCACCCTCCCACTCCCTGCATTTTTGCCCTGACGAGACAGATTTTCCTTGCACAACTGTGTTTGTCCTCCTGCCTTTCTCCCTGTCAACACAAAGGTCCTCCCAGGACATCTTTTGTTTGCTTCTCTTCATCAACATGTTTGCAAATGTCCAGGCACTCAAGAACTGTTACTCTTGGAGCACTCTGTGCTGCCAGACTGATACTGGGAAAGGCATGGAAACCTCCCAGGAAAAGGCAGCTGCTGACACAAAGGGCAGCTCTCACACTCACTTTCATCAATCTTTGTGCAGTTGACCACAGTGGACGCCACCACCTCGTCAGACTCTCCATCACAGAGAACTCCCTCCAGCTTATGGCCAAGGCGCCTGTGGGGGAAAGAAAAGCCAACAACCCTTCACAGAACTCGCTGAGACCTCGTGCTGAGGTTCCCCTCCGTGCAGGCCATCAAACCAAGGTCTGCCACCACTTCAACGGGTGGGTGGCACTGTCAGTGACCAGGTACTCACGAGATGACCATGTCGTGGTGGGTGCTGTCCACCTCCCCGCTGGGATTGGCCGAGGTGATGGCCAAGGGTCCGGTCATGTCGATGAGGTGCACCAGGACCGTCAGGTCGGGGACGCGGATCATGATGCTGTCCTGGGTTCCCACCCGGCTGTATCCTGCTCCAACCCCTGGAAGGACAGGCAGAGGACATTGGCAGAGGCACAGCCCCTGGCGTGGCACCAGGGGGGATCTCCTGCTCCCTTTGGAAGTGACCCTGCTCCAGGCACCCAACTGAACATGGGTGTCCTTGTGGATGTCCATTCCTGAGCAGAAATCCATGAGAGCAGAGGCACAGTTTGGGGTCAAACTGGGTAACAAGGAAATGATTCACGACTGGAGACATCACAGCTGTTTCCAGGGACACAGGATCTCCCTGTATCCCAAAGCCTGCCTTCCTGTGACCACTGCCAACTCTCCCATGCTCCACCACCTTCCCCTGCCTGTTCAACGTGGGCAACTCAGAATCACAGAATCAGCTGGGTTGGAAAAGACCTTTGAGATCATCAAGTCCCACCTGTGACCCAGACCATGGCACCGAGTGCCATGTCCAGGCTTTCCTGGAACACCTCCAGGGATGGAGACTCCAACACCTCCCTGGGAAGCCCCTTCCAATGTCCAATCACCCTTTCTGTGAAGTTTTTTTTCCTAATGTCCAACCAAACCTCCCCTGGTGCAGATTAAGGCTGTGTCCTCTTCTCCTGTCCCTGTTCCCTGAGAGCAGATCCCGACCCCCCCGGCTGCCCCCTCCTGTCAGGGAGTTGTGCAGAGCCACAAGGGCCCCCTGAGCCTCTTTTTCTCCAGGCTGAGCCCCTTCCCCAGCTCCCTCAGCTGCTCCTCACCGGCTTTGTGTTCCAACTCCTCCAGTTCCCTCATTCTGCACTATTTCCATGGATTCCCAGGAGCCAGGGTTGAGGTGAATCATCCCTGAGCTCACAGTGCCTGCCTGTGTCCATGTGGTGGGAAGGCAGGGATGACCATCGGAACCCTCTCATCCGCTGGGTGCCCCGCCCGGGTTTGCTCATTCCCAGTGAACAGCGAGGGGCTTGGCAGAGGGGACCCTCCCAGGCTGAGGAGCCTCCCTTGCTTCTGGTCGAAGAACTCATCCTGCTGGCTCCCACTCTTGGTGAGTCATTCCAGCTGATTAACACCCTCTGCTAAACATCTACCAAAGCATCTGGGAGCTCCAGGGGGGATTTCTTGGGACAAAGTGACCAGAATCTCTTCCCATCACATCCCAAAGGGTGTTGGGAGTGCAGACCTGCCATGCTAAAAACATGAAAGGGGGACAGAAGGGTTGTGCTGCTCATCTCACCCAACTTCTTCAGCCACTCTCCCTTCTGGATAATGCAGCCGATGCCACCAGGATAAACGTTTTCCATGAATTCCCAGAGCAGGGGGCTGATGGGAGGAGCAGCTGCTCGCAGCTGCTCCAGGTTGGAGATAAAGATGCAGATGGGCTTCTCTTGAGGCCTGTCCTGAAAAAACGGGGAAAATAGATGAGGAGGGAAAGTTTGCATGGAGAACCATGAAGCCTCCTGGGATCCTGGTTTGTGTGTTTCCCAGGGAGCAGGAGCTCCAGGCAAGGAAGGTGCTGTGTCTGCACAAGTGCTGAGTGGTGATGGATGCCCCAGCTCAGACCTGCACGTGCAAATTGAAGAGGAGACAGAGCAGCAGCCTGCCCTTGGGGTCCTCTGGGGTGCATCCCAATCCCCCTCTTTAGGCACATCCATCACAGGGACAGCGATGCTCCGCTCAGAATCAGCATTTTTTGGATCTTACACACCAGGGCCCTGATTATTTCCAAACTTCTGCTGGTGCAAACCAAGGTCAAATGCACCAATTCGTGATGGGATGAGGGATGAAGAGCTCAACCCCCTGCAAACCAACATCTCCATTATCACCCCTCTCGCGCTTTGAAAGAAGATTGGTGAAATAAGCTCAGTGTAAAACCAGCAGTGGAGATGGAGGGGAAATAAAACAAGCCTGCAGAGCGGTGTCATTTCAGCCTTCAACTGACATCAGCTTCAGCAGGGCCAAATGACTCAGGAACTGGGCATGTATTTACATTCTGTTTGTATTCTCTCACCGGCAGGGAAGGTCAGCACTGGCACCAGGGCAGCGCAGAAGAGACGGCCTTTGTGCCTCTGCTCGCGCCCGGGGCCAGCTGAGATCGTCTGTTATGGTTATTTCTCCAGGCTAGCCAGGAAATTGCCTCATGGACAACAGACAGGGCCAGGCTGCAAAATGTGGACTGAAGGTGCAAACTCTGGGGCTGGTTCCAGCACTGAGTGGCTCCAAAAGTCTAGGGGAATGTAGCCCTGGGATTCTGATTCAGCACTTCGTAAGGCACAGAGGACAAACACAGGTCTGGACCCGCTTGTGAGCGGCTGTTCCTGCTTGGGGTTGTGCTTTGTCCATCCCCAGGGGTGTCGCTGCCTCATTCCCAGTGCTCCAGCCTGGAGCACAGGGGCTGTACCCCGGGCTGCTCAGAAAATGGTCCCTGATGTTCTGGTGTGGCTGCTCACGGACTCTGCCCACGGTCACCTCCTGAGTCTTGGGACAACCTGAAACCAGGGGCTCCCCTTCCTGCTTCTGCACGAACTCCAGGACAGGACACAGAGCCAGGTCACCAGGTGACTTCCCCAAATTCCCACCTTGATCCTGTAGACCTTCTCGATGGCTTGAGGGTGTTTGCAGGAGGCTGCCAGGGCATACACGGTGTCAGTGGGCACCCCGCACACGGCCCCCGTGTTCAGCAGCTCCGCGATGGTCCTCAGGCCACTCGTGAGGTGGGACTTGGGGCAGACACAGGGCAGGGGATCCTCCCTGCCCTTCTTGGAGCTCTGCACCTGCCAGGAAGCAGGAGGCAATGAATAAGCAAATATATGGAGCACAGGGCAGGACTGAATGCAGGGATCCAGCGGGCCGTGATCCCTTGGCAGGCCAAGGGCAGGGACAGCCCCTCCAGGGATGCTTCCCCCGAAGCAGGGGAGGTGAATTCCAATTATTAAAGTCGAAGAGAGCAGCTCGGGGCAGACATTTCAACTGCTGGTGCCTAAAATTAGAGGAGATGAATCCCACCCAGCACAGCTTCCTGAAGAAATGGCTTCTCTCCAAAGTGACCTAAGGAAACTGTTTGGGAATCTGAAAAACAGAGGAGGATGGAGTTTCAAGTGCATTCCCATGAAATGTTGATTTAATGGAAACGTTTCTCTGCAGCAGGAATTGGAGCTGTCAGATCCATCACCCTGGACAAGGGGAATGGCCCTGGTCAGACACACCAGATGGCAGAAGTAGTTTGAAGCTAAGAAAAGATGGGGAATTCTTGCTGTCCAGTCTGGGAAACTCTTTTAACTCCCTGGTCCCAAGGTTATGGCTTCAAAACTTCAGTCTGCCAGGAATTCTTAGATTGGAGGTGGCTGATTGCACAGGGCCACAGAGACAGGCATTTTGGAGCAGGATAGGAGACTTGAACAGAGTGAACATCTCTGCCCTTTCTCCAACGTTATTCCTGATGGAACAGAGCTCAATTTCAGCTCACAGCTCCCTCCAAAAGTGCTGTGAGCAGGACTTCGAACAGCACTAAAGGATCTAGCGGAAGGGAAATTCCATGGGAATCTGCATTGAAGGCCCCAGAATGTCCCCTTTGAGCAAGGAAGCTGCACCACCAGGCCAAGCATCTCTCACCGTGAGCAGAGGAGGTCCCATCACCAGGAGGTCCTTCCCGAATACACAGTTGGTGAGCGACGCCGTGGCTCCGTAGAAACAGATGATGCTGAGGATGCTCAACATCACAACTGGAAAAAATCCCAGAGTCAGGGGCAGGAAGGGCGACTGAATCCCCATCCCTGGAGGGATTTAACAGTGTGGTTGTGACACTTGGGGACAGGGTTTGGCAGTGCTGGGGGGGAATGGTCATATTTGGTCTTGGAGTGCTTTTCCAACCTAAAGGATTTCATGGTGCTGTGATTCTATTCTGTGGTGACAAAGTCCTGGTGAGAAAGCTCCCATTAATCCATTTGCTGAAGCACTCCATATGATCAAAAATTAAATTGTCACTTGCAGCAAAGCCAAAGCTTCAGCAGAACTACAGCCATTGACAGTTGTGGCATGTTCAGCTCATCCCACACCTCAGGGAACATCCACTGAGAAGCAGAGCTGGACAGAACCTCCAGAGGTGCCCTGACCCAGCAGGATCAGGTTTATTTGGAAGCTCAAGGCCCTGGGGATGATAGGAGGAGAGATTTCCTTCTCCAGTCATGCTTGCACACACCCCAGACTTCCAGGGAAAGCGGAACACTCTGCTTGGTTTTCCCACACTGAGCTTTCCACACTGCTCCCCAACACAGGACCTGCTCCCTGTGCTCTGTGGGTGAAGGTTTAACATCCCAGTTCCCTTAAAACTCACTTTCAAATGGCAAAGGGAGGTTTTCCAGTGTAAAGAGCAGAAAACAAATGGTCAGCAGCTCCATGGCCAGGGTCAGGCAGAGCAGCACCACGTTAAAAGAGGAAGCTGTGTAAAGAAACACAAACAAGAGGCACCCACATCAAGCACGGCCCATAAACCGTCCACGAACCAGCAGAAGAGTTCCTAAATCAACTGAGACTTGTTTGATTCAACCCAGCAGCCTGAGCTCTGATTTCCCTGTCCATGGAGGAGCAAAGAGGCACAGCCAGGGCCTGTTCAGCCCTCAGGTTCCGTGGACACGCTGCCAAACCCTTGATCTGCCAGGACACTGTGCTCACATGGAAAACACTTCTCCGGCAGCCAAGCAGGTTCTGATTTACACCAGCTGGGCTGGAGTGTGGCTGGGGATTGGTGCCAGTGCGTTGAACGCTTTCACCTGATTTGATCCTTTTATTTTCTTTGAAATGTTCTTGCATTCCCTTGGGGCTGCTTCTCCTAAGCCCAGCTCAGCTTCTGTTACTGGCTGTGGGCAAAACATCTCTGTTCTTGCTTAATCAGAGGGACAGTGAGAGCTGAGCCTCCCTCCCTGGTGTATCTCCACCGCAGAGCAGCCACAGGAGGATTCGTGATCTGACCCCAAATGCCCCTCAATAAACATCCCACGTGGTTCCGAGACTCACCCAAAACGATTAAAAAAGCATTGAGCACCAAAAAGGCAACGGAGCCAGCGGTGAATCCCTCGATGTTCCCCGCCCTGATGTCCAGCAAGTGGCCTGAAACAGGAGCAGCACATCTGGTTACGAGCAAACCACGAGGAGCAGCATGACAGGAGAGCGGCAGAGCCTCAGCCGGGATTGCCACAACTCCAGCTGATGGATGGAGGCCTCCCAACAACCCTCCCTCATCAGCACCCGCTGCTTCTGCCACGCAAAGCGTTTGAGGCATTAGCTGTGGGACTGGTGATGGTTATCCAAAAAAAGCTCTGGATTTTACCTCCAGCTTGGAATACTCAGGGCCTGGCTGGACACTTCAGCAGCTCCTGCCACACCTCCGAAGCCACAGCTTTAACTTTCCCCACAGGTGCTCATTTTAAGAGTGCCTGGCGTGGAGGCTGTGTGAACACTCTGCCCACCTGGAGCAAAATGCAGCTTTTAAAAGCCAGGCTCAGCTTCTGAGAGCTTCTTTCATGGCTGTGACCAGCTGGGATAAACTTCTCCAGGCTCCCGAAGGAGAAAAACAGAACCTGGAGTCTCCCACTGCCTAAAAGCATCTCCTGAGTTGTTATTCTGAGATAACAGCCCAGAGCCAGCCCTGTCTCACAAATGTTTTTGCAGGGAAATCTTGGCTTTTATTGGCATTGAAGACGCAACTTGGATTCCTGGAGCTGAGAGCACCAAGTGCCTGCAGCAATGGCAACCGAGTGCAAACTGGAGTGATTTGTGAATGATCTTTTTAGGAGGAGGACTGCCAGGAAACCTGATGTCATTGACTCTCCTGAAAGAAGGAATTTCTTTGGAGAAAGCGATCTGAAATCCCCTGAGAACACCCCTTACATCAGGAACCCTCCTGTGCTTTACCTGCCAGGCGCAGCCAGGCCCAGGCTCCCCAGAAGGCAGCATAGCAGAACGGGAGCACGGATCCGAACCTCTTCCCGCCCCGCACCTGGATCCGGCACACGAACAGCTGCCCCAGGGCTCCCGGGATGAGCACGGAGGGGATTGAGAGCTGCTGCGTCCCGGTGTCACCCACGCTGCCCTGGATGGCGGCAGCCGCAGCCAGGCCGTTGCAGATGTAGAACAGAGCGTCCGGCACGGCGGCACTGGTGCCACCGGGGATGTCCTTGGACCTCGAGAGCCAGGTGTGGACAGCCCCCAGCACGGCTTGGAGAGCTGAGCTGGACACCGCCTGGGCGCCCACGGGAATCAGAACCTTCTCCCCGAT
Source organism: Daphoenositta chrysoptera (assembly GCA_013397915.1). NCBI lineage: Eukaryota > Metazoa > Chordata > Aves > Passeriformes > Daphoenositta > Daphoenositta chrysoptera. The sequence continues at coordinate 351,609 of VZRO01007575.1, forward strand.
GGAGTTGATGAGGCTGGCGAAGGTGGCGTACAGGGACAGGGCGGTGCAGAGGCTGCAGGCGGCCCCCAGGAAGGGCCGGGCCCCGGGCAGCGGGATCTGGTGGACGAAGGCGGAGGTGAGGAAGATGAAGGAGGCGTTCTGCAGCATCTCCAGGGTGTCTTTGTGGGTCGACATCAGAAAGAGCAGGCAGGCAGTGGCCAGGAAGAACCACGCTCCGAACATTCCCAGCCTGCTCTCCTGGGCTGCAGGCAGCCCCAGGAAGGCGGTGAGCACAAACTCCTCCCAGGACATCACCAGCCACAGGAGGCTGTGGACACCAAACTTGGTGGTGTGGTAGCTGTCCCCTCTGAGGTAGCTGTAGAAGCTGGAGAGTAGCTGGCAGCTGGAGATGATGGAAATCCATGCTGCCCCTACACAGAAGGTCTTCATATACCCAAAGAAGTAAAAGGCAAAAAAAAAGGGTGACACGGTGTCGCAGATGTTCCCCAGGGCCATCGGCTCCGCGTACTTCGTGTTCTTCTTCTTTTCCTCCCCGAGGGCTTTGGAGGAGCTTTTCTGTGCTGACCCCAGCAGCAGGACATTGAAGAGAGGGTGCCCAAAGCCGGGCAGGACGTACCTCTGGGTGATGCCCTTGAGGAGCAGAGCCACAGCCCCATACAGCCCACACAGGACAATGCCCAGTTCCAGGACTCCGGACACCACCAGGGCCCAGTCCCCGAAGAGCGCGACCGCCTCGAAGCCCAGGGCCAGGGCGATAGCCCCGAAGATGAAGGGCATGATGTAGTTGACGGTGGCCGAGCAGAAGGACAGGATGAAGGCGATGGCGATGTAGGCCACCAGCCCTGCCACGGCGCTCTGGCTGGCTGAGAGCAGGGCCGTACCGGCGGCCGGGAGCTGGCTGGCGTTCCCGGAGGGAAGCGTTGTGTTCTCCAGGGAGGAATACGCAGCGGACAGGACCCGTGTGGCCCCGTAGCTGCTCCACAGAGCAGAGAAGGTGAGGAAGGCTGCGCCTCCAAGGTGGTCATACTTGCGGAAGGCGAGAAATCCGGCCAGGAGCTGGACAAAGCCTCCAATCAGGATGAGGTGGACACCTGAGGGAGGGGTCAGGTGTGAAGCCGAGCACAAAAAGGCTGGAGCTACAGGAAGCTCCAGGGGACACCCCATGGCAGGTCCCACAGCCTTCCTGTGAGCAGTCCTGTGGCCTATGCCTGCCCCTCTTGCCACCTTCATGGGAAATTTCTGTGTGTGGCCCCTGAGCCCCAGGCTCAGTGTGGGGAGCAGGCCCAGGGACAGTTTGGATCTAGCAGGGAATATTTGGATCTAGCACACGGAATATTTGGCCCAGTGGCTGGGGAAGGAGGAGCAGCCATGCCCAGACCCGCGCAATGGACACAGCCCACATCTCCCCACCATCCCACCAGCAGTGCCCATTGGCCCGTGGGGATGACCATCAGAGAGTTCAGGGCACGTTCAGCCCCACCCTGAGCAGCAGCACCCACCTGCCAGGACCTGCTCTGCTGCCCGAGGCCCGAGGCCGGTGGTGGCCACGGCGAAGTTCTGCAGGCACAGGAGGAAGGCGCTGACCACGTTGCCGAGCAGCCCCAGCACCCCTGGCTCGCTGTAGAACACGGCGGCGAAACCCTCGGCGCTCGCCATGGCCCTTCCAGACAAAACAGCAGAGTCGGCCCTCGCCCCCACAGCCTCCCCGTCAGCGGCGTCTGCGCCGGGCTCGGGCACCCGGCCAACCTTCAGAGCCGTGCCCCTGCCCCGAGCAGGGACAAACTGGTGACAGGCTCAGGTGTTCCCGTGTTCCTCCCCGCTCCTCGCGGCAGACAAAGGCTCGATTCAAAGCACCACTTGAGGTGTCTGCTTTCCGCAGCCTTATCCAGAAAAAACACACACAACCTTATTTAGGCAACCAGCATTCCTGGCAAAAACATGTTTAGGTGCCCCAAAGCGCTGCAGGTGGTGGTGATGGTTGCTGTCCCCTCTCCTCCAGGCTGCTGGAGATGGAGAGGCGTGAATAGCCCAACACAAACCAACAAACATCCAGACAAAACCCACAAGGTATTTTTGAGCCGTTCCAGGACGTTTCTTATCCACTGTTGCAGACAAACAGGGCAGGCACGGTGCACACACACACACAGTCTCCCTTCCAGATGGAATTTTCCAGCTCCATCCCTTTCTTGAAACCCCAGTGACTAAATAGGCTATTTTCAAACCCTTCATATTTCTCCCATGAACTCGTCTGTTTGCAGGCAGCCCCCACATTTCCACTCTTCAGCACTCCTGGGTACCAGGAGCTGAAGTTTTCTCTCTGGAGGGTTTTGTTGGGAAACAAAGATGAAAATAAAACAGCAATGTTCCTGTTATTTGGGTATTTTTAGAATATTTGGTGAGCTAAAAAAGCTGGAAAGGGAGAAGGTGATGTATTCTGTCCTCAGCCATTCCAAAGAACCCTTTGGAAAGGGAGGAAAGCTGCGCTATTGTTAGGGGAGTGGGGAGGAGGGAAGGAGCACCACCCAAAGAAAAATATGGGAATAATAATGAACCTAAATCCCAGGATCACACAAATCCTCAGCACGAACTTACATTTCACAAACAGCAGTAAACCCTCTGGACTCTCTTGTTCTGATAAAACCCCCCACGTTTTCCTCTCTCCAGTTATTCTAAAGGATGTCACCTCCCCAAAGGAAGAAGGATGAAGGATAAATCCACTCCTGACAGCCCCAAACTGGTTCGGCAACATCAGCTCTCGTCAAATAAGGAAAGGGTAAAAACTTCCAGGCAAAGCTTGGAGAACAATGAATTATTCAGTTATTTGGTTGTGCTAAAGGTTGGAGTTTTGGATTCGGAGAGGGAGATGCACCAAATCCCAGTTCCCAGGGAGGAATACTCCCTTTTCCCATCAAGGCTCTGCCTGCAAGGAGGCCCCAAGGAACGCTGTGCCCTTGGGCAGAGCTGAGCCTGTGGATTCCATGGGTTTGCCTGTTTTGTGATTTTAAATGACACTTCTATATAAAGAAGCACTTTGGTTTCAATGGTTGTACTTGGAAATGAGCCACAAAATTAAGCTCCTGCAGATGTTTTGCCCTGAAACAGCCCAAGCAGTGGCTCAAAGGCACACTCAGAGCCCCTGCTTGGAGTGGGTCCCTGGAAGAGGGTGAGCTGGGATTTGGGAAGGAGATGGGCCGGCCAGGCGACTCCTTGGCTCCCAGCAGTGGTTTTTAATTTGCCAGAGCTCGTTTTGTTGGTGTTTTCTGCATAACAGAGCTGGGACTGGGGAGGGATGGAGAGACACAACTCACAGAGATGTTTTCCTCTTCTTCCACGGCAGACATGAGAGAAGGGAGGAAGACAAACACCAGAACATGCTGTATCAGGCTGAGGAGGTGTAAAGGGGAAGGATGAGAGAGGATTCAGCCCAAGATATGGAAAAGGAGGAGGAGCAGGAGGGTTTGGGGTTAGAACCAGCTGCAGTCGTACCCACTGCTCACACCCACCCCACACACACCAACCCAGACTTGTGGCCCCTGTCTTGGGGCTGGTTCACAGCTGGGCATTGTCCCTGCCTCTTTTTCCTGCAAGGTCAGGACCCATCAAAGCATGGAAACCCTCCCGGTGCTGGCTCAGGAGCCATCAAACCATGGAAACCCCCCTGGTGCTGGCTCAGGAGCAGCAGCACCGGAATGCCGGGGGCTGCACTCAGCCTGGAGAAACGAGGCTCGGCAGGGGAACCCCCAGGGGGGCTTTCTGCTCAAATCTGCCCCGGTTTGGCCCCGGGATAACCCCACCCATGGGTGCTGTCACTGTAAGGACCCATTGCTCCCCACGCACTGCAGAATGCTGCCGGTGCCACAGGATAACGTAGGACTGTGCAGGAGGCAGGGAGAGGATGGAAAATCCCTCTCCCCCAGGTGGGATTAGCAGCTCTCTGCACAGCCAGCAGCACAGCCACTGTCCAGGGAAACACGGGGTGGAGATGTCCCCGTGCTGAGAAGGCACCTGGACACCCGGGGTGCTGCCAAAGCTGCATCTCCCGGAGGGATGGACAGCCCGGGATGGTCCTTCCCTTGCTCAGAGCCAAAGCCAAAGCCACACCCTCCCTCAGCCTGCCCCCTCCACCTTCTTTCCTTTCCCTGCTTGCCCCGACATCCCTCACTCTGGGCGTGCAGGAACCCTGTGTGAGATCCTCCCGCCATCCTGGCCCTTGTCCCCCGGTGACCTCTGAGCCACACGGGACAGGCTCTGGACACCTCTTCTTTCAGTCCCTGCTGTCCTCAGAAGGACTTTCCTTCACCCCCTTCCAGGAAAGGTCATTCCCATCTGCGTCCCGTTCCCATGGGGCTGTTAGGCTTTGCAGGAATCCCTCTGTGCTGCATCCCCGTGACCGATATTAACAGGAATATTCCAGGGCACGGACAGTCCCTCCCCAGGAGGCTGCAGCAAGGCTCCCCACGCCACGGGACACATCTGCAAACACCAAACCATTCAGTTCTCACTCATCCCCAGTGGCATTTTGCCATTCGTTTTCCATCACACCTTGTTAGTGACAGCAAACATTTACAGAGCTCTGAGGAAGCACGGCCTCTCCCCGGATAAACATGGAAAGAGAACAAAATTCATTTTGGATAAGCACACAGCAAGAGGAACAGTGCACAGCCACAGCACACAGCTGGATTTCGCATCGCAACCCTGCCTCTCCTCTGGTGCAAACGGAAATGCCAGGGATACATTGCTGCAACAAAGGTCTGCATGGGGGTTAGTAAAAAATCCAGTTTTAAATAAAGGTGTGCTCCACCAGGCTGTTATTCTGCCCAAAATAATAGATATCCCCAGGCTGGACAAAGCAAAGAGCCGTGGCATTCCCCCAGAATCCAAACATTGCTTTGGGAACGAAGGCTCCCGGTGTTCCCTGGAAGCTCCAGGGTGCGATCCCAGTTCAATGACCCAGAAGAGCTGGAGATGGAGAAGAAGGAGAGCCTGGAAAGACTCAGCCAAACACCCAAACACTGAAGGTATTCAAGAAAAGCATCCAAGAAAACCACCACTGCCTCACTTCTGCCTCTGCAGCTGGGATTTACCTGCTTTGGTGACACTTCGGCTCAATGGGAGGATGCTCTTGTCCCTCTCATTTCCTGGTGAATCCCACTTTTATAGTCCTCCTCGGGAGGAGGAGCCTGGCCCCGGTTGCTTCACCCATTGGCACCTGCAGCATTTTGGAGACAGGAGTTTCCTTGAAACGTGTCAGTGATTGTCTGAAATCTTTATTTATTTCCTNAAACCACCCCTCCTCACGGATTCCCCCCACCCTCTGGCTCCCCAGGGGCTGATGTCATCCCCCTGGAAATCCAGTTGCACAAAAACAGAAAGCAAATTGCCTTTTGGACGCGGATATAAACCCTGCCACAAGCACCTTCAGCCACACACCTCTGCCATCCCTCGCGCCGAGCACACCGAGCCGGGAAAGGCACTGGGAAAAGCAGCCACCAGCATGGTCTACTCCACCTTCCAGGTAAAACTCCTCCATGCAAACCCTCCCCATCCCTGAGCTTGCCTTTTGCACTCTCAGGAGGAAATGTCACTTTCCAGGTGGTTCCTCCGCTGGTCCAGCCAAGCGTGGCATTAAACAGGAACCTGCCCCAAAATTAACAAACTCCAATGGTTTCCACAGTCACTGAATTCAGCTGCTGGCCTTCTCCTGCCATCCTGCTCCTTTCATGTGTCCCAAACATCCTCTGGACCGTGCCATGTGGGGTTGTTGTTGTTGGGATGTGCTCCCTGGGTTTTGCTCCTCTTGCCCACTCCGAGCCGGTCCCGCTTGCTGCAGGATCTCCTGGCAGGGCTGGAAAGGTTCTGCTGCCCCTTCCACTGTGTGGCTTTATTTCCCTGGATGTTCTTGGCATCCCTGCTGGACGCAGGTCTGGAAAATATTTTTTCCCTCCGTTAAATATGTCGTTACTTTTACGCGCTCGTTTGATCTGTGAGTGTCTCACGATGAGAGGCACAACCAAGAAAACTGCTCCGAGAAACCTTCCAGCAGCTCCAGTGACAAATTCCCTCTCTGTGTCTCTCCTCTAGAAATCCCAGAAGTTCTTGGCAAGCTCTCGGCAAGTCCACAAAACTGCTGCCCACGGTTTGTATCTCTCAGCATTCCCCACCCTCTCCTAGCGGGCATCCCTAAATAATCCTGGCTTTGCTGGAAAAGAAGGGCTGAGCACGCCGAGAGAAATCCTCGAATCCCTTGAAGGCAAAGCTTCCAAATGTTTGGGGTCCTGTGGTGCTTTGTGCCCTCGGGGATAAAGGACTAGGAGAAAAGCAGCAAAAAGCAAAAATGTGGATTTTTAGTCCTGTGCTAAACCAGAACTTTAACTGGTTTAGAACCAGACTTTCCAAATTCTTTGACCACAAATTTAAGATGTTGAAAGGGGAGCTCCGATCCTTAACTGCTCCACTTGTCACTGCTTCCTAATTACACCTGATCCTGCTCTGGGCATCGCCTGGGGCGATTCATGGGTCTCTTTCTGTGGCTCCAGTACTGCCCAGCTTCGGATAAATTAACCACAGCTTGGCTGTGTAGACTCTTGGTTTATTTTGTCTCTTAACTTGGTCTGTTTGTCTATTAACTGATCTTAAAATGTGTTCTCGGTCTATTATGTTTATTAACTTCTTTTTAAAAGTGTTGTTGGTTTATTGTAAGTTCATTATAAGTGTATTAACTTCTTTTAAAAAGGGCTCTTGGTTTATTATAAGTTTATTTTAAGTGTATTAACTTACTTTAAAAGATGTTCTTAGTCTATTATATCGATTAATTTATTTTAAAATTAGTTATTAATATAATAAATGCAAGGAATGTTGCTTAATGAACACTTGAGGACAGGACAAATAACAATAATCCACAGTGATTTATTTGGTCTTGGATCAAATTTGATGTTTTAATGAAGTCCTGCCCTACCCGGCGGAAAACCCCGGAGTCACGGATGCTTTTAGCTGAAGGGTTAAAAAACCCCGCTGCCTGCTGAGGTGACAAAGAGCATTTGATGCCGGGGAGGAACCGATCCAGCTTTTCTGGGTGCTGGGTGACTGGAGCAGATTTTCCTGCAGCCTCTCCAAGCCCTGACATCACCGCTCCCGCTCCGGGAGGGCGGCGGGGGGAGCCGGGGATGCTTGCAGAGGCCCCGGGCGGGGGTCGGCAGCGGGTCCCGAAGTGCTGAGTGCCGGGATTCCCATAGGAATGCGCTCCCCGGGAGCGGGAACGCTCTCCCGGTGCGTCAGGAGGTGATGGCATTCCCAGCTGTGTTTACAGCGGGCTCAGGCTGGGCTCGAGGTGAGCCCGAGCATGAGCCAGCGCTCCGTGAGTCACTGAAGTGACATTTCGGGATGAATCCAGCCTAGGGAAATTAGGGAATGGTCATTTCATTAATTGCCATGTTTGCTGTTCCTAAAACAAAGCCTCTTGTGTACCTGCCGATCTGGATGTGCTTTCCGCTTGGAGGAAAGTATTTTTATTTTTTTTCACCTGTGATTCATTTAATTTGGACATTAATTCATATTTTACCTGCGTCTGTGTGTGCGCCACCACACCTATCCATAAGTAAATGTATTGATTTGCCACCCTGCAAATGTTGGCTACATGGAATTTTATTTTTCCTGCTCTCCCATGCACTCTCAAATTAACAGTATCAATTATAAAAGGCCATAACAATTTTAATTCTATGAATTATAAATTATATTCTATTAATTATCTTATGTATTCTAATTCTAGAATTATACATAATTTTATAAGTTATAAATTAATATATGAATCAGAGAAAATATTATATATATTAATTCATTTACATGATAATGATCTATATATAATTTAAACAAGGCAATTTCTCACTGAAATGAAAACATACAATAGACAAAAATTGGGTATTTTCCATGGAATTTTAACTTATTTTTAAGGATTAGCATCTTTTGGAGTACGCAGGGCTTAAGAGCTTTGGTGGCTGAGTGCACTTCAGTGCCTTGTAGGATGAAACATCTGGATAGATCCAGGCTTTGGGTCTAGTGCTGCTTTCCAAAAAATTATGGAAGTTCAGGATTTCTGTGGTCCATTCCTGTTCTGCCTTTCCTCTGGATAAAGGGACATCATTTGTATCTACACCTCCCAAAAAACGGCTGTTGGAAACCCAAGGTGAGGGGATGGGGCTGAGCTCCGGAGCTGCTTCACTTGAACCTTCTGGAAGGTTCACCCAGGAGGTGCCCAGAGAACATGGAATATTAAATGTAGAACACATGGAATCAGAGAGTGTCCCAGGCTGGAAGGGAGCCACGGGGATGATGAATTCCAGCTCCCTGCTCTTGCAGGACTCCAAAAACCGACCCACCTGGCTCCGGCAGGCGCAGCTCCCCGGTGACACCGGGGCCGAGGAGCCGCGGCTGCCGGCGCGGGGCTCACCGGTGTCCTTGTCCCCTCCCTGTGTCCCGGCGCTGCAGTGGTGGCCCGGAGCGCTCCCGAGGACACGGTGACCAGCAGCTTCGCCTCCTTCATCCACGCGGCCCGGCCCGAGCAGCTGTCCCAGACCGTGCGGCAGCGGAGCAAGAGGATGATCCTGGACAGCATCGGCGTGGGGCTGGTGGGCAGCACCACGCGCGTCTTCGACATCGCCCTGCGCTACTGCCGGGTAGGGACAGCCGCGACACCGCCACCGCCACCTCGGGGGCTGCGGGTGGCTGCCACCATCCCCGCTCCCCTGACATTCCCTCCTTCCCGCAGGAGCTGTACCCCTCCGTGGCCGTGAGCTCCGTCTATGGAAAGCCGGGAGTGAAGCTCTCCCCGACGCTGGCAGCCTTCACCAACGGCGTGGCGGTAAGGCTGGATCTTCCCGGGAGATCTGTGCTCCCGGCTCTTCCCGGGGGATCTGTGCTCCCGGATCTTCCCGAGGGATCTCTGCTCCCGGATCTTCCACAAGGAATCTGTTCTCCCGGCTCCTCCCGGGGAATCTGTGCTCCCGGGTTTTCCGAGCGGAATCTGTGCTCACAGCTCTTTTAGGGGAATCTGTGCCCCAGTTTTTTCCAGGAGGATCTGTGCTCCCGGCTTTTTCAAGGGGGATCTTTGCTCACAGCCCTTCCAGGTGAATCTGTTGTCCTGGTTTTTCTGGGGGTATCTGTGCTCCTGGCACTTCCAGGGGAATCTGTTCTGGTTTTTTTCCAGGAGGATCTGTGCTCCTGGTTCTTCGAGGGGAATCTGTGTTCCTGGTTTTTCCAGGGCACTGTATGCTCCTGGCATTTCCAAGGGAATCTGTTCTGTTTTTTTTCCAGGGGAATCTGTTCTCCCAGGTCTTCCGGAGAAATCTGTGTTCCCGGCCCTCCCAGGAGAATCTCCTGGGAGTCTGCCGGAAATCTCCTGGCTTTTAGAGGAGCCAGACCGGCCGGTGGGGACACTGAGTGGAGGCTTTGGCAGAATTTCTTCAGGAATATCAGCAAGGAGCCCTCATTCCCTCGGTGTCCAGCTGCGCCCACCAGCACGTCCTTGTCTCTGTTTCCCTGGCAGACTCATTCCATGGATTTTGACGACACCTGGCACCCTGCCACTCACCCCTCCGGGGCCGTGCTGCCGGCTCTCCTGGCAGCTTCCCAGATGCTCCCTCCGAACACCAAGCCCACCGGTCTGGATTTCCTGCTGGCATTCAACGTGGGCCTAGAAGTGCAAGGGAGGCTCATGCACTTCTCCACTGAGGCTCACGACATTCCCAAGAGGTAAAGCTCCTGTTCTTCGAGAGGAGGAAGAGGGTTGGCGAGTCCAGGTTTTAAAATGTTAGTTTAGGTTAAGCCCAGTTTAAGACCAGTTTATTTAGATTTACCCCAGGGTAAAGCCTTGCTGAGAGCCAAATGCCAGAGGCGATTGCACCATGTATTTATTTGGTGAATTTCAGGGATTTTGCCTCAAAAATAACCCTCAGGAAGCCTCCCAGGGAGTCTGCAGTGCCATCACCTGACACAGCCAGGGCAGGATCCCAGAGCCAAGAAGAGTTTGGTGGTGGGCACAGACCCTGGGCCAACTGCTGCCACCAGCTGTGCCCTGGTGTGATCCAAGCAATGGGATCAACCAGGAACTGTTCCCTTGGGTGTATTTGAGGCCAAATTATTTGTCTGAGGCATAGGAAGTTTGGTTGTGTGGGCACGAGCCATGGCACCTCCTGGAGAAAGTTCAAATTGCCTTCTGGAGATGCTGAGCTCACCTGGATGTCTCTGAGGAGGTTTCAAGTAGAAACTCAGTTCTTAGAGTTAATTTATGTTAATTAACTCTAAATTTAGAGTTAAACTAAACTCTAGTAAAACTCTGATTTGAGAGTTAAGTTATTAGTTAAAATTTATGGTTAAATTTTGAGTCAGGTGAATCCCACCCTCACCAGAGCCACGAGGGAGTTCCACTGGCTGACGGGCCACTCATTTTCCATCAGTTTTTCCATGAGAGGGGAGCTTTGGTGAGAGGCAGCCAGGGCTGCTCATTCCTGCCCTCCCCCTGCAGGTTCCACCCTCCCTCGGTGGTGGGCACCCTGGGCAGTGCCGCGGCCACGGCCAAGCTGCTGTCCCTCAGCTCGGCCCAGTGCTGCCACGCGCTGGGCATCGCCGCGTCCCTCGCCGGGGCACCCATGGCCAACGCTGCCACCCAGGCCAAGCCGCTGCACGTCGGGAATGCCACCCGCCTGGGCCTGGAGGCGGCTCTGCTGGCGGCCCGAGGGATGGAGGCCAACCCCTTGATCCTGGACGACATCCCCGGCTGCTCCGGCTTCAGCGCCTTCTACAGCGTCTACCAACCCAAACCGTTGTCCGCGCCTGGCAAGCAGCACGAGTTCCTCCTGGAAAAGCAGGATATTGCCTTCAAGCGATTCCCAGCCCACCTGGGGATGCACTGGGTGGTGGATGCTGCCTTGTCAGTGCGGAACCTCTTCATCAACTACGCGGGGTCCTTCTCTCCCTCTCTGATCCGCACCATTATGCTGAAGATCCCAGTGTCCAAGTACATCAATCGGCCTTTCCCCAGCTCGGAGCACCAGGCAAGGCACTCCTTCCAGTTCAACGCCTGTGCTGCCCTGCTGGATGGCGAGGTGGGCCTGGGCTCCTTCTCCGAGAGCAGCATCCACCGGCAGGAGCTCAGGGAGCTGCTGGACAAGGTGGTGGTGGAGCACCCTGAAGACAACGTGGCCAACTTTGACAAGATGTACGGAGAGGTGGCCCTGCTCCTGCACAGCGGGGACGTCCTGACGGGCAAATGTGACACTTTCTATGGGCACTGGAGGAAGCCCCTGAGCAAAGAGTCGCTCTTGAAGAAGTTTCGGTCCAACGCCTCCCACGTTCTTCCAGAAGAAAAAATAGAATCCATCATCACTCTGGTGGACAACCTGGAGACCCTGTCAGACAGCTCCCAGCTGGCCTGCAGCCTGTGAGGGGACAGCATGGGGGGCTTGGTGAGGGGCTTGTCCTGGTGAAACTGCAATTCTTTTCTTCATTGGTGCTTTCCTATTGATTCCCAAGGACAAGGAAGTTCCCACCCCTTCCAGTAGATAATTCCAAAGGAACCCACAAGGCAGGAGGTGTGTCTGGGTTAGCACACGAAGTAAACTTCAACTCCTGGTTGATGCTGGCTGAGGAGCTGAAAGGCCATCACAAATATGAAAGAATTCCCATGGAAATCTCTGAGGATCCTGGGGTATCACCCAGTTCTCCAGAAGGAACAGTGCCTATGCATTTCTTACAGCTGGATTCCAAGATTTTTCTGGGCGGAACACCTGACTGCTGAGTCTGGGAAGAGGAAGAAGTTCAGCTGCAGAGCCTGTGCTTTTCTTAGTGCTCCTCCGGGCACTTTTGGGATCATGGTCAGGCAGTCCCACTGGCCACAGGAAAAATCCATCATCACTGCAAACAGCCCTGCCTGCAGAACTCTCTGGCAGAGAGGGACTATTTTCCTTTCCAGTAAAAGCCTCCCGTTTCTCCAGCCCTTGGGAAGCTTTTGTCACTTCTCTGTGCATGAAGGATGGTTTGAGGACCCCTGAGACCTAGATGTCTTTTCTGAAGGAAAGGCAGTTGGGAGGTGAGGAATCCTACACCAGTCCTACACCCCGAGAGGTGATCCCTGCCAATGCCAGGGCTGGGGCACACCATCCCTCCTGGCTTTCCCAGCTTTCCCAGGCACCTGCTCAGAGCTGGCTCACCAGGTGGCCCGTGGGCATCTCTGGGAGGTGCCTTGGGCACACAAACTGTGACTCCCATTTGGAAATTCCTGTTTTCCTCCCGTGAGAGGAGGGGAAGCTCATGGAGACTCAGCCCTTAACTCATCTTTCCAGCTGGGATAAAACCTGTGCTCCTGAGCAGCCATTCCCTGGAAGGCTCCTTCCCCTGCATCCTTCCTGAGCAGTGAGATGGAGAACTCAACATTCCTCCACATGAAACACTGGGATTGCTGATCCGAAGGGCTCCTTTCCAATATGATGATGGTAAAAGTGCGGAATCTGCTGCAGGAATTATGGTTCAAGAGGCATGAGATAGGAGCAGACAAGAAGTTCCTTTTCTCTTGCTGGCCATGGTTTGTGCAGGTAATGAACCATCCAGAAGAAAACTGTTTTCCTACCTGTTAATCCACTCTCTCCCACTGTCTAATATTCACAATGAATCTTGCTGCATAAAGAACAGAATTAAATTAATTTTCTCCATAAATATTTAATGCTGCATTATGTAAACCATCAGTTTTAATTGGAATACTCATAATACAGAGGCTTTTCCAATAGATGGGGACCCCAACAGAGGCTGGGACGGGGACAGCTGGAATGCTGGCCTGTGGCCAGTAGTTTCTCCAGGGAAAAACATTGAGCCCCACAGGTTGTTTCTCCTGGAGACAACAATAACCATCATCCAGCAAAGCCTGCTGTGCTCCAGCATTATCACTCCAAAAGATGTTCCTCCATCAGCAACACATTCCAAATACTTGCTAAGTTTCCATGACAAAAGTCGGGTTTCCTGTGGTTCGGGTCAGGTGTGAGATCCCCAAATGTGGCATTCCATGTTTCCCACTCAGTGAACGGGAAACCCATGGATCTGGTGCCCTCCAGGCCAGCCAGCAGCTCAACACTTAAAGGGATCAAGGTGTGGGACAGAACTGAGATGGGCTCCAGTGGAGGGAACAAAACCCTCTCCCATGGGCTTTGACCTTCTCCCATGGGAATCAACCTTCTCTTGTGGGCTTTGACCCTCTCCCATGGGCACTGACCCTCTCCCGTGGGCACTGACCCTCTCCCATGGGCACTGACCCTCTCCCGTGGGCACTGACCCTCTCCCGTGGGCAGGACGCGGCCGGGGGACATCAGCACCCTGGAGAGCAGCCGCCGGATGCTCCGCGGGAGCCGGGGCCGAAGGGACTCCGCTCCCGGGGGTCCCTCCCCGGGATTCCCTCCCAGATCTCCATTCACAAGGTAAAGGTCAGGAGATACCCGTGGCTTTCTCCCATGACATTCCTGTCTTTAGTTCCCACAAACGACTCAACGGAAAGCAGCTTGACCCCACTGATCATCCAAAGCACTGAGTATTCTGTGACTTTGCCTTTTGTCGCACCATGAAGAGTTTTGGGTTTCCCACGAAATTTCAGCAAGGAAAAAATGAGTGCGAGTCAGAGATTGTTTCAATTTCATGGAGTATTTGGACTGTAGAGGTCAGAAGAGTCCTCCCTCCTTTCCAGCGCTGTTCCCGTGAGGGTGTCGGTGCTACCTCAGTGTGGCCAGCCTGGGAACTGCTCTGCTTGAGAATCCCCAGGTCCCTCGTTGTTTTATATTTTTAAAATAACTTTGAAATAGCTTTTCAATAACTAAAGAAAGAAGAAAACTTAGGACAGCCCCACAAGTATCCAGGTGCCATCAGAGTCAGACTCCTCTGTGTCAGACCATCCTCAATCCCTGCATATATCCAGGTGAACTCCTGGGCTTCTGACACTCTGCCCTCCATGTAGGCACCTCACCCCTGCTTTTTCCAATCCTGGGTGAAAGAAACCTCACAATTATTGCTACAGAGCTGAGGATGAGAATTGGAACTTCAGCTTCAGGAGTTTTTGAGTGTCACACCGAGGCCAAATTCCCAAATCCCAGGTGAAAAAGTGTGTTTGGACAGTCACAGCTGGATTTAAACCTCTGGCTTGGTGGGAGAGCCACCAGCACCAAGAAGCTTGAGACAAGGAGCAGGTGGAGGAGAAGACAGAAATTTCCAACTGTGGAAAAGTGACTCTGAAGAGGAGAGGAGTGACATGTGGGCAGTGCAGGAATGAAGACTTCAACTGCAGCAACAGGGAGAGCAGGAATTAGGGAAAATGTCCCGACAATGGCAGCACAGCAGCAGCAGGACAGATCTTTCCAGAAGGCCATGAAGTCTCCATGATGGAGATGCATAAAAGCAAGATTCACACCCAGAGCAGAGCAGGTTGCCTTGGAAAAACTCCCAATGTCCTTGCCACCCTACTTTGTGGCTGGGATTTGAGGCTTGTCCTAGGTTTAATAATTAAGGCTTGGATCTATAAACGGGCCAGCCTAACCTGGCCTCTGCATCCGTCTCCTACTGGGGAACAGGCAGAGCACGGGTTGTGGTCACGGCTCCCCCCCAGTGTCCGCAGCCACATCCGTGCAGTACCTGGACACCTCAACCAGGTTCTTGTCGGGGTCTCGGAAGTAGATGGAGGTTATTGGACCCACAGCACCAGTTCTGGCCACGGGACCTTCTTCAATGGGCACCCCACAGGCCTGGAGGACACAGGAGAGCAGGGGTTTGATGGTCACGTCATCACCGTGCCCTCCTCCCCCCGCCTTGAAAACATGTACTGCTGGATGAGAGAACCCTGGCATTCCCCAGGAAAGTGCCATTTAGAGGCTTTGGATTCGTGTCCCTTGGGATGACACTGCCTTGGGACACTCGGGGCCTGCCTCACCTCCAGATGCTCCAGCAGCTTCTCCAGGGGTGCTGCTGTGATCAGGCAAAAATCCGCAGAGCCGGGCACCGGGCGCCGAGCCTTGGGCTCAAACTCCTGCCCAGCCTCGTGCAGGTTGAACTTCTGCTGGCCAAAACGTAAAGCTTTGCGATTTCCCTGTTCCCAAAGGAAAAGGCCAAAGTAAGGGAGACTTCCTGGGCTGGAAACCTTCAGCACCCACTCCCCCAAGCAGTCCTGGAAACCCTGGGGACACGGTGGAGTCCTGCTCACTCAGGGCTGTGCTGGGGCAACCCAAAAACTGATCACTGCAAGGCTCCTCTGATATTCCTGGAGATGTGGAGTGACCCGAGAAATTCCCGCAGCCACTGCAGTGTTTCCAAAGGGAATGCAGTTTTCAGGACTGGGGACTCTCCATCCAGCCACACAACCAATGGCCAGGCTGGCACTGCAGCAGGGACAAGGCTGAGGAGGTGGAAAGAGGGGGAGGAAGGAGGTTTTGGCAGCTCTTTGCAGAATCTCAAGGAGGTTTCTGCAGGATCCTGCAGCAGCTGAGCCCTCATGGAAAGGCAGGACAGTGACCACCTAAAGATCAGAGTGGAGTTTGATTTGAAGAGAGTTGGTGGAGCAGCAGAGAAGGAAGATCTTAGAAGTTAAAAAGGTACTGTGTGTTCATCAGGCAAAAGGGCTCAAAGCTTGGGCAGGAGATGAGTTGGAATATTAAATATTAAACAACCTTTCCTCCCTTGGCCAATGGAAACATCAAAGCAAGAGCCTGTTAAAAGTCTGTAGAGGATGTGTAGGTTTGAAGATTCTCCTCCTTCAGTCCTAGAAACTGTTTTTGCAGAGAATCCTTGAGGGTTTTTTGTCACTTTGACTCCTTTCAGTGTGGTTTGGACTTACTTCTGACTAGGCCTGACTGCCCTGAAATTCAGAGCTTGGTGGGCTGCAGCTTGTGCTGGTCCTACCATCTCCACCCTGCTCCCAGAGAACCCATCAGAGATCCACAGGGCCCAGAACCACAGTTCCAGCTCTTCTAGGCCCAAATCAAGCCCGTGCCCCACATTACCTTGAAAGTCACCACCTCCATGCCCAGGACTTTGGAATAAAAGGCCACCGTGTCCTCAATGCTCTTCACAGTCAGCACGAGGTGGTCCAGGCGCTGGATGAAACACGAGGGTGGGCTCATGCCCTCTCCCTTCCAGGACATGCGCTCAGGGCTAGGAACAGGCATGGAAAACCAGAGAATGTGGAAGTCAGGAGCATCCAGCTCTGCAGGGAAATGGAAAATGGTCCAGAGAGCTGAGAGCTGAGTGGGGACGGCTCAGGTTTTCCTTTGTCCTGCAGGTGGCACAAGTACAGAAGCAATAAATCCTCCCTGCAGGAGCCTCAGACTCTGGTCTGCCTCTGGTGGCACCTGAGCCTGTCAGAGCCCCTGGCTGGGGCCAGGTGTGGGGGACCATCTGGGTGACCTCGCTGAGGGCTGATGTCCCCAGGATGCCAGGTTGCCAACGTACAAGGTGTGCACCGAGGATGGGACCACGTGTGTGACCCTTCCTCCAGCCCCCTCCAGGGTCCTTCCAGGTGTGGACACTCATCCAGGTGGAGCCAAGCCAGAAAGTGGAGACAAACTGGGGCCTGGCAGAGCAGCAGGAAACATCTGGGGACATTTCTTGGCATTTGTCTTTAAGCTGCCAGATGTCACCACCAGGCAGAGGCTGAGGCCACGATCTCAGGGTGATGCAGCACCAGGGTGTGGGGACCCACCAGCCTGGAGTCACAGAGGTTCCTGGTGGTTTAGGTTGGGTTCAGATCCTCTGGAACTGCCCTTGGCTTTTAGGGACATGGGTTAGGGAGGTGCTGGCAGTGCTGGGTTGGACTCAATGATCTCAGAGGGCTTTTTCCACCTAAATGATTCCATGATTCTGCGTGGGAAGGGGTTGGTGAGGAGACATCCCACAGCCTCCCTGAGACAGGAGCAGGTCAGCATCAAGCCAGGTGCAGTTTCACCGGGATCTCTGCTCGCTGCAGCCAGAGGAGCCTGTTTGGAGCAAAGTCCCGTTATCCCATTCCACGGCATGGCCTGGACTGTGCCCAGCGACTGCACCAGTTCTGGGGGAGCCATCAACAGGCCCAGAGGAACCCCTGCCCTTCCTTGCTGGTGTTTGGAGTTCAACGACCTCGGAGCCACCCGGCTTCATCCCTCTGCAAATCCCTTCACCCTGGGCGTTCTCCTGGGTGCTCCCAAACTGCAGCACCTTCATATCCCAGCCCACAGCTCCCACCTCCTGCCCTCCCCTCCCAGGTGAGCCCCTGAGACAAAAACTGAAAGGAAGCGGGGCTGCAGAATTCCTGTTACCTCCAGAGGGATGAAGAGCTGGCAAGGCAGCTCCAGATGGTTCCTATGACCGTCCTCTTCCTGCTGGGAGCAGCCGCGTCATGGGACAAAGGGAGGGAATAATGAGATTGGAAACAGGAGCTCCAGACATTGCTCCTTGCAGAGGTGGACCTTGACCCAACTGCTTGAAAAATCCCAGAAAAACAGTCTGGGTTTTTCCTTTTACAAGGGAAAGCTGGGTTTATGTGCTGGTTTAAAGCTCACGGTGGAGAAGCCAGGATATCCCTGGAGAAGAAGGGCCTGTCCAAGCAGCCACAGCAGCCTCCCACCTCCCTGGCAATGGACAGGGAATCTTGCCTCCAAGATTATTTTCTAACACGCCAAATAAATAAAATAACTTTGCCCTGCGAGGCAAATATCAAGGAGTTCAAACTCTTCAGTTGTTTAGGGAGGAGTTTGTGATGGACACCACGTGAGCCCCGTGATCATCCCAAGAAAGAGAGAGGACATTTAAGGAATGACAATATATTGATGAGTGGGTATAGAAAGATTCCTAAGAAAACGGGATAAAAACAGGCAATTCCCTGAGGGATCAGTTTGGATCTCTAGAACGGCACGTTTTCTCCACTCCAGTTACAATGTGATTAAATCTGAGTTAAAAGCAATAAATCCATTAATATTTACAGCTCTGGACTTTCATCTGCCAGACAACGTTTGGTGGAGAGCTGTGGAGCAGTGGTGCCTGTCGGGATACCTGGATGTGGGAACACCTCACACACGGAGCGTCTCCCTGGGGTTTAACCCCCTGGTTTAGCACAGGCTCACTGGGAAATTCCAGCACAGAAAAGAAGAAGAAAGTCCCTGGAGAGAAGATGCTTTTCCATTGGGAATGGTCTGCTGAGGAGGTGTGGCACCAGCACTCACTTTGGTGGAAATCTGAGGCTTGGAGGGACATTTCCTACTGGCAAATGGTTTCTTGGAGCAGGGAAGTTGTGGTTTGGGTCCGACAACTCCACTTCCCCAAGGGAGATTTAGTCCAGGACCAACAAATCGAGGTACTTTGGGATTAAGTTCAGGGTAGGAACCCAAATATCCAGCTTGGGAATGGTTTTGTGTTCAGCTCCTCAAAGGTGTGGCTGCAGACAAGGGTTCCTGGGCTGCTCCCGACATCCAGGGAGGGATTTCCCTACATGTTGGACACGGTGATAGAGTTAAAGTAACTCAGCAAGTCCTCCATGGTGAAGTTCAGGGCAATCTCTGATCCCGCATAGCAGCGTTGGATGAGCTCCTGAAACTCTCGGTACTGCCGGATGAATTCCTGCTCCATGGCCTGCCACACCACCTGGAAAACCAGGATTCCAGCTCATGGGCTGCCATACCACCTGGAAAAGCAGACCTCAGCTCCATCGGCAGCCCCCCCAACCCGCACACGCAGAGCACTCC